>WOFM01000412.1:0-189248 GCA_011428145.1 Ericerus pela | reverse complement strand
TGAGGAGATATTGATCTCTCCAACCTGCCATTTTTATTTTTTTTTATACTTTTTAAAATCAAAAATCACACAATACTTATAAGACGTGACACTAAAACATAAGGCTGAATATATACCTCATGTTAACATTTACACGATATATTTAAGATAAAACAATATGACAATATATGAAACTCATACACATTTATTATATAACATTATACTAGTCAATGACATACCTAAATTGTTTATTTTACCATTTTTTATATATATATAGCAATTTTATATGACACCTATATGTAATAATTTTGACTGCTATTGCTTATTTCTTGTTTATATGTTTGTTTTAAATACATGCGATATGTGACACATTTTTACTTATATGTTCGTTTGTCCGTTTTGAATTGCAGGGGGGTGTTGGGATACGATTCCCTCACTACCTCACGAACACGTAACTACATTAATCAACACTGCATGTAACACATTATTACATTTATTCTTTCTACATGTGGCAACACTGATCACCAGAATAATATTCTTCCCGCCACTGCTCGACGGAGAATGTTCTCCACTCATCAGTCGTTGTACTAACGTTATCAATAAACCTTTTTAAAGATGAATGTCCGTACTTAGTTTTTCTTGGATGAAACGATCGAAACTCACCTCAACACTATTCACTCATTCTCATTCACTGATAAACCTTAGAAAAATTCCAGTAAATATTTTAGCTACTTAATATATTGATAAAAATTAGATTTCGATGTTAAATTTGAAATACATGTAAATAAATACCGATCTGGTTTATAAAAATTCGATATATAAAAAAATCTATATTTTTCGATGTTAAATGGAAAATGCATGTAAAAAAATATCGATATTTTATCGATATGTGAGAAAAAATTATAGAGGGTGAGGACCGGAGTTGTAACAAGAAAGAAAGATTTGAGTGAAGTTACGTCCAAGAAGCGAGTGTTTATTTCAGAAGTTACATAATTTAAGCAAAGTACATTTTTAGAGTAATGAACGAACGGTAACGGAAACGAACGAATGAGCGGCGGAAGTGGTGGAACAGTGTAGCCGCGAATAGATATAAATAAATGTATTTGATATGTGATCGTGTGTTCGTAGGAGTGAGAGGGGAGAAGGATTGGTGGTCTCAACACCCTCCTACAATCTTTTGAACCGATCACGACTGCGGGTGTTACAAAAGTGTTTTAAAAAAAATATGTGTTTGTTACATTTAATTAAAAATTACAAAAATATAAATTTTAAAAATTGAAAACGTGTATATATAAAATGGTAACTAATTTGGACGCTTATGGTAAGTATGTTGATTAATAAATATGAATAAAATATAGTAAATTATGGTAACATGCAAAAGGAATTTATTTTAGGTAACAAGACAAATAACATGCAAAAATAAGATAAATATAGGTAAATTTATGTTTTGTGATGTTTCAGACAAAATTTTGGTAATGGAGTTGACTTTTTATGGATCACAATTTGGGGATTCTAGGATTTTATGGGTAAGTGAAATATGCTGCTTACTGGATAAGGTTTTTGTGAGTAAGTCAGCTAATTGATCTTCAGTAGCTATTTGTTTGAATATGAAAATTTTGTCATTATAGGCTTGAGCAAGTCCATAACATTTAATCATGAGAGCTCGAAGACGTTTTTGACCTCCTCCAGAGATGACATGAATAACAGAGATATTGTCTTCGTAGACAATTACTGGAGTGTCAATTGAGAAGAATTCACGATTAAGAAGCCAAGCAAGTTCTATGTCCTCGAAAGAATCGTGAAGAGCAATTAATTCAGCTGCTGTTGATGAAGAAGCATGAATATTTTGGCGATGAACGCCCCAATTTATCAGGTCGCCATACATAGTAATTAGGTAACCAGTTATTGATTTTCCTTTTTCTAGTTCAAACATGTTTATAGGTTGATCGTCAATGTCGGGGGCATAAGATGCATCGACGTAGGCTGATATGCCTTCGGAGTTAGATCTATAGACAATTGCAAGATCGATCGTGGATTTCAAGTACCGGATGATGCGCCGTACATAGTTCTTTTTAGTATCATCAGAACAGTTTTGGAATCTTGACAGGTAATTTACTGAGAAAGATATGTCTGGCCTTGTGCCTCTAGATACATATAATAGTGCACCAATCATAGACCTGTATTTTTTGTTGTCTGTGCCTTCAGATTTGCTCAACTTGAGGCCTGTCTCCATAGGCGTTTTGGAAGGATTTGAATCACACATTTTGAATTTCTGGAGAATCTTTTGGATTTGCTGTTTTTGGGTGAGTTTAATTGTTTGTGATTCACGATTTCTTTCAATTTCGAAACCTACAAAATGGGTTGGGTTGTTTACAACTTTCATAGTGAAACGAGTTTCAAAATGAGTGGTTATTTCATTAACCCATTCGGGACAATTAGTTGCAAGGAGGATGTCGTCTACGTAAATTATCATGAAGGCAATACCATCTGATTCATCTTTACGTGTATATACGCATCTGTTGATTTTTGACTTTGTAAAATTGGATGTTTGAAGGTGAGAATCCAGTAACTCAATCCAATTTTTACTAGATGTTTTAAGGCCGTAGATGGATTTTTCAAGTTTAAGTAATTTTGATTTTTCGACATTGCAACCTTGGGGAATATTAAGAAAGATGTCATTTTTAATTTTTGAGTTCAAGTAGGCTGTTTTGACATCATATTGAACAAGTTGTAGATTTAATAGGTTAGTTACGGATAAGATCCACCTAATTAGCCAGAGTTGCACAACAGGTGCATAGGTCTCTGTCATTATATACTCGGATCTGTCCATAAAACCTTTGGCAACGAGTCTAGCTTTTGGGCACATTACTCCTCTTTCATTGGCTTTGGCCGTAAATATCCTTAGTGTGTCTATAGGTTTGACATTATGTGGACGATCTACAATTTTCCACACATTAAGGTCTGACATGGATTGCAGTTCATCATTGATTGCCTTAAGCCACTCTTTCTTAAAAGGATTCTGGAATATGTCACTGAAACTTACTGGCATGCAATCTTCTATAAATAGCGAGTCTTCGGATGAGGCTTGTTTTAGTACATTGACCCTATAGATTGCCTCAATTTCCTTTTCTAAGGGTTTTACTTGTAGTTCTTCTGGTTTACTTGTGAAGTCGGCTAATGTTTTCGTCTCATCGAATTTAACATCGCAGGATTTGTAGGATTTCATTTTGATTGGATCTAGTATCTAATAACCTACATTCGAAAAGCCGATCAGAATAGTTTTAAGGGCTCGGGGCAAGAATTTTGGGTCGAGATGCTCCTCTTCATTCTTCTTGGCTTTGACTGCTGATTGCTGTCTTTGTTCAATAGGAACGTGTTTATATGCAATAGCACCAAAGACTCGAAGGTGGGAAATATCGGGTTTAGTTCCGTATAATTTTTCATAAGGGGTCATGTTTCCTAAATTGACGCGGGTCGGGCTTCTGTTAATTATATGGGCGGCAGCTAATACAATTGTTGACCATAATTTGAAATCAATTTTTGCGTCATATAATATGGCTCTAACTCTTTCGAGCAGGGTTCTGTTTTGCCTTTCGGCTATAGCATTTAATTTGGGGGTGTATGCCACGCCATCATCTAAAGTGATTCCTTTTTCGGAGCAAAATTGTGTCATTTTGGAATCGGAGTATTCTTTAGCTTGATCAGTTCTTAATACAGAGATAGGATCATTGGGGAATTTTGTGTTAAAAGATAAATAATACTCTTTAAATTTATCGAAAGCCTGGGATTTTCTTAATATTGGGAAGGCAAGAGTATATTTCGAATAATGATCAATAAAAGTTATAATGAATTTTTCTCCGTTATATGCCTCTTGAAAGGGTCCCATGATGTCTGATGAGACTACTTCCATTCTTCTCGTTGGTCGAGTTCTCACACCATGATGACCAAGTCGGGTGGATTTTGCTTTTATACAGATTTCACAAGTGGCAAAGTCATCGTCCTTAAATACCAAATTTTGGGGCATACCTACAACTACTTTTGATAATGCTTTTAGGCTTTTGCCACTTAGATGACCTAATCTTCTATGCCAAAGAGTTTTAGTTTTGTTTATGTTTTTCTTATGCTTTCTATTTATTCCGACACTCTCTCCGTTTAAGTCGTCCTCAGATTCGGAATAAATCTCCTGAGTGACTGTATCCACTTCAGTATCTTGAAAGTTTTGGGGGTGGTCAATGTTGTCCTGCTCTCTTTGTGGATTGCTTGTTTCAGCCTCATTCAGTTCTTCGAAATTTTGTTGAGGATCATCTACATGATCTTCCTGTTCTGCAGACGTACTAGGTACAGGCATACACACAAGCTCCTGATAGACCTTATTTTCTTCATCTTCATCAACTATCTCGTAATCAATATAGTACATAGAACCTCTCTTTGGAGCGGTTATAGTAATTTCACCAGTATTTTTATTTATGATGTCTGCATGATCCGTGTCCGTTATGATTTTAAAGATGCCAGACTCCATGATTTTAGCACCTGACCAAATATCAAGGCTTAAATCAGGATCATAATATACCTCTTTTAGGTGAATAGTAGAAAATTCTGCATTAGAATTGCAGACGTTGACATACATTGATCCAACGTGGGTGGGGTTTACGAATACACCTTTTTTTGCACAAAGTGCTCTACGAGAATTGTCAACTTTGCGTATGTTTCTTAGTTTTGAAATATCATTGACCATATGGTCATCTGCTCCATTATCTAATAACATCGTGTGGAGTTGGTTTTTTGGGGGGGCAGATTTTGATACTGTAGGGGGCTTAGGCCATTGAAATTCATCTTCAATGTCATCAAAACTTAAATGATTAAGATTTGAATGTAACATCATAGAATATTTGACACGAAAATTGGATTTATCTTCTGACTTTTTTGGGAGTTCGTGTTATTTGAAATTTGGGGTTTCGAGCTACTGTTCTGATTCTGGGTTTGTGGAGTATTACTTGCAGTAGATGTCTCATTAGGGCATGTCCTTGACATGTGTCCTTTTTTATTACATCTAAAGCACGTAACATCCATTTGGGACACATTATCTTTGGAAGGATAACTATTTTGTTTGTTTTGATTATTTCTGTGATCGTTTAGATAACTCGTTGTATTATAATTTGGTTTAGAGGGATTTGAGTTATTATTATTATTACGAAAATTTCTAAAATTTCTTCTATTATTATTCATTGGTTGATAGGATGATTTGGGCTGATCAAACCCGGGAAAAGTTTTGTTAGAATATTCAATTCGATCACATTTTTCTAATATCATTTTTGTAAGGCTGACAGTAGTTCGTTTTTCAATTTCTAATTGGCGGAATTCTGAGAAAACAGTATCAAATTTTTCGGGCAACGACATCATTAATTGATCGATTTCATCAGCTTCAGATAGGGGGTAATTAGCATCACGTAGTTCTTCCACAATGGATGAGAAATATTCCAAGAACCTACGGATGGTACCTCTCCTTGGATCGAAGCGAAGGGACTGAAATTTTGCCTTTAATACCATGATGTTAGTAGCAGTTTGATTTCTGTATCGAGCATCTAAGATTTCGAAAATTTGAGAAACTACATCGCAAGTTTTGACATGATGAAGGATTCTTTTGTCAAGTCTTTCGAATATGTGAGCTTTCGCTCGTTCCTGAGTTTGGAAGAATTTAAGCCATTTGGATGATAGGCGTTCTTCAGATGATGTATAAATGTAGCTTGTTTCTCGAGCAGTAGGAAAAATTGTGGAATGGCAGCCTTTACCTATAAGGGTGCTGATGACAGTTGCACGCCATCCCTCATAGCCATTTCCACGGAAAACATTTGAGATCCTATCATTATTTTCAGTGTTCATAATTAATGAATTGACTGAACTTAAAAAAAATTTAAAAAAAAAAATAAAAAATAAAAAAAATTATAAAAACGGATGTCAATCCCCAGCAAATGCCGCAAGACTGGGATTGCCGTACCTGTGCTAACCAAACAATTTGAAGATATAACGATAGTATTTAAGTTGTCCTTGTGTGTGTCTCGAGTAGGTCCACTGCGGGCAAGAGATCACACACGTTAAAGACGAGACTGGACGCTTCCCAATAAAAAAAAAATAAAAAATAAAATAACAAGACTTTTATAACCCAAAGATAATTCGTATAAGACAATATTCAATAAGATGATTAATTAAAATCAATAAAAAAAAATGAAAGTGTGAGGGTGAAAATGAAATTAGCTACTTTCTGACCAAGGGAATTAGAAAGGAATAAAATTATTGATAACAGGGGAAATTTTGTTTGAAATAGTATACCCACAAAACAAATAATTCGAAATAAAATTTAAAAAGAATAATAAAAAAAAAATAATATTGCAGGTGATTTGAAGAAAAAATATTTAAATATCACCAAGTATTACGCAAAATGATTCTACCGGTAACACGAAAGAATAATAAAAAAAAATTCACAGTAGAAAAAAAAATGGTGAAAGAGAAAAAAAAATTTTTGAAATATGTATAATATTTTCGAATAAATAATTAAAGTTGTACGAGAGAAAAAAAAAGAGCAAAGTGAAAAAAAAATAATTTAGTTTAAGTGTTCGTATAAGAAAAAAAAAAAAAAAAAAAAATCGTTAAAGTATTTTCGACAAAATTGTGCAACGGCAAAAATTTTCAAGTTGCAACAAAATGGTGGTTTGAAACTGAAACTTAACTAAAGGTTAATGTACAAGTTTGAACGAATGAACGAATCGAGCCGTGCATACGTCACGAGTTGTACACTCCAAGACAAAAGTGGCTGCAAAAATTTGCACACAACTTGCCAAAATTTGTACTTAGAAAAATTTTGAAAAGGCCAAAATTATTTGAAATTAACGGTGTTTTCAAATATGCAGGTTAAATTTTGAATCGAAAGAGTTAAGTTACACGAAAAATACGAAATTGAACACGAAAAATATACGAAAAAATATGAAAAATTACGAAAAATATGTTTTTTATTACCTTTTTTCAGCAGAAAATTTTCAAGTGATACCTTTTTTTATCGTTGATTTTTGTTTTCAGGTTCGCTTTCTGGAATTTACTTAGATGATGCTCTGGAAATGTTGATTTAACTGCGCTTCGGTTGTTTTGAACGTACTTCGGTGAGAGCTTGAGTTAAGTTTTTTTTTTTGAGGTTTAAAGATGATGCCAAAAGTGAAGTTGAATTAAGACGATGAATACCAATTTTGATGTTGTTGAATTGAAGCTTTTACTTTGGTTTCAGATCAATTTGTGATTGCTCAAGGCGATTTATTTCCAATTGATGACTTCGACGAATTAGTTCGTACACAAGCAGGGCAGACACTAATGAATTTACTAGTTTTCGGGCAACACAAGCAGGGCTCCCAAACAACTTAGCAATCGACGAGTCCTGGAATTTTCGATACACTTGGCTGGATTATACACAAGCAGGGCAAATCCTTTTCAGCAAACGACGAAACTCATTAAACGTTTACAGCATTCAAGGTGAAATTAAATTTTCGAGAACAAAAATTTTATGACTCGAAACAAAAATGGTAGGTTGGAACTTTGTTACCCAACACAAAAATAAAATTACGAAAAAGTATTAAAAACACAATTATTCACGAAAATATTAAAAGTTTGACTTAAACACAAAAATTCACAATATAAAAATTTAAATTATTATTTTTCAAAATCTGTTACAGGTACAAGGATTGTTACCGAGTGATGCTACCATATAGAGGATGAGGACCGGAGTTGTAACAAGAAAGAAAGATTTGAGTGAAGTTACGTCCAAGAAGCGAGTGTTTATTTCAGAAGTTACATAATTTAAGCAAAGTACATTTTTAGAGTAATGAACGAACGGTAACGGAAACAAACGAATGAGCGGCGGAAGTGGTGGAACAGTGTAGCCGCGAATAGATATAAATAAATGTATTTGATATGTGATCGTGTGTTCGTAGGAGTGAGAGGGGAGAAGGATTGGTGGTCTCAACAAAAATAGGAAAATAAAGAAACATCGAATTCGAAAACAGATCTCATATAGAAAATAAAAATGTTATCACATTAAAAAGCATGAGTTCCGATGGGCCTATATTGATTTAGGATTGATGTGTAAACATAAAAACAAAGTTAATAGTGTGGTTGTGAGTGTGTGCATCATGTAACACACACCACACCCAAACAAGTTACAATTATAAAAGTTACACTTACGCAAATCTGACAATCGTAACTCTCATTTAGTCCGTACCACAGATCGAGCGCTAAGATGTTTACACACCAAAAACGGTCACTGAAACTCGGTTACAACAACTCAACCTTCATTTAAATGTTTTGGTTTGGGAAGTATAGATCCCACCGCCCAAGAAAAGATTAAAGTCTATGTGTTTCAAATCAGCCACCATCTCATTCCTCATTCTTCGTCTAAAGTTGTAGTGTATTTTGGTTTGGTTTAACTGTGAAGTGGTGCTCCGTTATGTGATTTGAAAAATTCATGTCGGTGGACCATTGACCATCGAATTCGACCATCCGCCTCCCGCAATTCTGACACCAAATAAATCCTCTAGAGGCCGGGTAAAACGATCTCGTTAGCCAGAGTCCAATAAGAAAAAAAACACCAATTTATAAACGTGAAATATATAATCCATCTCATTTTGTCGGACAACATTATTATTAAAACCAATAAATAAATAAGTTATGGTAAACGAGAACAAAAAGACATACATAAATTAATAAGTGAAAACTCCGCTAAAACCCGATACAAACTCGAATTATATAACTTGTCTAAATAGACGTTATCAGTCGTACGATTATCAAAATCGCCATTATAAATGCTATAATCCATTAGCCACAGAGAGCGATATGTATTCGCCGTTGAGAGGCAACGACACCATAAAAAAAGTGTCACTGTGAATACAGTGAATTTTCGGTTCCCTACACTTAATGACTAACGCACGGGTTTCTTCGAATCGTTTTTCGGATCCTCCTTGGCCATCGCTATGATCCGAGACACGAGCACAGCCAATACTTTGTCCAGCGGATCCATAAAACCGCGTTGCATCCATTTCGGAATAGTGGTACGAGCGTGAGAGAAGCCGAGCTTCTGCAAAATGTAGTCGACTCCGTAAGGTTCGATACTCTTACCGCCCCATGACAACAGTCTGCGGAAGAAGGAAAAAATAAGACGACATAAAAATATTTTCCCGTTGGAAAACGACGAATATGATGTAATGTGAGTGTGTGTGTGTGGGGGGGGGGGTACTTACCGTACGGTCGGCTCTAGATGCCAAGTTTTACACTGAAAGTTACGCCAATCTTTTGAATATCGCTCTTCCATTTCCGTCTGACTGGTATCGGCTTGTTCTTCGCCACCACCCACGTGAAGATCTCTTTTTTTATTGCCTCCCTCCGGCGGACTGGGACTGTAAGCTCGATGGTAACTGTGAGACGCAGCCTGCGTAATACGTGAGAGGAAATTACGATTATTAAACGAAAATTCAAATACATAAACCTTCGCATAATTTTGATTGTTACATAACATATTTGCAAAATCATCAAAGTTCTCTTAAAAAAACTGATGGAAAAAAAGTTAAAGTTAAACCTAATTCATATAGTTATCATTTCATTTTAACAAGTGAATTTAGTCCATGAGATTTTATCGTTTTCATCTTTGAATAAGTGTTGAAGATTGAAAGAGTTGGATATTTTTAAAAAGCACATTCTTCCATTACTTTGCTACTGATACTGAAAAATGAAACGCTTTTCAAAGTGAAACTTGCAATGGCGGATCTAAAGCGTCATTTTTGGGGGTATGAAAGAAAATTTTGTGAAATCGAGCTTTTTTATTTTTTGCTCTTCCAACAAATTTTTGACGGTTTTTGTCCAGATTCTGTAGTCGTACTTTCATTTTTTGTCTTTTTGTCTTCTTTTTTTTTTTTTTGGCGTTTGGGGAAATTTCTTCATTTTTCCCCTTAGAATCTTAATAATTACCGAGAGTAACAATACGAAATCGAATGAAACGAAAATTCGTTTAAATATCTGAAATTTCACTTCTATTTTGCAGTGTTTTTTTTTTAATTCACTATTAAGATGAGATAATTTTCAGGTAATAACGAGTAAATATTTGTTTTCACTTTACTTGCTAGGTTTCGAAAGTTTTTGTTTTTACTCTTTAATACAATATGCAATTTTGAAATAATTTTCAGTACATTAAACCAATTGAAACTTCCAACGTTTTGCCATATTTCAGTTTATAAGATGAAGATTTTCTCCTTTAGCTAACTGTTTTTTATTCTTAAAAGAAACATATAACAGACTTTTACTCCAACTGAGAGAAAAGGTGCATAGGACTATGTACGGCAGTTTAGTTCTCGTGAGTCAGTACAATAACAACGACAACGGCGATAAACGAGCTGTCGTTTTCGCATACCATTTTCGTAAGCCGGTACAATCGAAAATTGTGTGGTGAACGAAAGTTGTACCCGTATCCAGATTAAGATTAATAAGACGTAGTTCTACGTCAAAACAAACAAAAAACAAAAAAACAGGAAAACTGCATAGTGACAGGCCTCTTGAGATATGTTGAATAACTGAACAAATCATAATTATGTTTAACATGCCCCTTTATCACTGGTCCCACCTAAATTTTCATTCGCACGATCAACATGTACTCTAGTTTACGATACAGCGTAATTTTAAAATCGTACCACACGATCTTTCTCCTTCATATACGACGTTATCAGATCATGAAGGAAGAAAAATGCTTCAGCATCGCAGGTAACAAATATGTGATCCTCGAATTCGGTGATAAAACTGCAGTCCACTAACGGTTTTTCGACTACAAACAAAAGTGACCGAAGTTAACGATACAACCGACACAAGCCCGTAACAAACGAACCGATATCAACGCGGACGATTACTTGTGGCCGAAAGAAATGAAGCCGACTGAAGATGCTCAGTTTTCAGATGGAGCTGCAAAGAAGGTAAAGCGAAAATAACCTCGCGAGTGTGGTTAACCGTTTCAAGAGGTTTAGGCGTTCTGGACCGACTTCCATCGCCAACTGATTCCAGTCGTTCTCGTTCCAAACTTGGAAATCGGTCTACCGCTGAAACACAACACACGTATTACACGATTAATTTCGAAAATCTCATTGAAAAGGAACGAGAATACGAATCACAGCTCACAATCGATGTCACTGTAGAGAAAAGCGTAATGGAACCACTCCTGAATGGTACGGAATTGTGGTGGGAATATGACGTTTCTGCTGACGCGACAAATGGTCGCCATGCTATGGTGTTGCTGAGCGTACGTTTGCATGGTGGGCGTCATGCCCAGGCTGAATGTCAATGTTTCCACGATGTGTATATCTCGCAAAGGTTCACCTGCATAATAGAAAAAAATGTGAATCAGGGTTACTGGTTACAACCGGCAATGAAAATCGCGTAATACAAAGCGAAGATGTTCAACGTTTCTACTTTTTCACTCAAAATTAGAAGCAAAACCCAATAACTGAACCAGTTAATTTGTTCGTTCAAATTCCGCACGAAAACCAAATTAGGGATGAGGTGAAGACACTGTACAACGTATTTCAGCAATATAAATCCAAAGTAACACTTCAAAAAGAATTTTTTGAGACAAAAAAAGTCCTATTTAAAAATTCTATATTTTAAAAATTGAAGGAGCTTCGTTCTTTTCAGTTTTGTTTTTGGATATTTTTGACGTCAAAATAAATTAAAAAATTAATAGAACTCGATGAAACAAGAAAAAAAATCTAGCGCAGCAACCTTCGCTAGAAAAAGTAGGTTCTCGAGAAAAAGAATAATAAATTTTGATGGTCATATCAATTGTCTGCAAGTTTATATACGTTAATGGTATATATTATGATTGTATGAAATTTGTTAGCTGCTGAGAAAATGTTAGACAACGTAAAATTTAAAAGCATTATTTCTTGAAATGAAAAATTAATTAAAATGATAAAGTATGGTAAATAATCATATAATTTCAAATAAAACCAAATAAATATAATAAAGTTATGAAATAAAAAAGAAGAGAACATGAACATGTGGTTAATTTTTGTAAAAAGAAAAGTTCATGCTAATTAGAAAAAAAAAAGAGGAAAAAATGTTTTATCGGAAGTACTATTCGATCTATCCGCACCAAAATTGGTAAAATACTACAGTATATTATAATAAATATTTTTTTGAAATTTCGTACATATTGTTCCAAAATTTCGCATTTTATGAACAATATAAAAACAAAAATAGCGGTACCGAAAGGATCGTCAGGCCGATTCGCGCCAAAATTGGTAGCGTACTACAATGAATTAAAATAAATATTTATTCTGAATTTCGTGGCTATTGGTGCAAAATTGAGTATTTTATAGCTAACATAAAAACAAAAATGGTGGTACAGGACGTACCGTCCGGCCCATCCATACCAAAATAAATAGGTCTGTTCCTTGGTTTGAAATAAATGTTCGTACCAAATTTCGTGATTATCTGACAAAAATTGGTATCTGTATCGTGGGAACAAGAAATTGGCTTATATATATATAATATTAATATATATATATATATATATATATATACGAATTTAAGTTATTAGTGCCAAAATTTTCATGAGGTCATGAAACGAAAAACGTACCCACTCCCAACCCTGGAGGCTAATACCATACCAAGAGTAATAAATAGATTTTCTAAAGAAAACCTACCGTCTGTTGACTTGTAACTTATTCCTAAAACTGAACGAGCTACACTGCTACAAATTTTTATTACCTCAGTCTTTGAATAATGTTTCTAAAATTCTAAATTAAAAAATTTTTCTAGCCTCATTATCTAATTTTATAAGAGATAAGAATATCGCCCTTGAAACTATTTTATCAACGTGTGTCGAGTAAGTGGCATACCCTGGATTTTTGAAGTGTGAATCCACGGTACGCTATTTACTAAACACATGTAGAGAAGACACTGGATGATGTCTGTATTCTCATCCCTTGTAAAGTGACAATTTTTGTGGGAAAAATTTCGAAAATTTCAAATATTAGAAACATTATTTAAAAACTGAAACACTAAAAATTTAAAGCGAAAATTCCTTCAATTTTAGGATTGAATTACAAGTTCATAGAACTTTTATTTCTTATTTCGTCAAGTTCTATCAGAATACATCATTCAAAAAAATGAAACAATTAATTTTTTCAACTTATTTTAATGTTAAAATAACCAAAAACTAAACTAAAAAGAATCATAGCTTCTTCAATTTTTAAAACAGAAGATTTTTTTATAGCACATTTTTTGTTTGTCTCAAAAAGTTCTACTTGATGAAGTACTGCTTTGGACATACATTACTGAAATACAGTGTACTAATTGAACATCACCTGATTTCACAAGTTGCGATGATAATACTTTCAAGTGGACAGTCGGATTAGCAGGAATGACAAACTCTCAACAAGTGTGAATCACAACTGAAAAATTCTAAATTTCGGTTTCACAAATCTGACCAATGCAATGCTTACTTTCTCTACAATCGACTTCCTGCGCCTCCGTTGCGAATGAAATACACGGCTCTTTCAAAGAAAATAGCGCCCACGATTTCGACTTGAAGTTAATACCGTGGAAACAAGCTAACGAAATATTTGTTCCGTGCAAATCCATAGTGCCACCGAGTACCGTGCCCCAAGATGGTAACGCGTGTTTCATGGTTGACAAGTGTAGGTTGGCTACCTGTTGTAAACTCGGCTGCCAGTGTCGATGATGCTGCGCGCATTCGGGTGGAATACAATCTGGATGTTTGTACGTCGAACCTGGAACATTAGATATTTACCAGCAATTAAAGATCGAAACACATCCAAGCAAATATTTCAAAGTACGATAGCACCCCATAATGGATTAAATCATAGATTCCCCCATGTTTCTGTTTATTCTAGTTTTCTACTTAAGGATATACATTACGCGTTAGCATTTCATCCTTATCTTTACCATTCCTTGCTTAGGCTACCGTTCACTTCATTTTTATTTAAATTTTCATTTTTCAGATCAGGAGTTTCATAATGAACAGTAGAAAATTATGATCAAAGGCAAAAACAGTCGTTGCGATTCGACTATCATAAGTAAACGATAAAAAATTCGAATATTCTCTTTTTGTTCCCACTACCCACATTCAGTTACTGAAATATTAGTATTAATCATTGTTTTTGGATATGCGTAGCAAAGTGGTTAAGTGCTTGGTTTCACAATCGATGTTACGAATTCGAGACCGGCCCAAAGCCGTCACATTCTTGACCCAAAATGGCGGAGCGGTCCGTTTTATTTGTGTTCCAGTATAAGACCGAAAAATTCAAACTTAGCAGACTATTGACTATTAGATCTTGACTATGTCCCTCCTCCAATTCGACATCAAAATATATATATCTTCTTGCCGCTGGGTAAAATGTCCTCGCGGCCAAAGCCCATTTAAAACAATCACGATTTTTCAACAACAACTACTAAACCCCGACTCTTACAGCACTTCTTTCTCTGTAAGAATTAAAATCTTAATCTCAACTTACCTTCACTAAGAGTAGATACAACTTTTTTCTTTGGCATTATATTGCGTTTTCTAAAACTACTACCGCCGGTTCCGGCGTTCATGGAGCTCTTCGATTTAGATCCTTCTTGAAGGCTCGAGAATACACGTTTACTGGATTTGAACTGCTGCGAAAAAAACTCGTCTAACTTATAATACATTTTAATGAGATCTGCCGCTGTCGACTTCGATATCATGATTTGCAACTGATCCCAGCCAAGATCACCGTGCATGAAGACCATCCCCGGACTAAAATTATATTTTTTAGCATTACTCGACACATAAATAATTCAATTTCAGTTTTATAATAGAATAATAATGACAACTTATTTTTTAATTATTCCTATAATTCAGATTGTAAACCGAGGGAGCTACAATGATTAGAAGTTGAAAAAATAATCTCATCGTACCGTTTGGTCGAATTCAAAACATCTCCAGACGATTTTCGCGTGATGACTTTCCACTCGTCTCGCAAAGAAATATTCAGAGAGCTGACTCGAGACATTAAAATTGCCGTGCCCATGTAGTCTAATCGCAGTTCTAGCGCAAATAACTTCAATCCGATAGTGTGGTCCGGTTCAGTGCCTGGATCTTCGTGAATAGAGGCTGAATAGCGAAAAAAAAAGAATATACATTTTAAGACGTTCATCTTATTAACACACATTAGCTAAGATACAGTTAGTACTAAAATGGTTGATTTTAACGTTTGAGGCACATCACTTTTTGCTAAAATATACATGACACAGCACATTTACGCAGGGGTAAAAATCTGTACTTCACCTAATCTATCAATAATACCATTTTGTAAATTTAACATGCGAATAAGCCAATCATACAGAATATTAACATCAAATAACGAGCCAAAACGAATAATGACATCAAATCACGAAGATACGAGCATGTGAAAAATGGTCCGAAAATAAGACTCCATGGAAATAACTTCACAATATTAATCAGTTTGGTATATATTTAAACATTTTCACCAAACAACAACAACAACAATAACAACAACCCTTCAATTACGAATAAATCAACATTTTTTTTGACTTGAAAAAACGAAAAGAATATACATCATACACACTTGAGATTTTGATTTACTCTAACATCTCTAAATACAAGATTGGAGAAGCTCGATAAGAAGACACAGCTGAGATAAAATCACATTTTATTTTATGCAGACAAAAAGCGTTTTTTGAAACATGCCAGGGTTTGAGAATATTTATAGCTTCAAAATATTAGTTGGAGTAATCCAAGTCTGTTAAATTATAATTATAAAAGCGGTTAAAAAACTGATTACACATCTCATCTATTTTGAATCTAGAATTTCTCATTTATTCAACATCTTTGCGTAATTTAACTGCACGGTTAAATAGCTTAATCACATATACAAATAAAATTCTAATTTTCAACAAATTCTAATGCAGTACTTACTAAACGTGTCAATTTTACTTAATTCTATTGTTCCACCCACAATACCGCCCTTTGCGTCCAAACTAGAGCCACCAAAACCAAGTCCTATGAACATGTTTTTATGGCCAGTGCTGCCGATAGATAGGCGCCCTTCGGAATGAAAATCTCTCGTAAGCCACCTGGAAAAAAAAAATTATTAATGCTCCAGTCAATACGCTAATTTTCAATCGCATCACTAGAAATACGCAAGTAACTCAGTTCACACAATTTATCCAAGACTAAAAAAATTTATACGCGAGCTCTTCAAAATGTCTTCACAAAAATTTTAATTCAAATTTCAGAGAAAATCATTTGAAATTTATTATGTGGCAAATAGGCATCATATTTTTGAACTCAATGGAAACATAAAAAAATTCATTTATACTTATTCCTAATTTGACTACTAAGAGGTAACTATTACATGTTTTTCAAGTATAAAAAGAACATAGTAGCCCGTAGTTTAAAGGTAATGTTGACTTCGAAGAAAACAAAAATGTTAACTAGATTCCTTCAGAAAATTAAACGAAATCTCAAAAATATATTTCAAACCTCGCAGAAGCAGCTCGAACATAATGAATAAAAAAAAAGTCTCTTCAATCAAACGGCTTTTAACTCAGTTTTTTGTATATTTTTTGGTGTCTTAATTTTGAGTTGGGAACCCTCAATTTTAAACGAAAATATTACTTACGTTACGTTACCCATAACATTTCCCATGTTCATATGAACATTCAATCGTTTGAAGTTCACAGTAAACAGAACCAGTGTTTGCCACGCGGCAGTACTAGATATTTTATGCTGTTTGAGCGAATCATCTGTATCTGATTTCCGTTTTTTAAATTCTAGAATGTAATGAATGGAGGAAAAAAAATCATTATCAATCATCGGATCATGAAAAAAAGTATAGTTACAAATTAGATTATGTAGTCCAATTACCTTTACTATGAGATTTCTTAGATTCTTGACGTTTTATTTTTTCCCTGACTGTTGAATCTTTGGAATTTTTTTCAGTCTTCATTCTCAAATGTGCACTATAACAATTAGGTACTGACAAATAGAGCAAAATGCAAACGTATGAAGTCAATTAAGACGATATTACTGACCGATCGTCATCGACAGAGTTTTCGTGATCGAATTCTTCGCTGTAATCCGGTCCTGATTCATCATCACCGTCGCTGAACACCGGTGCACGAGTAAGATCACCCAGGAACAGTCTTCGAATGATACTTCGCCTGTACCACGCTTTAGGAAACGCTAAAATTTCTGTTAGTCTTCTCATGTCATATTTGAACGATGCAGATCCGATATCAAGGATAGCTGAAAATGGAAACGAAAATAAAATTATTAAGGTATGAAGAGAGTAAATATCAAAGTCAAAATGAAGACAACGTTCCAATGTGATTAAGAAAAAACTTGAATCTGTTTCCTATCACCGACCTACAATACGAATTTTTCAAACAATGGCTCACACCAATGGGAGACAGAAAAAATTTTGAAAGTGAAAATAAATTTGTAAACAGAATTTGTAGGCATACGAAAATACCAATGGTAAAAATGTTGTCCAAAATATAGTTACTTTCCAAGAATTAACAGTCAACTTCATGACTTGATTTTCAACAACTGGTATATTATCTATCATCTCTTCACGAGCAGACAATAATATGAAGAGGAAAAAAATCTGCATATTATTCAAGTACTCTGGATGACACTGAACACAATGCAAACTTAAAATCTAACTGAAAACAGTCAAATGTGAAACAACAGAGGGCATTTAATGTCAAATATTGGAGTAGTTTTCATCCAAGGTGCAGTACTTCAAGTTGAACAAAAGACGACAAATTTTACAAAAAAAAAAAGACATCAATAATATCACCAACAAAATAGTGAAACTTTCAAATTAAAACTAATTGTAAGTTGATTCTCCAATTAAACGAACTACGTTTCAAGATGATTCTGAAAATGTAATTACTTGAAAATCTTATAGTGGCGTGGCTTTGTTCCGAATTCTTCACGTTTGGTGCCTCGAAATTCAATTTACGACTTCTAGACAAATGGAATTTTACGAATTCCACGTTCACACTTAACGAATCCTTACGTTCGGCATCTGCCAACGGAGACCAAATCGCCTGCGTATCTTTTAAAGCTGTTCCTGAACACATAAAATATAAGTAAGAATACCAACCAAGACCACTTTTTGCAGTGAGAAAGACATGAACAATTTATACCTGACTTCTTGCCCCCATAAGGATGAAAAATGTGCAAAGAGAAATCGGCCATCACACCGGTAACACTTAAGCCTCCCACCGCAATTGGTACATTACCACTGTCTGATTTGGACTCAGGTCTACAAACAATATATAATGGTACTTGTACTCGTACTTTGCTAAAACAGTAAAAAATATTGTACAAAACGGAGAAACGTACTCATCTGCACGTTTTGATGAAAACACGATATCGAGAGATGGTAATTTTAGCATGCATTCCACGCGTGAGACTGGCAGACATGAAAATCTGAAGGTCGATGGTTGCATGTGGAAATACACGATAACATCTACGGGAAAAGACGCATAGGCGTACTGCCCCGATGTGATATATCTAGCAAAAATGTCGTCGTCACTACTCGAGAGTAAATTACTACTAGGCCCTGAAATTTGATAAAAATGTCATTTATTAATAAAATATCAAAAACTGATAGAAAAATACTGAACACCGAACATTTACCATTCGAGTTGCTGAAGTGCAACGGATTTCTCAAATTCGTTGGAATAGGTTCTAAAGTTTGTTCCAAAAATTCAAGTATATGCGGCGATATGATCGTCTCTTCGGGAATACTTTGCAGCGTAATCCAGGCAAAAAGACTAGCTTTCTTCGCATTAGTCTTGCGTATGATCATGCCAGTCGAGTCCACAGTGTAGCACGGTGATAAACTACCATCAGGAATGATTTTCGACTCGTAGTGTACCTACAGTGGGTAAACAATAAATGCGGAAGTGTTAGACGTCGGAGACATGTCGTACATGATTTCGTCATATAATTACTCACCTTGACGTCTAATCCTGGAATGTGAAATATGGTAAGCTCCACAATTTGAGCTGCAGTCACGGTGGATGGATTCAAACGCAGTCTCGAATAACTTGGCTGCTTCTCTCGGTGAGAACGGCGGTGGACACTTGGACTGCCTGGATATTCTAATGTTCCACCGGAACAACTACGATCTTTTTTCATACGACTTATCCTGCGGGAAAAAATATCATCAGCTTAAACATTCAAGGTGAATAAATAAATTTTCACAAATTCACGATCTTGACCAAGAAAAAAAAAGGGAAACGGTTTCATCCAAAATCTGTAAAAACTGCAAATATACGTAATCACTAGAAAACCAAAAACTAACAAGCTAAGAAGGATGGTTTTAAACTAAAATCTACATTCGTGGATTAGCCACTACTTTCAAGAAAAGCTGAAATTGATCTCGAGACCAAATAAATATCAACGAGTGTAAACCAAGAGTATTTTATATGAAATGAAACTAAATCAATTCGTGCTTATCTCGAAAATATTTTGTTAGGCTAGCAGGTCTCAATGGGCACTCACATTTTTAGTTCATCTTCGCGTGTCTGATCTTTAGTATGCAACACACATTTTCCACTGTTGATGAAAACTTTTACATCCAATTCGAAATCAATATTTGGCTCTTGTTGTTTCGGATAGCTAGAATTGCCGTTTTTCAACTGCTCCCGAGTTGAATAATCGAGTAACGTTGAGCTGAACGAACAAAAAATCAAAATATTACAAAACGAACAAATGTAGAACGAAAAAATAATACTTATCCGTACCTGTCACCCGTTGAATTTAAATCATCTTCGGTGTTCGATACCTCCTCTGACTTACTATCTTGCTCGGGAAACCAATTAATGGAGTCTTTATCATCAAGCGATAATGCTAAATCTGAATTAGCACTGGGAAGTGAAATTTGTCTGCAATACAACGAACAAAATTACTCTCTCTTTGAATTCTAGGAAGACCACACTTTTAGAAACACAGAGGGAGAAGCACTGATAAGAGTTTAGCAATGCAAACCTGCGAATACTACGAGCTTCGTTAAAACTAACTCGAGGTAACGTGGACAATTTTGCTTCGTCACTTAATGGTAGATCATTAACGTTTAAAGCTTTTTCTTGTCTGCATTAAACATGAAGCAAAAGTTGAAGCGTAGACACAGACAATCGATATATCACGAAGACAACCAGAAAAGAGAAAAATTTTTCAACACAAACACAAACCTCATTTTTGGTAACTGCTCTTTGGTTGGCGAGGAAAGAATAAACGACTTGGATCGCATAGCACCTTTCGTGCCAAGACCAAATTTGTCCCTCAACTGACATTTGCCTTTTACACTTTGACGTTTTAGTTTTTGAATCATATCTCTGGGAAAAGTAAAGTAATACTTATCGAACAAAATAAAAAAAATAATCGAAAAACAAAATTGTGATGAATTAATTTTACCTTCTGAATCCTCTGAAAATAAGAGTTTCCAGTTCATGCAAACGTTTCTGTTCCTGTTCGATGGTACTTGAAGATGCTCCTAATGATCGCAGATCGTTAACGATTTTTACCTGTTCGTACATCTCTTTTTCTAATAGTTTGGAACGTTTCTTCGAGTCCACCGATCCATCACATACTAACGGCGATAACGTGTCATCTATGGGGATATTTTTCGATGAGTCTAAACTCTCCTGGGAAAAGATCAAGAATATGAGTATAGAATGGACCAGATTTTAAGAAATAAAACAAGCCAGAATAGGTAGTCAGTATAGTATCAGATAAACATATCAATCTTATTTTTAGGACAGTTTATTAAGGCCATACCTACTTGAGGTTAATATTCTTGTTTACTTGTATTTCAGACTCGAAAAATACTGCGTTTAATGAGGCCAAAATTGAAATACACACATAGACAAATAAGTCAATAAGTAAGTAAGTAAATAAACAAATAAATAAATTGTTTTTTGTTTTCTAAAACACAAGCGTCTCATGCTTGCTCACTCTACTCCTCATGTTACCAATACAATAAAAATATGAAAATTAATTGGAAGAATGGTGGGTAAATATTACGTTCAAAATGACCTGTCGAGGAAATTCAAAACGAAGTGAAAACATGAAGAGCTGTACAACAAAGAATTAGAACACCTAGGCAAGTTATCAAGTGATTGCTTAGTAAATTAAATTAAAGCAACCTGGCTTTCGACAAGCTTCTTTGGTTCACCTGGACTTCATATGATTTTCTTAACAATAGTTTAAGATTTTTTCAAATCACCTCTATGTATGAACCGTTCGGCAGTTTGAAACAAAATTCAAAAGAATGATAGAATATAGTATATTCAATGTCTGTACCAAATTTGGTGACTATTAGTTCAAAATTATGCATTTTAGAACCATTTAAAACCTAAAAATGAAACATAATAGGATATGATAGATAAACTATAGGGGGTGATTTAGACAAAGAACAATCTGGTTTGTTCTTGTGTAAATCGGAATAGGTAAGTGTACCAAATTTTAAGACTATCGGATAAAAATTACAAACTGTACAGAGTTCAACAGAAATTTTTATAGGGCGTTTTCCCCATTGCAGGTTGCACATACCATTCTCTTAATTTTTATGCGAAAAACAAACACTATAATTTAACGTTGAAAATACAACTGTAGTCCAGAGAAGACAGAAATCTTATTCAGGAAAATTGCCGTAGTTTGTTTTTTCCCACTAATTTTTAGGGATGAACCTCCTAAATAACGTACTAAAAGTGTCACCCCACCCTAAAAAGTGAGTCTGAAAAATACGACTTTTTGTACTCAGTGTTAGAAGCTAAATACCAGAAAACGTGTATTTTACCAGTTAAATCTTGATTCAAAATTCACGATAACAGTAAAACTATTAGTCCTACAAACTTGCGGCTGATTTCATTTGATTCAGCGCTAAAATTTACGTAGGATGTGATATGTAATGAAGTTCTATCTGAAAATTTGAACTTCCTTTTTCTCCTTTTTGACGTTACATAAAAATCAAGCGCACAAAGGATACCATCCCCCAATACACAAAAGAAAATGCCCTATAATTATACATACAATATATAAATTTCAGCAAATAACACAAAATTTGACAAAAAACGAACATACCCTCATTCCTGGGTCTCAACACGAGATCAATTTTAATACGTAGATTTTCTTCAAAAACCTACATAACAAAATCAATTATTTTAATATATAGATTTTCTTCGAAAATATACATAAAAAACGCAGCAAAAAATGACCATATACATAACATGAAGAGTAGTGTAAGCACGCGAGAGACGCTTGGGCAAAAATTTCCATTTAAATCACTTCTTCTAACATATTGATTATCGATACTATTGTTTACAAAAACCGAATAAAATCACAGCCGGAAAAAAGTTTCATACGATGAGTTACAATCGAATTTCACAGGCAATCAATTACCTTTTTACATTCGCCAAACGGTGTGAAATTTATTTTCGGTAACAGAAAAGCTTAAGAGAGTAGTAAACTCTTGACTACGCCACTTGCTCCATTCCACAAAAATCTGCATTACAAAGATACCTGTGAATTATTCGTATTATCATCTATCTCGTCACTATCGTAGCACGCAGTGAGCGGTTCATCTTCTTGTACACCAGTAAGCATCGTTAACGTATGACCCAAAGACGATAGCTGTTTGCCAATATTAACGTCCAAATGAATGTCTACGCCTTCCATTTGCCACTGCACGTTTAAGAACCATTTCGGATTTTCTAAAAATTAAAATAACATGCACTCCATAAAACCGTTTACCTCGATAAAAACGAAAATTTCCATAAACAAAACGAACACTAACCACTGGCCAATTTTTGCGTCGTCGTTCGGCTGCATACCTCGTAAGTGCCCTCAGACACGGAGCAGAAATTCATCAATACGCCTGCAAGTTCGTTGTTGATGTCTGGTTTCCAGTCGTCCAGAGACGTTTCAAAATCATCGGCAAATCTCAAACACAATCCGATAAATCTACCTTTACTGACTAACGATCCGGCACTGCAAGCCGATATGCTCGTGGACTCGAGCGTGATTACTACGGCTGCGCATGAGTCATTGTCAGGAAGCAATGATCGGTTCAGACTCCACGTCGTCTAGAAATGAGAAATTATTTATGAAATAAAATGATGCAACAGCAAACATTGGGAGGGAAATGAGATACGTACTGGTGGTAAAGGATTCAGAGGTACACAAATACCCATGTCTTCGACGGTCAGTTGAAGGAATAAAATACCTGAACTTGATGAGCTGGTTAATCGTTCAATAGCTATCCGCTCATATATCTTCAAAACAAATATATCGCCATTACAAAATAATCGCTATGAAATTTCTCAAAAAGCTGTAAATTATCCTCACTTGTTGAGTTGCACTTAATACTTCAGAATTCAAAATTGAGCGCTGCTCGTTCCAGTATTCGTAAGCATTCTTGTAATTCAACCACACTAGGACGGCTTTATCCACTGCTACAGGCTGCACGTAAATTAACGGTCGTCGTAGAGTAATTAAAATTACTTCTTTATCGTCACCTTCGCCGACCATCTCCCCTTGAAAAGCATTTCTAATGCCTGAAAACGAAAACAGGGATTAATACCACGACTGATATGGACGGGGCATGAAAATTAGCTAGAGAATAATTTACCGATGCGAGTTTTGAAAAAGGCAAAATGTTGAAATTCCGGATCAGCTTCTTCGAATAAAACATTTTTGATCAGCTGTCCCAATGATAAGTTAACGTCTAATTGCGTTTTTACGAATATTTTCGCCGTTTCCGATGACTGCACTGAGGCACCGGATACATTTTGAAAACGATTTGAGATCTGAAATTCCACTGATCCAGTTTCCAAGCACACGGCACAATTGGTAGGCGTAGTAGCGGTAAGTTGGATACGCTTTAATGAAGAAATGACCAATGAAATACGAAGTTTACACGGTGCGCATAAGCAAACTCACTGATCATTTACCTTGATACGAACAATCAAAGAAAATAATATTCGTTTAACAGTCGCATTATTATTTGTTTCCTCGTTATCTTCCAACCAAATTGGGACCGGTTTTTCTCCACCGTATACTTTTTGAACAACTTCGTTTATTTCCTGCGAATGAAAATAGAATATTAATGAAATACAATGTTAAGGTTATCGAAAATTAGAAAAATAATCTTTAAACGCAAACCTTCATGAATACTTTTTGAACGAACATCAAATGGTTCAACAAGTCCGTTGTCAACGATTGTTCAAAAACGCCAATATCTGCAACGGCACTCAAATAATTTCCAGCACGAAGAACGGCACCATCTTTAGACAAAAAGTGGCCCCTCACGATAAGTGAAAAAAGTTTTAAGTTGCATTAAAGTAAGAAATCAAGCTTAAATACCGGCACTAAAGTTTTGATTGTCTTTAGACTTTCCACTGTCTTGAATGTATTCTGCGGATACATGAACTTTAGGCAATTCAATACAGGCTCCAGATGGAAGATTTGCTTCAGTAACCTTGAACAAAAACAAAGGTTTGAAGATGTTATCACATGATTGAAGTTTTTAAATTTCTAGTACAGAACAGATTATGAACATTTAAATTCAACTCCAAAGGAGAGTCGGGAATTTAAGAAAACTGACAACCTCCACTTTAGTTGAAAACGATAACGAATGTCTGGGTAAATCCACGACGAATTTCGCCTTGCTTCCAGTGAATCCATTGCTAGTCAGCTGATCCATCTTGTACTGAGCTTGCAACGATGGTAATAGCGATGCAGTGATACTCAAACTCTGTAGAGAGGGAAAAAAACGTTACAAACTGACCCAAATATTAATAAATATCGGCGTAAAATTAAGAGAAATAATTTTTCAACGATAAAATAACAAATATCATTATCAAAATATCAGTACCCTGTTTAAGATTTCAGAGGAAAAATGTCACGAAGGCCAAAGAACACAAATAAGGTAATCTTCAATGAAATTAATTCACATAAATACGACAAATTCTTCATCACTTACTTGGATAACGGCAGTAAAATGCATAACTAACGGTTGCAGCAATGGACTGTTGATCGATGGAGGAGGTTGTGATTTAATTGACTGGTTTCCTTTGCTTACGCGAGTCGGTTGTCGAGGAGATGGTTGGAAACCCACATTGTTATCAACTTCATCAATTGTGGTTCCACGACTGAAGCGACTAGATGCGCGAGTAACTCGTAATTCCTGTAAAAAAAAAAAAAATTAATAAAATTCACTCATCAGCTATATCAGTCTGAAGAATTTTACGGAAACACTAATGCCTTGGATTAAAGATTTATTGCTTTGCTACAGATGTCTAGACAAGGATAATGGCTTAAATTATTAATCTTTCGTTTTCCCAATCTATTTCTCCCAAAGATTTTTATTCTCACTTCTTTGCTGCAACCAAAAATATGGATTCCCGAATTGTTGTTATTCTCAAAATAACTTTTCATAAAAATTAATTACATAGTCAGGTATGATAAGCATTTTCAAGTTGAAAATGGCACTTGATTGTACATTACGATTGTTGACTGCCTAATCTAACCACAAATTTCACAATAAAGTCACAGAAAAATGCCTTTTTCCAAGTCTTTTATAATAAATTTGAAAAATTTAAAAAAAAAAACTCATCTAAAAACCCACGAAGTATTTTGAAAATTGAGCCAATCAGAGGCCAAAATTTAGATTAGGGAAATATCGTATTGAAAATCATTCTTTTTGAAAGAAAAATATTTTGGGAAACCCCCTGTGTTGGAAAAGCGATTTTTTGGGGGAAAACTATTCAGGGAAAAATATATTGAGAATTCGTTTGTCCTACTGGCTTCAACTTATAAAATTACAATTTGTTCGAAACAGCACTAGAATATTTCATACCTGTAAGGTAGAAGACAACTGTTTCGTGCCACGAGTCATCATACCATGCAAAGCGACAGGATGCTGCGGAATGTCGATGTTTATAGCACCCACAGTCAGCAAAGCTGAATTTTTATCTTTCAAACGACGACTCATACTCGAATATAACGCCTGAGATTTCCCCACAGTTACTTGTACTACGGTTCTGAAAAAAGACATGAAAGAGTAATGATATTAATTCGCTTTTCTTAAGAAAATGCGTGAGCTACAAAATGAATCGATGAAATACTCACTGCTGATTTGGCGCGACTCCTTCCAACAATACGATCATTGTACGTCCAACTTGTCCGGTAATGGAATACTCCAGACTCGGAGGCCTGATTTTCTTTCGACAAGTCACACTCGAATGGAGATTCGCGATTTCCGCTTCCAACTTCAGTCCGCTCAACGTCGCCAGCAATTTTGTATGATGAATTCTAGCGACGGCAAATATTATTAAACGCGTCTTATCTTCTCTTATCATATCTGCAACAAGGAAAGAATAGTTAGATATATAATAAAAAAACATTCCTAAAAAAAAAGTATTCTCACTTTGAAGCGTTGGAATAGGAGTGGATGATGCAACTTCAACCTTCTCACCAACGTCATCACTGGATTTTGATTCGACTAACGGATCGTATTTTTTATTACCTTTATAAGATTCTCCTACATCGCCACTAGCCGAAGTCCTTCTGAAAAATGAGACAGATTAAAAAAAAAAAAAAACAAAAGCGCGTAAAGAGGTTGAATAACGTAATACCCACCGATGTAGAACGGTTTTCGTCTCTGGCATAGTTGCGTACAAGTCAAGCAGATAATAAATAGTCTTCCAACACTTCAGTGAGGAACTGATGACCGGAATGGATTCTTCCTTAATCTGAGTGGGTTTTTCATCCGACATTGAAATCCGATTGCGTATTAAATTGGGACCATCACTCAAATTAATGTATCCTATGAAACCGAATTAAAACATCCATCGAATTTCAATAAAGAGGGAATAAAACCAACCATAAAATAGTAAAAATAATCCGATCCATTGCTAATGTGATAATTTTACCTTTAACACTTCGACTGGTAGACCTCAGTCTTTGCGCCAGACTTTGATGTCTGGTCGAACGAATGGAAGACGATGGCGATAATACTGTTTTTTGAGCGGATGCTACGTATGGATAAACAGGAGGTTTTCCATCTACATGGGGTGATATGAATAAAGAACGCAGATTTCGCAAATCCACTAAAAAAAAAAAAATTGTTTATACGGATCTTACAACAATTTACCCGATCTGAGCAACAGATCTTACAACACACCTGAAGGAGGTGGTGGTTTCGGCGGAGGAATTTTCATATCTTGCGGTTCCTGTTCCTTCAATTCAGATTGTGTGTCTTTCACATTTTGATACATGTTACTAATTTGATGCAACAAACGCAACAATGGCATGTTGACCTAGAATCAACAAAGAAAAACATAAATGTGAATGGCGATAGTTTCAATCAATTATGAAACAATATTTACAAGATTTGACAACGGTAAAATACGACAAAACTGAGAGAGATGGATATTCATTAAAAAAATATAGTCCGAAAAATTGAGAAATTTCAGCAAATGGATCGTCAATTCAACGAAAAAATCCAGCAACCAATGTTCAATAAACTAGATGAATCTCGTCTCGTCCTCACCTGCTGAGATATATAATGAGCTGAGACGCTAACATTCAACGCAGTATTCGAGTGTTTTTTTAACTGTCCTCTGGAAACATACAACATATTTCGACGCTGTCGACTTAAATCATCCACTACTGCCATATCCGCCATTCGTCGTACATCACATTCGAGATTTACACGTTCGCACAAAAATGCCGGAATTTCGGAAGGCATTTCGAGAGATTGTTTTTCTGTAATCCGCACCAAAAGTTAATGCATTCGTAGTACTATCGTCTACTATTTTAGAAATCTACATACCACAAAGTTTTGATTTTTTATTAACGGTTGACTGTTTTCCTATTCGGGGTTTCTTATTCGTTTCTTCGTCAAAATTACCCTTGCCTAATTCACTAACAACGATATCGATTCTCATCGTTTCTATTCCACCGACGAGCGTCAAGTTTGAGCCCCACGAGTCCAACGATGTTACAGCACTATTATTTCCAGCTACACAGAGAAAATCAAAAATTTATTTTCTCGCAGAAAAAATTGAGACGTATTTATGGTACACACGCCAACGGAGATTTTTAAACAGATATTGGACTTATATCAAGTACACTCGAGTCAAAAATAAAATTTTATTTTCAGAAACGATAACATGTACCTTAACGAGGACAAAAAAATTATCAAAAAAATCAAATTGAAAGGATGCGAAAAGATTCTGATACTTCTGAAATCACGAGATTTTGTAACGCAGATTCATTAAAATACTGTTCGCACAGAAGATAAAATAATCATTGAAAATTAAACGAAAATTACCTCCTGTGTTTGTAATCATCTGTTGAGGCATAACACCTAGACTGGACAGCAACGGTTCGAAAATCAAATGCGCATCCAATAACCGCAACGAGTCGTGCATCGGATACAAACTGAAACCAGCTGCTGCTAATAGCGTATAATCGGGATTTGATGACAGACCCGAATGAGAAGCTGGGACTTCTTCTTTCGGAGGTTCCTAAAACATCATTTCCAAATAATTGCGTTGGTTAAAACGAAAAAACTGATGCACAGAATGAGCAACGTAGGTGGAAAAAAAAAAGAATATTGAAAAACTAACATCGCGGCTGACCCAAAACGTGCTTTTGGCCACTTTCGACTCGGTCGTTTTCGTGTCCGTATCTTCCAATTCTTGTTTCGCCATCCAGGTATAAAGATCCTCTTCATGTCCAGATTTATTTAGTCCAGAAACGCCTGTCGAATTGAAATACGAGGTGATTGGCGGTGACAAATTCGGACCGTCCAAACTCGCGACTGAATTTTGCAGAAGATTATCGCCTCCCACAGCCGAACACAAACTGGCGGCAGAACCGCAAGAATGCAAACCATAGTTTGGACTAACTCCAGAGCCGATTTCCAATTTCTTGGCTGCGTAACAATGATTAGAGATCGCATGTAAACGTGCGAACGACATAAACATAGCACAATTTTTTCCTTTTTTTTTCGTTAATTACTTTTATCCGTAGGGGAAGTATACTGATGCTGGGGCGAGTGAGAGGGAGTCGTCGCGCTGATAGGAAATATGACACTGGCTCTTGATGACGACGGTAGTTGCGTCGGTAGCAGAGATTTGCGTTTTTTCCTAGGCGGCACACCTGGCTAAATCCGAGAGAAAAATTAATGTGCAGCATGGAGATTACACAGAAACATTTATTGACACCAGCGCACAAGAAATTGTTTAGTACCTTGCTCTGATTATGTTGCATACTCGATCCTGAGGAGCTAGGAACGGTGACCGTGACATCAGCAACATTAGGAGCTGGCGTCGAGGTACTTGACGGCTGTATTGTATTCGTAACGTTTGCATTGTTAACCGAAACTTTTGGTACAGTGCTCGATACTGTAGCTACGATCAAGAATAGACGTTAACGCACGAATAAAGGCGAAATGTGAAATAATAGAAATGACAAACACGAAAAAAATAAGGAAGTGACACCAAACACAAGTACAAAGGTAAGCAGGTAGAATGTACAACATGGAAAGCACGAATAACAAATAATGTAACATAAAAAGCGAAGACACGTATAAGAACAATAATGAAAAAGCACACGCAAAATAATTTTACAATGATATTTCTGTCTATGCTGAAAGAATACAGGAGGAGGATGTCTGTTTGAAGAGCCATAAATTAAGATAAATGGAATGAACGTTTTCTCTTTCAAAAGTCGTAATTTATCAATAAGTAATTTTCAAGAGGAAAATTAATTGATACGTTCATAAATTTTAATTTTAAAGATCAAGGTAGCCTTACCTAGGTACAAATGGAATAATAGTTGAACGAATTCCTGAACACATTTCTTCAAATACAATTGAATAAACACAATTCAGTCGTGTTTTATTCAACAGAAAGAAGATCAGTCAGCAGTGAAAGTTCGAAAAAAAGTACTACGAATGTGGTCGTCAGAAAACAAATTACTTAAGTAAAGTTAACATTATTTAAATCTGAGCATATCTTCATTAATAACAAGCTAAAGTACCCATATAACAGGCGGGTTAGACAATAATACCACAAAATATCACCAAATATCTGACTTATTTTTTAAGTTTTCTTGATTGAGTAAGAAACCATTCTGTAATTCAAGAAAATTTCAGTTTTTTAACCATATTATTTCTTCAAAAGATATGCCCTTACAAATATATTTGCGGATGTATTTGTACTTTATTAGAATTGATTGTAATTAACTCAAGGCAGAGGTTAAATGAAGCACCTATATTTAATAGTTTTCGTCATATGACATAATTGGACGTATATACTGAAACGTTTCATCTAATGATTACAAAATTTGAAGGCCATGGATCATTATTGTCATTCAATAAAAATACTAATAGACAACAGTGACATACCGAAGGCATTTTTTGGGAGGGAGAAAATCAAAAATTCCCAGCTGAAAAGGTTAAAATTCTGAACTGAAAATTTTCAAGTTTTCTTTTATAATATTTTTATTCTCAAATCTTCTGGTATGGAAATTTTTGCTTTTGTTTTGATAGTAAAATTTTCAATTTTGGACCAATAGCTGTGAAATTTAAAACAGATATTTATTATGATATATTATAACTTGCTATAAATTTTGGTGCGAATTAGTTATATGGTAATTCCGATAAAGCTATTTTCATTTTTGTTTTGGCTACAAAATTTCAAATTTTTGACCAACAGCTATGAAATTTGAAACAAATATTCGTTATGATTTATTATAACTTGATATAAATTTTGGTGAGGATTGGTCAGACAGTAATTCTGATATGGTTATTTTTGTTTTTATTTTGGCTATAAAATGCTCAATTTGGCATCAATAGCCATAAAATTTGGAACAATTATTTATCATTATTTATTGTAGTATGCTACCAATTTTAGCGTGGATTGGCTGGATGGTACTTCCAGTACCACTTATGTTTTTTATATTGGTCACAAAATGCGAAATTTTGGAACAAATGTACGAAATTTGAAACAAATATTTATTATATTTTATTGTAGCATCTGCTAATTTTGGTATGTAACGACCATTTGGTACTTTCGGTACCACTATTTTTGTTTTTATATTGGTCATAAAATGCGGAAATTTGGAACAATATGTCTGCAATTTGAAACAAATATCCATTATAATTTATTCTAGCATACTATCCATTTTGGTGCGGATTGACTTGATGGTACTTCCAGTAAAGACATTTCTTTTCATTTTCAGTCTGGCTATAAAATGCTTAATTTTGAACAAATTTTATTATAATTGATTCTAACATTCTACCAGTTTTCATGTAGATCGACTGGACAGTATCTCCCTCAACTCAATTTTTGTTTTTAATGGTTTCAAACTGTGTAATTTTGAAATTCAAAACAAATATTTTTAAGTAGGATTTTTACAGAAAATCCACTTATTACGCTTATTGCGGTATTAGCCCCCAAGGTCAAGAGTGAGTACGTTTTTCATTTCATTACATCAGGAAAATTTTGGCACCAATAACTCAAATTCACACACATATATATATATATATATATCAATTTCTTGTTCTTACAGTACAGGTTGCAATTTTTGTCCCATAATCACAAAATTTGGTACGAACATTTTTACTGAGCAAAGGACCTGACCTACTGATTTTAGTATGGATTGGCCAGATGGTACTTCTGGTACCACTATTTTTGTTTTTATTTTGGCTATAAAATGCTCAATTTTGCAACAATAGCCATGAAATTCGCAATAAATATTTATTTTGATTCGTTGTAGTACGCTTCCAATTTTGGTGACAATTGGCTGGGGCTACTTCCAGTACCACTATTTTTGTTTCTATATTGCTTATAAAATGCAGAATTTTAAAACTATATGTACAAAATTTGAAATAAATATTCATTAAAATTTATTTTAGCATACTACCAATTTTGGTGCGGATTGACCTTAAGGTACTTCCGGTAAAGCTTTTTTCCTTCTTTTTTCTAATTTAAATAAACTTCCCATTTTAACAAAAATTAACCACATGCTCATGTTTTCACAATTTTTTTATTTTTTATTTCATAACTTTATTATATTTCATTGGCTTTATTTTAAATTATATGATGTGTACCACACTTCATCTTAATTTATTTTTCATTTTTTCAAGAAAAAATGCTGTTATATTTCACATTGTCTAATATTTTATCAAAAGTCAACACATTTCATACAATCATAACATACTATTAACATATTATATTAATTTACAGACAATTAATGTGACCATCAAAATTCATAATTCTTTCTCTCGAAAACCTACTTTTTATAGCGAGGCTTGCTGCCCTAGAGTTTTTTCATCTTATTTCTCTCAATAGGAAAAAAAATGAATGTCTGGAATGAAACTGCTGACATTAACACAAACAAAGTCACCAGTTGGCAGATGTATAGCTGCGCCTCTTGTTGGGTTATTCATTTGATAAGTAATTTTCAATATCACTCACACACAGACACTAATGTTAAGATTACTTTTACACATGCACTCACACGTAGACACTTACGCAAGACAACTTTAAACCTTAATTTCAGCAGTTTGACTGAATGGATTTTACTTTTTTAGGTCTATAAACCACCTGTAGGATATTCTTCATATGTGGTATGAGTTTTGAAAAATCTTGTTCAGTATATTAAGAGAACATTCAGGACAGAAAATGGCAACTTGTCTTTATATATTAGATACTCAATGACGAATTAAATCATTCTCAACTGAGCTGAAAATTCATTCACACCAACTGTTCAAAAAAATATTTTTTATTCTATAAGATTCCATCACAACCACTTGACAATTGCATAATGTATAATATGATAGGTCTCTCAGCATTCTACAGGAAGAAAAAGGATTTCTAATTATAAACAGAAAACTCAACCTTTAATTCTATAACTTGCATTTATCGAATACGCACACGGTAATCTGAGTAGGTAAACCCATTTATTTGTGTTCAGGTCAAATATGTTTCCCTATTCGTAATTCTTAAGTTTACGCCATTTTAGGGAATTAATAGTAATTAATCGGCTCAATAAACCAAATTTTGTGAAATTTGCGAGAACAACCGGCTGATAGACAACAATCCTCTCTTCCGCCCAGAATCTAGACATACTGTATAATTTTTTCAATAACCTTACTGTTTTATAGGCATATTATTCAAAAGTAAGACGCTCATAACCTTCTGTCAAAACAGTTCAAATGAAAATTATTCGAATTCAACGACACATAATGAACAAGTTCAGATACAGCCGATTTTTACTAATTAAAGGGCTTCACATCGACCCGAAGTGATACAGACATGGACGAAACAACCACTGATCAGAAAAATAATTTAATGGCAAGATAATTCCATTTTTGTATCGTCTCCATTCCCCGAAGTATGATCAGATAGGTACTTTCAATTTTGCTATCGATTAAAACATCATTAGTTTACTCGAGACAATGATAAAATGAACTCGACCTCTCAGCAAAAACTCAACTATACAAACCATTTTCATATCACAATACGAAACAAAGCCAATATCAATGTATTGGCGCAATTAAAGGTAATACGACTAATTCCCACTACTTAGTTAGTGCAGAAAAAGAAATGTTAAAGAAAATTCTACAGCAGCAGCCAGCAATTCATAATTTGCCTATGAAGAAGTTATTTGAAAACGTATAGCATGAAAATAAAATAAAAATAGTTCTCGAATTAATTTTCCCGAATGAAGGAGATAGAGCTCATTAAACAGCAAAAGCTTAACGAATATTTTTTCAACTGCAAAATACAATGCGTGGGAAAGTGTAAATAAAATAAAATAATGTTTCACAAGCAACTTTTCCACTTCATAAAGGCATTCTTGATAATAATCGCCAAATTCAGGCCATCATGTGTCAGTAACACGCTGATATCTAATAGAATAAAAGATACACGGATAAAGTGGAGTGTAAACTGATATCCAGAGAATCCATTCCTTTCTCAAATCTCATAGTAGAGTTCGGTTGGGAAACAAGACCCGGCCTCTACGTTTTCTATTGGTTAAAACCAGAGGATGTCACTATGTAGTTAAACCACTATTAATCATATTATACAGCTTTCGGGCGTACATTCACAATCCTCAAAACTTTATCCTAGTACTGCTGTGTTAGGAAGCAGTATGGCCAATATGTTTAGGTGGAGATTGAGGCGTGTGCCACGGTTTGTCGACAGTATAGGTATGAAGGGAACCATGGTTTACATTACCCCCACTCACCTATACCCACTACTCTCTGCAACAACTCTAAATCTGGCTGTAGAGGAGGAGAGGGGAATGAACGCATAGATTATTTTTATTACATATACTGAGAGATAGCGATTTTTAAGATCAAGTTACGAGTTCATTAATCAAAGGGGTATTCACCTGTTGCGAGGTTTGATTGAGAATCAGACATGAGCCTTTACTTTTTCAATGGTTAAAAACATAAAATATATACTACCACGCTACCATGGCACCGCTGACGGTTGGCTATCCGACGCTACAACGCGCAAACAATAGTGGTCTCCTCACTCATTATTTTATTCGAGTCACTAAAATCAACATTAATTCTACACAAACGGAATTAGGTATATAAGCTTCAATTTAACTTAACAATGGTTGAAAACAAAATGAGTCAGGGAGTCGGTATTGTGATGGTGGAACACTACATGATAATGCTCTGCACAATTAATTCTTCGTCGAGGAGTCGAGTTCATATTATTAAAGTGTTCGTCATCAAGTCTTTCAAACATTCATTTAAAAGAATAGGAATCGACGTTTTGCTTTGAATTTCGACCATATGGCAACTACCCATTGGATGTGGATGCAAAGCAGAATAGATAGTTGTACCCTTGTCACACTGACTTATGGACTTCAAATTCCGAACTAAAAACCCTTCTAACTCCTACATCAGTTCCGAAAAAAAAAGTTTAGCTCGCTATCCAACAGACAGACATCCCCCCATGCAATCGGCACAAAGAGTTTATAGCGCAGTTCGTATTTGTGGATGTATACCGTATTTATGTGATGGGGTTTTCAGTACTTTACGCAAGGTATTGGGAGTAATGTCAGCGGTGGGATTGAGTAACATGGCGCACTCGTCCGTCACTTCGCATTCTTCGCACGACGCATCCGCATCTCCGTCACCTTCACCATCACCATCGCCTTCGTCGGTAAGCACAGCCTTTTCCTGCAGGGCAAGCATTTTGTACCAAACAAACAAACAAAAAAAAAAAAAAAGGACCATACACCCAAGGGGCTAAAATAAATTAACGTGTACGTGTCGTATGGACTCCGAAGTCAGATAGGATGCAGTCCACGACATGGGGATGGCAAAATCAGAAACAGCGGCGGATCCATCTGCGGGCACAGCCCATTGACCCCCTTGTACAAAAACAACTTAGTAGACAACACGTTCAATTTAAAGGAATAGATTTTTGTTACAAAGGGAAGAGATATTGATAGAGGGGATTAGAAAGGCAAAAACATAAAATTAGGATTTAATCCCTCCCTTTCAGAAATTTTGACATCCGCCGCCACTGATCAGAAACGAAAGTGATTACAACGACGCCACCGCAACGCAACAGTCATTAAAAGCAACCTTGCGACATACCTAAATTGATTCGAAATCAAAGAAAACAGTGTTATACAAGAAAGTGGGTGCAAAGCAGTCGATATGGGTCGAGCAAAACGCTGATAGGCGCTCGTTCCACCACATTAATGACGGACGTGATGTTTCATGAAAAGACACGCACGTTCTCCACGCACCGAACTGAATTTATCACCAATATTTTTCAGAAAACTTAACCATGAAAGTGGAAGAGACGAAAAATAGGACCAGACAGGTAACGTGGACAACGTACAGACATATATTCGACCAAAGGACTCCAGATATTCATGTAAGCGCGATAAATAAGATAGGAACGTTGAGCCTAAAGAAGTACAACTAAAAATAACATCAGATACTTTATATATATTTTTTTTTTCTACGCCTCAATCACCGTCAACTTACAAGAATGTCTAATATTCTGTAACATCCTTTTGACCATTCACATCAAAAAAGTGTCTTTAAATGCAAACACAAGACTACGCCGACCCATATATTGCTGCATTAACGGATCAGAGTAATTTTGAAACAACCTGAATCTGCATCTCATAAAACTTATTTCGAACATTAATTGGAGGAAAATTTGAAAGAATATTACACGTTCGAAGTCAGTCATATAGTTCGAAAAAGTCATTTATTCCACAAAAATGCATACAATGACTACAAAGAAGGAGCTAAAAGGTTGACTCCTGTGATCTTGAATAAAAGGAGTTCCAAAAAGAGGACATACTGATAACTATTACGGACGAAAGTTTTTCAAAACATTAAGTTTTAAAATGATAAAGGTACCAATTACGACTTTTTTTAAAGAATTATTTTGACAACAAATAATTCATCGTACATGAAAATCGGAGAGTAAATGTGAAGTATGCCTGAAATACAGCATTAAACGATCACCGTAATCAAAGAATTTGAATAAGAAGCCAAAAAAAAAAATCAACTTTCCATTTCAGGCATAAAAACCAGAGATGATAAGCTATTCAAGGAAGCCTTAACTTATGGATTTTGCTTACGACATGGTTATAACTTATGAAGTGATTGACTTAAGCTTATGGATTATGACTTAAACATATGGCTTATACTTATAGCTTAAAAATTTTTTATTCGAAAAATTTCTTAAAACAATCTTGGTTCGCCTCGAATTTTTTTGTTTTCAGCTGTTTGACTCCATAGTTTGTATCATTATATATAGATTTAAATTTTCAGATTTGTGAAATGTGAAAATGGAAATTTCCATAATGCAGATTTTAAAAAAATAAAAAAATACAAAAAAACCAATTCCATGAATCAGCCAAAAAATATAGCTTATGCTCATGGCTTACAGCTCGTGGTACGTTTGGCATAAACTTATGGCAGACTTAAATTGGTCAAAAACCTTTGGCTTACGGGTTATGGCTGATTTATCATCCCTTATAAAAAAAGACCGCTTCCAAACGGAAGACTATGCAGCATGTAATTTCAAAAATAAGAAAAATTCTTCTCCAAGTATTACACAAAAATCAGGGAATTATTCAAAGGATCAGATATACTCTACACACAACCCAAAAACCGATATAATGTACCAAAAATAAAGAAATTAATGGAAAAATATTCACGAAAACCAGTCTATCTTCGAAAATTTGAGATTTTTTGTTGGCTTCGTAATGGAACCTCTAAGAATGAAAAAACCTGATGAAAATTTGCAACGCAGAATCACATTAAATATAAGGTTTAGAATAGGCCGATGTCTTTCAACAGAATTAACTCTATAAGACAGACTAATTCAAGTCTAATTCAGCATCTGAGGAAGTTAAAAGTTCATACTAGCATCGACACAATTCAACGCTAAGACTTCCAGCATCTTCGCACCGTTGATGAATGATATACGACCGAAATGCCGAAATGAAACCTGGATCAAATCTATTCAACAATTCTGACCCAACGTAATGAATTAAGAAACTTATCGTTGGTAATTCCAGATATCCCAGACTGCATCCTTGTTTTCAAGCGTTCAACTAACTACTTTCAATGATAATCCAATAAATGAATATACCTAACTTTTTTAGGCGAACAGTAAATTTTTATATATTTGTAACAATTAATCTAGGCACAAATAGCGATAAATGAACTGAAATATTTAGCAATGAAGTTTTCAGTACCTATACATACTTCAATCCTTCAAAAATAACTTTCTAATACAAAAATAATGAGAATTATGTCACCAATAAACCGCAATTAAAACATGTACCAACACCTCATTAAACCGCAAAGAATGAATTCATAAGAAGCGATGATAAATTAAGAAGAAGAAAAAATACTGCAAATATTTCATTTCAAAGTAACTAATAATTCACTTTTTCATTAAAATGAAAAACTGGGTGGAAAATTTTGAAAAAATTTTGGCGTTTATGAATTTTTTAAAATTATAATACACAAATCAGCAAAATAAATTTTCATTTTACAAACTTTTGCAGTTTCATATGAATAAAAACTTGAAAAATTTAAATAGTTCAAACTGAAAACTAATTAAAATCATCTCCTTAAGGAAAAATCAGTTTTTTCGTTTCCCATAAAATTTTTTAATTATTTTTTTACTCATCCGCATAAACTTATAGTCTGCAAAATTTTATGGTAAAAAAATAAGGGTGTGATTTTTCAGCCCGCAAAAAAATGTTCAATCAACGGGAAAAATTAGATATATGATTGTATAAATGGGAGAGGGTGATGTATAACACACAAAAGAACAAGTATTTCACAATTTAAAAAAAATGTCGCCCATAACAAAAAGTTCGAACGCAATATAACTCAGAGTAACATAAGAAAAAAAAACTAATGATATATAAATATTTTTTACATAAGAAAAAAAAATTTCTAATAATTATTAGCCCCGAAAAATAATATAAACACAGTCGTAAAAGTCAAATAAAAAATGAAAATAAATATTTACAATCAGTAATCTGTATATTAAAATTTTTGGTATTCATTAAACTACGAGGGCTTTTTTTGTCTCTGATGGCTGTCCCCACTTGCCATTCTGTCCAAGAAGTATATTATTTTTTTTCATTGAGACTGATAAATATTTAATGCACATGTCATTGCGGGATTTATACTTAATACTTATATCGTTAATTTGAATCAATTAATCGTGTACTAAGGTTTTGTTCAAATACCTTTTTTATTTCGTACAATTTAAAACTTCTCAAAAAATAATATCAATTCTTTCATAACACTACCAAATGTTTTTCAAAAAACTTCTGTTTGTGACAACAAGCAACACACCAAAAGATAAATAACACAGGATTCTCATGATTTTTGATAAAAGATTTTATTTTGAATAGGGGCTACGCAAAAAATATGCTTTTTAGGCTTGCGAATAGACCCATTTTCTATTCTGTCACCAGCCAACGAAATTTTATATATTCTTCTATACCAAATCGTTGTTTCTTGGGGAAAAAACTCTGATTAGAGAAAGAATTTATAATCTAGTTCTCCCGAACAAGAGACTTGGATTAAACTATTAAAATAAGTATTCTAAAACGCATCATTCTCATCAAAAATATGTAACAAGGAAAGAAACAACGAATCCAACGAGGAAATAAGAAAAAGCAGAACACTAAAATACCGATCATTTCAACGCCAACAATTTCCCATATTTTATCAAAATATTTTGAAAGTACCTACATAATGAATACGCATAAGCTGAGCAATTGTATTCACAACATCGATCTGGGGTTAAAATTAATAACGCACAATATATCCATCTCCAGAATCTCCTCAATATGGCAAAAATATGTGTATATATTCAAGAAAAATGAAACAAAATAGTAAGTTAAAGAAATAGAGAAAAAAGCTATCAGTAGGCGTCGCAAGTACAGGTATACGAATGAAGGAGTAAAAAACAGCGCCCCGAAGAGCACAATTTTTTGCAATAATTAACTTCTTCTTAGAAATAATGGATAAGGATGTAATGAATGGTGAATACCAAATAGCGATTGGCACATCATATAATAAACTACATTTGTAATATTATGAGATGTCAATAACGATCAAAGCGCTAAATAGTCCAGACAAATTACCTTAAAAAGGAAATGACTGGAAGGAAGCATAATTTTGATATATAAGTCGGGTTCACCTTTCTTAAACTCCATCTGAAAGTCCCAATGTGAAGGATTTTGGCTTCTCCCAGTAGGGTTAAAATGGTGGCGCAATGCCATTTTTCAAGTTTATATAGTTTTAATTTTGATTTGAGCGAAAAATTTTTAAACAAAATAGAAAGAAGACTAAAGAATCTATAAAAACATATTTCACTATTGTTTTTATCAGGCGCATAGTTTTTATGTAAAATACAGTTGAAAATACCTATTTTTGTGTTAATGCCTATTCAACATAGTAAATACGGGCAGTGTAATACATAAAAACTAAATACAGCATATGAGTTCAATTCGCCAATAATTTTATTTGAAGTGTATAGACCGATATGTAAAGTGAAATTCTTCCCCTTACCACATTTCAGAATTACCTCCACAACTGATTTTTCATTAGATTTTACAGAAGATATAGACAAAGTACTCGTAGTCTACATCAGTTGGAGATGGAATGCTGAAATGCGGTAAGGGGGAAATTCCACTTTACATGTCGGTCTATACACTGTGCATAAAATTATTGTCAAACTGAACTTATATACTGTATTTAGATAATATGGATTGCACTGCCCGTGTTTACTGTTATGAATAGGTATTAACACAAAAATAGGTATTTTCAACAGTAATTTATGCAAAAACTATGTGCCTAACAAGAAAAACGGTGAAATATTTTTTTTATAGATACTTTAGTCTTTCAATTTTGTTTGAAAATTTTTTGCTCAAATGAAAATTAAGCGATATAAACTTGAAAAACGGCTTTGCGCCACCATTTTAACCCCGCTGGGGAAAAGCCAAAGTCCTTTGTATTAGGACTTCTAGATAGTTGTTAAAAATGATGAATCCGACATACATACCAAAATTAAGCTTTCTTCCAATTATTCTCTCTTTAAATCCTAATTTACCAGGACTAAAACTTTAATACCGGTATATGAATCTTCATAAAATACGGTTTTCATTTATCAATATAAATATCCTCGGTAACCCCAACGATAACACTGATTTTTAAAAGCATACCTTCTGCGCATTTAGGATATTAGCGAATACACAATGCACAAATAATTAAATAAGTAAGAACTTTTTTTTCCAACGCGATTAATATCATAGAAATTCTTACGAGAAAGTTTTTCGTATCCACAATCTGTCGTTTTAAATGCCTCACTATAACACGAGCACAACGGAACCTACAGTAAACATAACCAAGACGCTAAAATATTACAGGAAAATTCGAAAACTGAATTCGTCTTCCACGTAATATCACAAACACACTTTCAGTGACGATACGACACAATCGTACATCGCTGATATTAGTTGGCTATGAACCACAGTCAAATGGAATGCGACTTACCTCCTCTGGATCTGGAACAGCAAAAGTGACGTTTAGTGGTTTCATGTGTCTTTTACTTTTGAAATTGTGTTCCAGAAGCATTGGCGTGTAAAGAATATTTTTCCACTGTCTGCTAAGAACAATAACTCCCTACAACGAGATAAAATTCATGAATAATTACATCGATCTCTATCGATATTTCATAATAGATAATTTGCAACTCAAAATGATAACTTTAATAAATGTTGATATCCCAATTCCAAAAACAAGTGGGATGGCTGCAAATTTTTCGGAAATTGGGTTATGCCTATTTTGTAATGCAAGGACAATATCTGCATCCATTGCGAAAACTTAAGATCGACCAATTATGCCGTTTGTCATATTAATTTTGCGTAGCGTAATAAAGGTTTATACGAAATGACTTTCCTTCTTTTACTATACTGTAAAATTTACTTTTTTCAAGTTACGTCTTTCTTCTTTTAAAGGTGAGATATTACCAAGGTGAAGTGCGTGCGCAATTATCTACTAATTTATTAATAAGCGACAATAAAACGAAAAAACTAAAAGAAAATATACTTTGATTTGGAGCAATAAGAATAAGAAAAAAATCGAAAGGGCTTCCAATAAAAAACAATATAAAACTTGTTTTCGACATCTCAAAACTTATAAACTTTGTCATTATGCTTCAAATCAAGCCGAATTTTACAAAATTTTCCTCATTTATTTTAACGTTTAATTGAAGTTTAGTACTTAAAAAACGTAATACTATAATACAATATCGAAATTTAGAAAAATTTCCCGATTTATCCTGCCTTATCACCGCGAGAGAGCCAAAAATAATACTAAAGCTAAGTTTGATCAATTTAAATTCTTCAAATACGTTTTTGAAAAGTCAAAAAGAAAAAGCATGGATTTTCTTTACGCATAAAACGTGTGTTATCCAAGTTGTGGACTTGATGAGTAGTAAGGAAGATAAAGAAACACTGAAAAATTTTCCAAGTAAATGAATTTTTTTTTTTTAACTTAAATGCATCTAAAAACACCTTTGTTCATCAGACAAGCGAGGCATCTGATACTAAACTCCTTTTCAAATTGTATAACTTACTTGTCGCAAAATAGACAAATGCGGTACATCCTCTTTCAAAAATTGCTCAATATTGGAGTTAAGCAATATATATTTTCGAAGAATATTACACAATTGGCACGATGGATCTTCTTGCAACGTTTTGGCCATAGGAGTAATTCGCCCGTAACGACTCTGACAATTTTAAAGCAAATATATTGTCAAACTTTTCGAATGTCAAACAACTACATACGGAAAATGAACGAAACTTACTTTAACAGGAACATGTAAACTTTGAATATCCAAAGCTTCCGCCATTAAACAGGTGATAACGGCTGTATTTCTACGGTAACTACATCGTAACATATGAACCACTCTTATGGCAAATCTATTACTCGGATTCATCCACGCATTAATCGCAGGAGATGCGGTACTTAGTAAGTTCCAATCCAACCTAACACAGAAATCATTTTGTAAATTATCATTGGTAACAATGAAATACTCTGTAGAAGCGATGGGAGAATTTACCTTGTATAGTCAATCTTTCTGGTGATCGGTGTACGTGGAGGTGCAGCAAAGTTGAACCACACCTGCTGAACTTCAACAATGCAAGATGAAGCGTTGTCGTCGATGATTTTATTGATGGTACTGTTTCCACTGAAAAAATACACAAACAAATGACGATAAATAAATTAAACATTCAAAACGTTCAAGAGAATATCAACAACGAAGTCTCACTATTTTATTTGGTTTTCGATTAACATAAATATAATCCTAACGAGAAAATCACAATATTGATTCACTAGTATGCAGAGGTACTTTAGCAAAATTTTCAGCGGAAAAAGAATAATTCCTACAGGCAGGTTTCTCATATTAGACAATTTCGATTACTTTACTTCATCTACTTCTAAATTCTTACTCTCCTCCTGCCACCCCCTACCCAGAAAAAATATTAAGAGCAAGAATTTTCTTAAAATACACTTTTTTTAAGGGCTGCGATTTCTTTTAATAATTTCTTCTTTTTTTTTTTTATAGGCACACACAAATGAAATCTACTTCAATGTTAACACGTGAATAAAATTTTCGAAAATAAAACATTCAACAAGTAGATATAAAAAAGAACATTGAAAAATAAATTTTATGATCTTAAATCAGTTTCTCAATTACTTAATCGTCATACAGGTACACAGATTCTAAGAATATAATGTAAAATGTTAGTTAAGTATTAATCCAAAAATAGTTAGCAGGTAGCACCTCTTTTATATATAATTATACATAATATAATCTTACCTAATTTCATGTTTTTCAGGTAAATTACTAACTGCTTTATCCTGCTCTTTCTGAGAACCACATTCTATTTCTGTAACGTTACTAATGTTTCCTGAAACTTCATGACTTCCATCTGCGCACAAATTCGAGAAAAAAACAGACAAAAACCTGTTAACTGACAATAATTACCAAAAAGAACATCCGAAAACAGTACTCACCAGCATTTTTACAATTAGTTTCGAAATCATCTTTTGACTTCATAGAACCAGTGCACTGCCCTTCAGATGTGGGAGCTGGTGAGTTTTTATTCACATCAATGTTGTTCTCTTTGGTATCATTACTCGGAGCACTTTCATCTTTCTCGAATTTGGAACGTTTGACGAGCTGAATAACATATTAATACATAAATAATAAAAATAATAATACAGAATATTTGTCAAAACAAAATTACCCGCGTGGTACCTTGAATGACACGCCTTCAAATCCACATTCCATCATAATAAACCCCATTTTCTCCTCTGTCAGAGTCATCAACTCTTCTGACGAATCACCAATCTATGAAAACACACAAAAAGTACCATTAAAAAACTTTTTGACAGATGTTATGATTTTCAAAAAGAAAGTAATACACTTACATTATCACTATTATCAACAGTCAGATTATCCATATTGGTATTTGAAGGCGAGAGTGATGGCTTGGAACAGGTAGTGAACAAAACTTTCGACGAATAACTTGGTATCGCAGTAATAACAGCATCATTCAATAGAGAACATTCATTTCTTAATCGACGTAATTGCGTATGTATTTTGCCTACAGATAACATATAAGAGAAATGACAATTTTCAAACACCATCAGTAAGTAACTAAGATAACTCTATTTAGAACGCTAATGCTGACTTATATTAAACGTAATGACAGTCTCTTGTTCCTGTTTTTCCGATGTCTCTATGTACACAGGCTCTCCTCTGGCACTATCCTTTCCGGGAGCTGTAGTGAAGTGCAACCCTAACAAGAGCGCTTTACCCGCAGCTCGACTCAATACACCCTTTTTCTGCCCGCTTGGAGTCACAGTGGGTCTATGAAACGATTGTACGACCTCTCGAGCCTAATGCAAAAAGTTTAAACGAAAACATTTTCACACCATTTCATGTTTTTCAGTAACAAGATAAAATAGAATAGGATTTACTTGTTTTCCGTAATGAAATCGAGCCGTGACATCGTCAACGCAAACAGCTAATAAAGAAACGCAAGTCAGATCTCTTAGATTGTCCAACGCAGAAAATGAGATGACTTCTTCAACAATAGAAGCCTGCAATACTGATATATTTATCTGAAAACCCAGATAAAATATTATCGATGATGAATAACAAAATTACATCGAATGTAACTTGAAATATGTACCTTCGGAAGAATTACTGTGCCTTGAATTTGAGAGGCGATAAATTCTTCGAACACGCTATACGGTTCGTGAGCGCCGGACGAGTCTTTTGGCAAATTTTTCACTCGCTCCGCGGTGCTCCTTTTGCTCCCACCCCCTTGCAATTGACTCAGATATTTGTCTTTCTTCAGAACATTTACTGACTGAACTTTGCCAATGCAAGACATGTGGAGATGGTTCAAAACTGTGACAGGATGCAAAATATTCAACGTCGGAGTCAGAGCATCCACAAATCTGCAAATAAAACTGAGAAAATCAAAACTGATGACCGATTAGACGTTTCGTTCAATTAAATAGTTCATTTGATTACCGTTGCAAAGATTCGAGAATTAACGGGGTGACCATCACGTCGACATCACCTTTCATCTTGATGATAATGGTCGTCCTGGTACCACTATCGTTTCTCAATGAAAGGTATTCTTCTTGTGATACTACAGAGATATGAAAAAATAATAAGTCAAAAATTTTTTACAACATAAAACAACTTAATATATCCAGAAGACATACCACATTCGAAATCTTCATTAATATTAGTGACCAAATCAGGCTGATTCCGATCCCATGGATACGTGTTTTCAGACGAGCGTCCAAAGCTGGGCGCTGGACTAGATTCGTTTTGTCGTCTCACCATTTTTAAAGACGTGAAACCCTCTTTCAACGTGTCGAATCGCGGTAAATACTTACTACCTACAAGTAACAATAAGTCGTCGATAGTATTTGGGATTGAAACAGAAAAAATTAAGAAATTCGTAACGCACCGATGAAAGATAGTCGTCCATCATTTGATTTTTGAAAAAATGGAACCGTAAATACGTCAGATCCCGGAGGCAAAGAGGCGTGATTCCAATTCGTGCACCCAACCTAGCAATATTAAACGGGTCATTATATTATCGGTAGCTGGCATTAAAAAATTAACGTATTAAATTGTTTACCTGCGAAAGATAGTTTATGTACGTTGACATGAGCAATGGTGAGTCTACAATCGGTTTATTAACTTGCATGTGAAGATTCACAAGAGTCAGGTCCTCTTGCGACGATACAGCCGATATGAATGACGTGCTGGATATGGAGTGCGAATCTGACGAATCGAGTAACAAAGCTGATGTTGAATTTGGAACCTATTAAAAATTTCCTAACAATTAATTCACAATATAAAAGGATGAAAAATGACAATGTTGTATTATGATGTTTTCAATTAAAGCTACAAGAACTACAAAATTCAAATAGGTTACTCAAATACCAGTGTATCATCGTCATCGAGACTACAGCTCTTCATTTTTGGACTATCAATTCGAGAAGGCCAGGAAGCTGGGGCTTCGATTAATTGTCGCTGAAGGTACTCTAAACTACCAATGAGGGACTTCTCATCTTCCCCTACAATACTCTGCAAAAACAAATAGAATAAAAATCGATCTTTTAATTTTGTCATCTATGACACACTGATTTTATAAAGGGCAAAAAAATGTACTTCAAAAAATGAATTTGAAAAAGAAAGTATTACATTTCTTCCCAGAGCGGTAGCCAAAAAAATATCTAAGCCAAAATCATGGATTAACCAGCCTCTTTATCTCGTCCATAACATATATATCTTTCCGGCTGGAATAGTTGAGATTGATAACTATCGTAAAAAAGCAACTTCTGCACAGTTTCTATTTTTTTAAACAAATTATAATTCATTGCTTTCACGCCAAAATAGTCATAACTGTCCCTCAAGAATAATGTGGAATTAATTTTAACAAACGTGATCATAAATTACAATAAATATCATTTTCTTGCTCCAGTAAAGCATTATTATTACAATAAAACCTTGATAATACGTTTTTCAGAGGACCACAGCGAAAAACTGTAACATGTAGGAAATGTAATACACAGGAAATAGAAAAACTCGGAATTTAATTGAAAAAAACAGAATACCATATTTTTAAATGTTTTATGTGCAAAAATTTGAAAGGGACAAAAATTCTCGTGTAATTAATAATTAGGTGCACCCTATATGGTCATGAGTGTGGAACTTTCAGCACTTTTTATAAACTAGACTTCGAATTTCGAAAATGCAGCACTAATTCTTTGAAAAAGCCATCTAATTTCATGAGGCAGAACTAAAAAAAAAAAATTGTTTCTTAAAAAGTTCCAAATTTCCACGAATAAACCTGATCAAACCTTCTTCAAAAACGTATAATGTAGGAAAACGTAGTAATCAGCAATATCTCATCCGGGAAATTTTTCATAGATTTTGGATGGCAAATCAAGGGATCTAAATAAAACAGCGTATTATAAAGAAAAACGTTTAATGCGAGAACGATACAACGGAATATATTACTGTATTGTTATTAAGTAACAAGTTCTTTTTTGAGAAACCAATTTTGTAATCTATCGAAGGTTTTATTCTTAACCTAATGACACAAAATTTCAGTTTCAAATGATTAGGTCTCGTTATTTTCTCGAGGGTAAATTGACACAATTTATAAGCGACGAGTAAAAATTTCCAAAACTTTGTTTAGTACAGAGAAATCGTAGGAGCAACTATTGTTGAAAAAATTTTAGAATTAAAAGTTTCAGAAAGAAATCAAGGATAAACTGCTCATGAAATGACAGAAACTTATTAAATTTGTACAGTATCTATACAGTGTTCAGTAATATTATCTACAACGGACTCAATAATTTTTTATTAAGCTCCAAATGGCGATCAAAACGTTTGAAATATTTTCAATAACGTTTAATCAACCTTCTTGAATAAGTGCCCTAAAGAAACATAATTATTTTCAAAATATGTAGTTTGTTTATTGCATAACCTGGGTGAAATTGTGTTGTCATATCAAAAGCTTAGAAATCGAAACAGGACAGAGCCAACTGTTATAAAAGAATCCCAGGTGAAAATTGAATTATTTCGCAAGTTTCAAAAAACTCTGGAAAATAAATACATAAAAAAGAAACTGACTAAAGCCAATTATGTCCCTTCTTGGCAAAATTATCATCACTCATCACATAGAGTAAAAAAGGTCACCCACAGCAAAACTATTTTCTACAGGTTTTCGTTCAGTTTTTCAATTTTAACACCACCCAAATACCAACCTGTTCGAAATAAGACTTTCCGAAGTAACCATTGCGAGAGTCTGGGGAATGAATTTCATTTTCACTGCGATGAATCGGTAAACTTAGCTTCATTTCATCTACCACTTCCACCACTGATTTATTATTTTCAGGAAGGATATTTAAATCACTTCCAAATCGTTTTCTGCAATGTTAAACATTCGTTAAAACAAACAAATCTTGGTTAAATTATAGGACGAAGAGCTGGTCCCAAAATATTGACCTCATTTGATGCATTAAATTGAAGATGTTGGATCACCTTTATTGATGATTAGAACACAAGTCTGTCAGTTCATACCAGGGGGATTTTCCAGGTAAGGGGACAAACATATGAACTTTTCTGTGTTATAAACCTCATTTCTGCAGTTATGAGAATTTGTGAATATATGATATTTGATGTTTTAAATAGTATTTGGGCCATTAGCAGACTTCTACGTGGGGAATAAAGTACCGGGAGACTATGATAATGTTGAGGAAAGTTAGGGGAAATCAACTTTATCAACCGCAGTCATAATTATTCGGACCTATTATAAGTCATCTGTGAAATGGCAGACATCTAGGTGAAGAGAAAGCATTGCCAGGTGGCTATTAAAAGTACAGTATGATCAATCAAAGTGTTCCAACATCTTCAAATAAAAATTTTTAATGCATTGAATGAGGTCAAAATTTTGGAACCAGCTCTTGGACTATATGGTTCAAAATATAATTTTCTTGTGATGAGAGGATTACTATACCTAGGTAAAGGAGCTTCGTGCGTGTACGAACCAGATGAACTCACAACGGAATTTCTCAACGAAGAACTACGACTAGTCGGTGATTTACTACCGAGAGCGTTGCTGTCGATTGAATTTCGATTGAGACTCAATTCTTCTTCAGCGGAGAAGAACGTTTCAGACTGATTTTCGCTGGACAGGGAGACAGTACGTTTAAACAACGCAACAGCTTCATCTCTCGGAAGTAGTAACTTGTTATCACCAGCTGATAATGATGTTATGGAATCTGAGCCCACAGTATTTCCCTACGAATAAAAATAAAAATAATTTATTTTAATAATACGCGGGTTGCTAATGAGACGTGGGCTAAATAGATACAGAAATTTGGAGTCCAACTACCTCTTTACTACCAGAAGACGAATGAATTTGATTCGTGTTAAAATAATCCACCGACAGTTTTGAATCGGAAATACTACTTTTCGGTGTCCCATCATATTCACCATTTTCTGGTACACTTAAAATTGATCCCAAAGTATGCAATCGGGAATCAGAATCTAATTTTGTGGGTGGGAAAGCGGAAGTCGGACTAGAATCAATCAATCGAGCATACGGAACTTCGCGAACAGCATTTTGAAACCTAAATAACGATGAAGTCAAGTTTATTTGAGCGTCAATATTCCAAAGCTGATGGAATGAAACAAACCGGTAATTGATAGACGTAGAAGAAAATCTTCGAGGTAATGACATTTTTCCATCGATTTGTGGATTATGGGCTGGGGTCAGGGAACTAGCAGTCGTTGACGGACTATCAGTGACAGAACTCATACTGGCGACCACATTTTCTGGTAAGATATGGTTATCGCTTCCGGTCATCTGAAATCAACAATTTAGTGAGAGCGGTATGATGGTGCATTATTTAACATAATTTCATATACAACTTACGTTTGATACTTTCAAAGACAAAAACTTTTGAACCTTTCAACAATGATGAGGAGGGAACTATACAATTTATAGACGACAAAAAAATATTGACTAATAATAATTTTAATATTTTTATATAGTTGAATGTAACTGACCCTTCCAAATTTTGTATTCACGTATTCTCATTAATGTATCTTCCGGAAACGATTTATTTGAAATAAAAATGTAATCTTACGACTTAATTTTTTCAGAAAACAAAAAAAAAAAAATAAATAATTGAATAGTATATTATGATAAAATAATCATAAGAAATTCAACCACCAAACCAATGTATTTAATTCATCTGATGCTATTGTGGCTTGTTTGGTGTAGGTAGATGCTACCTACACGGGGTTCATGGAACTTAAGGAGGAAGACAGTGGTTTACGTGCGGGGCGACCGAATTATTTCTCGGTACCGGTAGCCAGCTGGTTTAAGTTGCCTTACCGTACACTAAGCGTCCCCACAGCTATATTATAAATTTAAATACACAAAACATAATTTGTTTTTTGAGGGGTCAATCACATACGGGAGCACCAATAACACAAAAAAAAGCACACTGGATCGAGAATGTGACGGCAGCCGGTCTCAAACTCAAAACCTTTCGAGAGCAAAGCCGAGCACACAACTACTACGTCACGTAGACCACACATCATGAAGTAATTTCTAAATGAATGAATTCGTCTGACATGTAGGTCATATTATAACTTAGATCTAAGGATTAATTTTTGATAATGCCAAGAGCTAGCGTATTTTATAATCAAATATCGGAGCACCAGATGAACCAAACAGAAAACACAGCTATTCAAAGTCGGGAATGCAATGTAACTGACCTAGAACTTACATTAAAAACCAAACTACCACTCACAAAGTTCCCCTTCACTCCATTTTCAAATATGAACGTTAATATTAATCACATTCACAAAAAAAAACACAGAATAATATATTAAAAGGAATCAAGATTAAAAAATACTATCACTTTATGTCGGAAGTATGCTTAAAAATCGTGGCAATAAAAAACTAACATAAACTCTGACCTAAGCGCCTCGAAAATCATATCCGTCAACATTTAATACCAAATTCAAACTGAACTGATAAATACTTTATTTCAAATTATTTAATCGAGCCAAATAATAAAATTTTAAAAATTTCTAAAACAAACATCAAATACTAGGCAGAATTTTAAGATACACCTTCACGTGGAGCAACAGCTCTACAAACAACAAATCATTTGAAAAAATTACTAGCTTAGCCATTTTTCAGACTCGGCCATTTACTCAGAGAAATCGACAATTTTGGTTTTAATTCAATGTTTTTAGTTCAATAGATGAGTTCAATATCACCTAGATGGAAAATTTGGACCAGATTGGTAAGAAGAATTTGGATATAATGGGAAAGCTTCACTGTTATAAGTACGAAGAAAAATAAGTTACTACGAAGGGTGAGAAACTTATTTCAAGAGCTTCTAGAATAAGGGTTGTTAATTAGATAAAACATGAAAAAAATTATCGAAATTTGAAAAATAAACTGTGTCTAAAATACCCTCGATCTCATACTGGCAGAAGAGCAAACTCGTGGTTCCGACCATACAGGTGGCGGAACGTCGTGTATCGTCATATCGCTGGTATTGTATGGAGGTGTACGGAAAACTAATTGACCATCGTGAAGAATACTTTGACCAAACCCGGGATCTTTTCCTCCTTCATTTATTCTAAAACAAAAAAAAAATTATACCCCGGGACATTGTACTGACACAAAAAAATTTTGCAATCACAGTATTACCTAAACGCAACAATATTTATGCCATCTTGTACATCTTGACGAGTTGGTTTGAAGAAACGTAGGCCATTACGATTGCGCCCAAAGAACACGGACCCGCCAATACACCCACACTGTCCACTAACCAATAGTTTACTATCACTAGGCCATAAGAACCACAATTTTTTGTAACGTTCATCGTGAAATTTCAAAAATCTGTAAAATGAAGAGTTTACTTTTTACTCAGGATGCTACCCAACGCAAGCAGGAGAAAATAAAAAACTTACTTGTGCTGGACTAAATGCAAATTCTTATCCGAATACGACAAGGAGACAGCGGCCTCAAGGATCAACGGTCCAAGAGAAACAGTGCCGACCTCAAGCCAAATATCATTTCCATCCGAAGCGATCATTCTAAAAAGATGACAAAAATTTTTTTGAGAAATTCACGAAGTACTAAAAATGAAAAATTAAGACTTAAATAAGGGAACTTTACTTGTGTTGAGATCTCCCACTGCCTGTCGTGTTCGTATTACTATTGCTTGCCGTACCGGTTCCATGATGATTACAAATTTGCGAATTAACAGCGATCACGTGCCGTAAACGAATGGCGGGGATTAACGTCGTGATTCCATTTTTAACATGGTTTCCGTGTAAGTTACACGTAGCTATGCGAATAGGAGATGCCTGCAAAGATATCCAAGATATTGAGCACCTTATCCAGCCTAATAATTAGAAATTCATACAAAGTAAACCAGCAACGAACCCAAATATTCATAGCAGTGCCAGATTCGATCAAGTACAAATCAACAGCGTCGATGGAGCACCTAGTCATCCGGTATTTCACATCGTTCGACGAAGGACATCTGTACGTTCCATCTGAATCTGATTCGGGGCACACTTTCGGCGATACACCATGTAAGCACTCTTGAGGCAATCGTGGAAGACGTAATTTGTTTTCATCGTCGAACATCAACAAGACAAGCGTTTCAAGTCCCGTTACAATATGGAACATCTACAAGGTATTGCATATCGTGTAAAACGTGAAAAATAAATATTATAATTGTTTCATTACCAATGTACCTGTGGTGAAGTTAATTTTCCAGTTAGTTTTCCAATTTGTATTTCCAACATCCACGCGTATTCCAAGGTTTTCTGCTCCAAGGTGCGTCCACGATCACTAAACATACCATGACCACGCAACTAAAACCACAAACAATTAATAATGCAGTAAATTGAGAGAAAATGAAAACTGTATTATATTTGACATCTGCTGAAATAGCAAATGGGCCAAAATGTAAATGATACCAATAGACGTCAAATTTAATGCAACCAAATTCTCGCATTCAATTAAAAAAATGACACAATAAAATTCTATAACAAAAAAAAAAAAAAAACAACCTGCAATCCAGACAACATCATATGGCCTTGATTTATGTGACTATCTTTAGGCATTCGATTTGATACTTTGTCGGAGCTAATAAGTATTGCTGGGGACAACAACAGTTGCAATTGCATTTCTTTGTATTCGATCTTCATTTCGAAGCCGAATCTCTCGAGTAAAATTACTGGACACGGAGGATCTTTTTCCATACAACTCTACAAAACCAAATAATTTTTCAAATACATGACAACGGTGAAACTCAAACTTCAAATAAGAAATTTGATACGTACTTTCATCAAATGAGCTTGAATATCATGCATGGTGATAGAAACTATCACATCAAGAGGCCGATAATATCGTGGATCAAATTCTTTTTTCGACTGGTCGTCTTCTGATACTGAATTTCCATCGGCCACAGCAGTAGATACAGAAGTGGTAGATTGACTACTAGTTTTATTAGGTGGTTCATTCATATCCGTGAAAACTTGATCCTCTCCAAATATACTTTCCTACGTAAAAAATATAAAGAAAAATACATAGTTAAAAACAAATTTCATTTGATCATAAAAATAACGACCGATTCATGGATAGTTTTCCCAAGTAGGAATACGTTGGTGAAACACCAAAGTGATTAATTAATGATAAAAACTTTTTAGATAATTTTCATTATATTCATAACTAAACAAGAGTAAACTATCAACGATTCTTTTAAATAGATGCAGCAATCGATATGTTGAAGATAAGATCTTAGCTTTTCAAGAATTTTAATGAACTAATGCTTCAAAATACATGATTTTAAGTGAATCCAAAGACTGAACCTCAACTACATTGAGCCGAGAAGTAACAAAAATCAAATAAATATTTACACGAAATTGCATCAATGTTAGACCGGATTAGGTACGAAATTAACAGATGAGACATTTAATGATGATTAAAATCCCAAAAACCTACAAAAAAATTCAAATACTCGGCATAAACAAACAGTTCCAATGAAAAAAATGTACACGCATGAGCATAATTATTACTCTTCGTAAAAGAGAAACGTATCATACAATTAACATTTAAAAAAATGAAGAAAACTTACTTTTAGATGCACTAAATGTCGTAAACAAGTACCATACAAATATATAACAGAAGGGCCAATCTCCAATTCCAAATTAACTTTGTCCGGAGTCAAGGTAGATGGATCAAATTTCTGGGCACTGTCCTAAGAATACGAAAAATATTTACTGAATAAAATATCTTCAATCGGCCGAAGTTTCAGGCATTCAATCTTACTTTCGACCAGTGCAATACGGACGGTGTTTTTCGTCCATTCGTCATTCTTATAGGCGACAAAAGAATTTCTTCTTTTTCCGGGGTTGTAATATCCGCTTGCGGAGGAGGACCGAAAGGTGGCATTGGATGGTATGTATAATTGATACTGAAAGCAGCGATTGGAATCGACCAAAAATCGATCCAGCCGTTGCTAAAGCAAAAATACGAAGTATTAAGAAGGCTATGCCGACAAAATACCAGAAATATCTTTGTCAAATATTGAAAAATACCTTCGTTCACAAACGTTTCTCCATTTACGGCCATTATCCTGAGGTCTAGGGTGTAGAATGGAACCATCTCTTGACAATAATTTGGCATTTTTATCTAACGATAGCAAAATTCCCCGACTAGTGTACACCTCAGGCAAATATATTGCTAAATCGACACTTTCTCCCTGCATACGAAAAAGCTCGAATAATTTCGAATCATCGATAGATGCGAAGTCAAAAGAGCAATACTAACTTGAATCCAGAATCTCAATGGCAACGTAGGCGGTAGGAAATCATCAAAAGGCAAGTCGAAGGAGAAATCGAATAAATCGCCGCAGACAGCGATGTGAGCTAACAACAAAGAAAAACTATCAACAAAATCCATAAAAACTGAAAGGCATAGACAATTTTACACATTCTCACCATTTTCTTGATTCTGCGACGAACAGTCAACCCAATTGTACTCGTTACTTTGAGTTAAAAATTCAAATTCTTTAAGCAAAACAGTAAGCTTCCACGTGTAAGGAATGAAATGAAGGAGATCAGGTTTCGATCTAGTTGCCCAATCGTTAATGAGATCTGTAAAATCATTCACCGTCAATAAAACTGCAGTTTGCGAAAAGGAAGTGAGAACTAAAGCCACAAAATACCTTCAAAAAAGTCTTTATGTGCATACACGAACCAGCCTGTGGCTTTACAACCAGTCAAATTCAACAGCCACTCCTGGTGGTCATTCCATCTTAGTGGGTAATGGCAACGAATGGAAAATTCCAAGGTTTCGCTTTCGACTAAGCTTCGAAACTAGGAAGGGCAGGAGTAAATTAGTACTCGCGATGGTAAATAAAATTAAATATCTCTGCGGTGCATCAACCCGGATAAGTGTGTATTTTCTAGTGTCAAATTTTATAATTGCTGTCATTCGAAAACCAGTTGACCGATTTCGTTCAATTCAATACCAAACCAGTCCTTAATAGTCTCCAACTGCCATAAAAATTTCAACCCATAATCTTTTAATTTACGGGAGTTATGTTGATGACAAATGGTGGGTCTGTGACATTTTAAAAACCCGTTCCTCCGAAACTAATGGATAAATTTCAAAAATTTTAACACGAATTTGTAGCTCATGAATACTTCTAACACTACTCCATGTTTCATTGCCATAGGTCAAAAATGGAGGCTCCACAGACTCCCAAAATGTGCCAAAATGAGCAAAAAGTGGAAATATATATATGAAAGATTACTCGTCGCCACTCTGTCAGCTTGTTACATCTTATCTTCTCCTTCATTTATCCCCTTCACGCACTTTTCTTATTTGAACCTGTTTCACTTCTCTCCATTTTAACAGCTTTCATGCTATACACACGTCTTGTGTCGCGTTCACTTTTCTTGCTTACAATTATTTTTTTACTTTTTACATTAATACGAAAACGGCTTTTGTTCGAATTCTTTAGGAACAAAGCATTCTCAATTTTCGTTTTCGTTTATCTAATTCATAAGCTCAACAATCTTATAAATTCGAACAGTTTCGTTTTCTTGTGTTAACAAACTCTGCTCTTTTTTACATTTGCAATTTTTCGCGCTTCTCTATTTTCTTATGTACAATCGTTCAATTTTACTTCGTCATGCCGGTTTGGGTAAAGTTTATGATTCGAGCTGAGCCATCCCCGTCCGATTTGAGAACTACGGTTGCACATCTGATATGGACGCAGCCACTTAATGACGACGATCAGGAATTCTTTGCTTTTGCCAATGAGTATAAAGCATTGACCCATCACGATCACCTTTTTACGTTAAATGTGGCGCTCACAGCCAGAAGGGACTTAGCTCCCAGATGGGCCAAGCGCACATTTAAAGTATCGCTGCCAGACAATATTGCGGCCTTGTACTTCGACGCAGATTCTAACCCAGAGTTCATGGCTACGATGCTTAATGTCTTTGACAAATCGATGCTAATTCAGCCACAATCTTATTCAAGTACTCCGGCTCCAGTTGCAGCTGCTTCTTCCGAAACTGTGACGCGATCTTTGTCCTCCATTGTCAAAGATGCCGTCATATCGAAATTTAACGCAAAATCTGGTGCGAATGCCGAGTCATGGCTTGACATTTTCAAGAGCGAATGCAAACGTCTCTAGATTCAGCAAACATGTTACTGGGAAACTGTACGACTGTTCCTGGAAGATGCCACTGAGAAGTGGTATATGACGACTTGACTATCCAGCGACTCAACATCTTGGGACTATTGGCAAAATTCCTTTGTTGACAATTTCGGACAGAGGGGACTTTCCGCAGCACGTTCCTCTTTTACATATCGGTATATTAACGGCTCACTATCGGACTACTGTCAGGGAAAACTGAATCTCTTAGCCTCGTTTAACCCAAAAATGCATGAGGTTGACAAAATTGCCCATGTTGTGCTCAGACTGCCGTCGAATCTCTAGGAACGTGTAAACTTATCGGAGTGCACTACTCTCGGTAAATTACTCAATACAATAAACTCGTTTGAAAAACCATTGACGCGTACTTTTGCCTCACCCTCTGTTTCTACGTCTACATCAAATCCGTTTCCCAACGCTTTCTCGTCTCTACGGCCTCGAACCCCATGTGCGTATTGTAAGAAAAAGGGCTTCGAAAGGTACCACCACGAGAAAGATTGTTTCACAAAATTCCGAGACAAGTAACGTAAAGCCTGATGATCTGAATAAAGCTATTCACAACTTGGATATCGAGGATTTAGAAAGTGAAGTGAGGGACGCCCAAAAAAATGAGTAAAGCCCTCGTTCGTTGTGCTGGATGGGTTGTACAAGAAAATTCATGGTAAAGGTCTTTATGACCCAGGAGCAAATGCTTCGACGATATCTTTAAAAGCATTAAAAAAGATCGAAAACTTCAAATTTTTGCCGATAAAATCATCCTATAGCATAACGAGTGGTATGGGCTCTATTCTTGGCATAACTATGCTTACAATTACGATAAGAAAAATTACAAAAAAAGTCCTCCTCTATGTCCTCGATTCCGAGACCTTTATATATGATTTTATTATTGCGTTGGATCTAATTCCCCTTTTTAAGTTGTCTCTCGATTACAATTTACATCTATCTCAGTTTAACGAAGAACTGAAAGCAATAAATACGAATAATGTAATCTCAAAAATCATAAACAATAATGTAATTTGGAATGATTATATGCCTTTCGATATGTTTGAATCTAAAGTTACGCACCTTAACAAAAAAAAGAAAAATGTCATACGTCAGTTAGTTGAAAAGAATGGCTTCGCTTTCGCCACAAACGCCTTTGATGTTGGAAACGTAACAAAATACGAGTGTACCATTAATCTTTCTAAAGACACTTACGTAGCTAAAAAACCGTATCAGTGCACCTTCGAGGACCAGGCAGAGATCGAGAGGCAATGTAGTGAATTATTATGTAATGGTATGATTACTCAGTCGTCTTCCCCTTTCGCATCTCTGGTTACAATGCAATTTAAGAAAGATGGTCTGTGCGCTACAAAAGTTAAAACTCGTATGTGCGTTGACTTTTGCGAGTTGAACAAGCTTATCACACCCAAAAGTCAACCTTTCCCACTCATAGACGAAATCTTAATAAAAACACGAGGCTGTTCATGATTCTCAGCTCTTGATATCAATGCCGCATTCTAGTCTATTCCGATTTGGAAGTCGGATAGACCTAAATTGGCATTTATCACCCAGCACAGGCACGATGAATGGCAATTGATGCCTTTTGGATTAAAAGTGGCACCAGCTATCTTTCAACAAATCCTCTCAGGTATTTTTCTACGTAAGGATTTAACGTCATTTGCCATCAATTAACTCGACGACATCTTAGTTTTTTCATGTACGTTTGAAGAACATCTTTCTCATGTTCAAAAAGTTATTTCCGCTGTCTTTGAGGAAGGTTTCCGTTTAAATTTCAAAAAATGTAATTTTGCCAAATCCTCCATCCAATATCTGGGCCACATCCTGGGGCCTAATACTGTTCAACCTCTCCATGACAACCTTGTCGCAATCAACTCCTTTCCCACCTCCTCCTCCAGGAAAAACATCCGTCAATTCCTCGGGAAAGTCAATTTCTATCGTAAGTTCATTCCAAATTCACTATCTGTCCTTGAACCCTTCCACAATCTCCTTCGAAAAAACGTCCCCTTCTCTTGGACAACTGATTGTCAAACCAGTTTTGATGTAGTGAAACGACTCCTTACTTCGGCTCCCATCTTGTCAATTTTCAATCGTAGTAAACCGATTTTCATTTACACTGACGCCAGTGGAGTGGGAATCGGTGCAGTATTAAAACAGACGCAGGAGGACGGTATTCAAAAACCAGTCGCCTATTTCTCCAGAAAATTATCGAGTGCTCAAATGAAGAGGAAGGCAATATACATCGAAAGTTTGGCGATCAAGGAAGCCATTTGTTACTGGCGCTTTTGGCTGATTGGTCGCCACTTTACTGTTATAACTGATCACAAGCCTCTTCAACACCTTAACCTCAAAGCTCGAACCAATGAGGAACTTGGCGATTTAGCCAACAAACTCCTTTGATTCGACTTTGATATCCTTTACCAACCTGGTTCCTCTAATAACGAAGCTGATTGCCTTTCCCAAAATCCTGTTCTCAGCCCTTCTTCAGATTCCGCAGTGCATGAACCCCTTCTTCACTCCTTCAACTTCCTCTCCCTTGGAGAAATACGAACGCTACAAGCGAATGTAATTAAATTAAGTCACGATGTTACGAAGGAGGATATTGTTTTTCGTACCATACGTGGAAAATCACGTATCATTTTGGATCAATTGGCAGGAGAACGCTTAACGAAGCTTGTACATTCCAAGTACGGTCACATCGGCGCAAAACATGTACTTGCTATTATCTCTAAGCATTTTACGTTTCCAAACATGTATCAATTTGTTACTGCCTTTTGTCAGAAATGTACAATTTGTATACAGAATAAAACACGTCGAACCCGTCGCAGCACCAGGCTAGGTATCCTCGGTCCCTCTTCTGCTCCTTATGAAATTATATCCCTCGACACCATAGGTGGTTTCGGGGGCAATAATTCGAACCAACGTTATCTACATCTACTGGTTGATCATTTCTCCCGCTACGCATATATCCTCTGTACAAAAGGACAGTCTGCGAAAGAGATGGCCTCTCTTATTGACTCGGTACATAAGCAGAACTCTATAGGGATGCTTATAACTGATCAGTATGGGGGACTAGCCTCCGACAAATTCCGTTCCTTCTGCTTCCGCTCCAAAATCAAACATGTCTTTGTCGCAGTCGATAGCGCATCTTCGAATGGTTTAAACGAGCGTTTAAACCAGACGCTAGTAAATCGAATTCGCTGCACAAAACATGATCCTTCTACTCCTATGAGGAAAAGTTGGGCTGCTATCGCTTTTGAATGCGTTAGTCAGTACAACAATACACCTCACAGCGTAACAAAATTCACACCTTCTTATCTACAAACCGGTCATCGTGACAACATTGTTCCTGAATCACTCTTGAATCCCCCTAACCTGACTGCAGACTGGGAGTTAGCATTAGGTAATACGATTAGATATCACCAGTATATTAAAAAGTTGTACGATAAAAATAAGAACGAAATCTAATTTGACGTAGGCGATACCGTTTATGTGGATAATGGCAGTAAATTGAATAGGGACAAACTCAATAAGTTAAGAATTGGACCGTACAAGATAAGTAAACGATTGTCAAACAATGTGTTCGAAGTTACCATTGGCCATGGGCTGTTATGTAATAGAATATATCACGCGAGTAAACTTGTATTATACAAAAATTTTCACGATGACTTCACCCTTGTTTTCCTTTCCTTTTTGTTGCCTTTTGCTCCTAAATGAGTGGGGAGGGTTGATGAAAGATTACTCGTCGCAACTCTGTCAGCTTGTTACATCTTATCTTCTCCTTCATTTATCCGCTTCACGCACTTTTCCTATTTGAAACTGTTTCACTTCTCTCCGTTTTAACAGCTTTCATGCTGTACACACGTTTTGTGTCACGTTCACTTTTCTTGCTTACAATTATTTTTTTAATTTTTACATTAATATGAAAACGGCTTTTGTTCGAATTCTTTAGGAATAAAGCATTCTCAATTTTCGTTTTCGTTCATCTAATTCATAAGATCATCAATCTTATATATATAATATATATTGTGTACAGAAGAATTTGAAGGACCTATATATTCGTGATCTACGACTCAGGATCGGCGCTTTTCCACAAGTCCCGCTATTGCACTGAATGCAATAGTTGTATTTTACTTGGAAAAAAAATACACTAAAATTCTAATACAATGAATACAATAAAATACCTGCAGACTAGTGGTTGCTTCTAAATGAAGCAACTGACCGGTAACTTTAGTGATATATCCATCTCTGTTGACGACCCAAGGCATGGTAACTTCTAAATATGATCCTGGACCAACATTTACATGAATTGCATTTGTTTCCTGAGAAAGAAGAACGAACATAAAAACCAGCGCTGATAACAGAATATATAGACATGTCTGTCTTGGAAAACAGTACCTTATTTTTAGTGAACAAAATATCAATAGTTGACTCGTAAAGCGTATTCAACCTGATATCGAATGACTGAACTCGCCTTTTTTCACCCGGCAGAGGAGGTTTTGTAACCTAACAAAACCACAAAAAAAATTATCATTATGAGTTGATATTTTATAACGATTCGAAAATTCAATTTTTTTTAACGGCTAAAAAAATTTATTATCGCATTATTAAGACAGACATACACTGAAAGACCCATAACAGAAACTTCAAAAAAAACTGTGAAAGTAACATTACTAGACAGTGCCAGATGTAATTTCAAGATATAAGAAAGTTGAGTACGTATTAAATAGGAAAAAAAAAGAAAAAGCGTTCTCAATTTTAGAAAACAATAAGCTAAAATGAAATATGACTCAAAGTGACTTACAACGAATGCAATACAATTAAAGAAAAAAAAACCGAACATATTACAATAACATAGAAACTGAATTTTAAAAAATACAAAATCAACATAACACTAACAAAAAAAAAATAAAAAACTGAAAGAATAATTATCGAATAGAAACTTTGTAAAATAAAGAAAAGAAAAACTTATGAGTTTTCATAACAGATAATTAATAATTAACTGAACGTACCACTAGGTCTTGATAATCTTGGGGAAAAAAGAACTTAAATAAATGTTCTCTTTGCCGATCGGCCCATGGCCCATAACTGAAGTCAGTTCCTTTGCCACACTGAATGGAATTACGAAACATTTATAAATGTAATATTGAAGATTATAAACCTACTTCATTTTTAAAAAAAAGTTATACTTTTATATCAATGCCCCAAATTGGAGGAGCTGACTCCACGATATCTCCATTCGCTAGCTGAAGCATTTCTGGTTCTTCTGGAACCACACCTAAGAAGCAGTAAATAAAATGAAAAAGGCTATATCGACACTGCAAAAGATAATATTAATTGAATATTTCAATTACTTTTCTTCATAGGTCTACAATAAAGCTGATCAAACATTTTTTTTATTCCAATTTTCTCATAATTTAATCATAATCATTTCTCACGTCTTGGCAAACATTCACAGAGCTTATTTTGGCATACCACCTAGATTTTTATCATAACTGTTTTTGTCATACTTCACGTCTTACGTCTGCTCAGTCATACATTTCGTTCAGTTTTTATAATCTCATACTCGGTAATTTTTTGTTCTACTGTAAATGTAATTAGATAATTTATTCAGATTTTTTACTAATGCCGCAACCAACTATGATCAGTTCAGATCACCTCGTCAGAAGGAAAATATATAAAAAATACTTGCCTGGCTCATCCATATAATAATACATTTCAATCTTATTTGAAGAAAATACAACGAAACCAGCACCCATGTAACGCGGAGGTTCGTCTGCGATGCCTGTATACTTTGGACTTGGAGCTAAAATGACCTGAAAATAAAATGCACATTATTTAAAAATTAGCAACGATAAATAAATACTTTGTATTCAATAAGTTTTTGTAACCTTAAAATTTTCAGCTTCACATTTTACAAAATGCATGAAGTGATCCAATCTAGACGCAGCGGGTTTGGTAGAATACACACAATGAGCTTCCTCTACATTAATGGATAAAGTAGTAGGTATTAAACGATTTCCAAACACAAAACGACCCTAGAAAAATGGAAACATTATTTCCATTCTAAAAATCGAAAAAGGAAGTAAAAACGTTGCTTACCGAAGAGATATCAACTTTGATAACAGGTATTAAATCCCGCCAACTTTTTCCGATCGAAACTTGCTGTATCCCTCCGGAGTCATGTATTTGAGCTTCTACATCTTTGTCTACAATACACCAATTATTTCGCTCATAACGGTTCCAACGCGAAATTAAGTATGGGTAAATAATATGCTAAAAGCATGACATACCGCGAACTAATTCTTCCCATGGTATGATTGAAGGTTCCAGTCCAAAAGTTCGTTCCAATTTACTGTATAATTCACACCTGTTGTAAACATGTAACTCAAACCCATTCAACATAACCGAGAGTCTAGTATCAGAATGTGATAAATCTGCAAAAGCACCAATAAGAGACTGAGAAACCACGGCCACTCTTTAAACTCAAAATTATTTTCAATCAGCAACAATACCTTCAGAAACATCTTTCGGGACATAAGACAGCCACCATCGAAATATAATCCATCCGTCTTGAATTCGAATCGTATAATCGTGTGTAATATAAACAATATCCCTGAACATTATTTTCCCAGAAAGGGCACATATGGTAAATGATCCTATGTAAAATTTGAAGTATTAAATACGAAAAAATAAAAAATAAAAAAAAAATTTAGCAACAGTAATAGTTATACTAACCAACTTTAAGGTATCCTTTACGTACATAAAATTTAGTTATCAGTCTTGTAATAATGTAACCAATCACCCTTGAATTGTAATAAGTAAAATACAAAACCCAGACCATGGCAAAGATCAAGGATACTAATAAGATGGCAAAATTGCCGCTGAATATTTTTTCTAAAGTTTCATCCATATTAGTAATATTCGAGTTAATTTCCGGAAAAACGACAATCTCACTGGTCATAATATCAATGTGTTTTCTGTCCGCGGAACTGATAATGAAGATCAGACTCTTCTGAAAAATAAAATACTGATCAGAAATGAAATTTAATAAAAGACGAAATAGCTAATTTTGTGTAATAATAAGAATATAATCGAAAGACATAGCAGAAAAACACTTCTTTACTTGAATTTGAATGAAATATTATGACCTCATTACATGAATTCTCTAATAGAAGATAGCATCTTGATAAGATAGTAGAATGAACCAAAAATTTTCCGAGACTGGAATACTGAAAGTCAATTGATCGATGATTTTCATAAGAATTCTTTTCTTCCCTAAAAACAAAATCAAATAAAACAAAGTAAAATTGCTACTTGTTGCAACATTTCAGTTCTTCATTTCACAAATTCCTTTTCTTCAAAGTTGCCTTGGAGGATACATATTATAAATATTATGATTATGTTGGAGACAACCTGGAGCTTCGACCATATACATAATGGACTGCGCATACTAATAAAATTAACATTGGCTTATATGGGGACACCTTTGACTACATAGCTTAATGGACTGCGGGAACTGATAAAATCTTGGAGGCAAACAATGTAGGCGTTACTTTTCGAAAAAGGTACTTTGTGTGAAAACTGAAGTTGTATGAGTTATATTTGTTGATACAAAATCCCACATTATCTCATTCTTCATCATCATCATCACGTCAATCTATATATATATGTCACACGTACACTCTCGTCATGAAGTGCTTCCCCTATCATTCTCGATCCGCTATCGCTGTTGCTTTGCCATTTCATATTAATTCATATTTTATTTCAAAATGTAATTTTAGTCTGCTAATAAATTCTGTCGTGAATACTTCTCTCTTACTCTTTTTCGTTCCTCGTCATTACCACCTCACATCATGGTAGCCATTGCTGCGGTTGAACAGTAAGAGTTGAATAATATTAAATTATGAAATAGCAGACTGATTTTTTTTGAAATTGATTCATTGTTGTGTTGAAATTTATATTTTTTGAAGTGAAAATACATCGAAAAGATCGTTTAAATCAAGAATGTTAAAACTCGAATTTTTTAATTAAATTTTTTTTTCGAAGTCGAAAAAAATAAAAACGTAACCAAAAACTGTTCCTGATCCAATAACGGCCGATCCTGGAAGTCAATGAACTACAATCCAGAAAGGACTGCCAACGATACAGAGAACCACCTGAGGAAGTCTTCTGCTCCCGTCTTCAAGGACTCTACCAGAGATCTTAACTACGAAGACCACAAATTTTTGGGCCAACCTACTACAAAATTCAGCAGAGACAACGACGGTGATATTGGGATTTAGCAAATACAAATTCACACAGCAACGGATCAACGAAGAAAATTAAGTTTTGTAAGGTAATATAGGTGTAGTTAAATTATTTTTTACGTATATTTTGAATTGCAAGTTTGAGGTGGTGATATAAAATTGTTTTTCCCTTCCCATTTAATAATATATGTCAAATTTAATAAACATATTAGAAAGTAAAATAGGAGAATATAGTATTGAGAAAGAAGAATTAGAGGAACTGTTGAAGAAGTTTGAAGGGGAAAAAGTTGTAGATTTGAAAATAGAGAAATATAATCTTCCTTATTACACGTATTTTACAGGTGAAATAATATTAGAGTCCTTCACAATTGATATCTCAGGTAGAATAGAGGAAATTAGTTCATTTAAATATATTAAAATATCTGATTCGACACCAAATTACTTTTCAAATAGAATATATAGTTCGTTGGAATCAGAGAAAAAATTCGTAAATAGATTTTTAAAATAAAAATAATAAAATTTTATAAGAATTAAAAAAACTGGATAAAAAAGAAAAAGTACCAGAAAATAAAAATATTGAATCTAAAGAACAAAATCTAAAAAAAGATCGACAAAGAAAAAGAAGAAAATAAAAAATTTATACCCATCACAAATATTGAAAATAATTTATTAGGCTTTAAAATAATTGAAGAAATTATGTCGAGTGTTAATGAAATTAAACCTATTCAGGCTCCATTAGGAAAGGTATTCAATGGGAAATATTACTTAGATTGGAGAGGTATGATTATTTCGGCCATTAGAGGTGCTGGTTACTACGACATTTTTGGAGAACACAAATTTTTGGAACCATACATATCACATATTGATGACTTGAACTTTAGGCCTAATAAGGAAATGATTAAATATTGTAAAATGCAAGACAATGCCAAAGCATTTGTCCTTGAAAGGGTTTCAAACGACATCACAAAACAAATCCGAGATTGTAATACAGCCATAATGATGCTAAAAAAATTGGACAATATATATGGTACGAAAACATCAGTTACAGCAAACATGGCTAAATCGAAATTGATGGAATTCAGATTTCAACCTGGGGGAAATATGAGAAGATTTCTAAAAAAATGGGACGAACTTGTTACGGATGTAAGAGATAGTGGAAAGGAAGTGAAAGAAGAGGAAGAATTAGAAAACTTACAACTTGCACTGTGTTATGAACAGGCATTGGCCAAAATGCAGTTTGAAAATCTACCCCCAACGAACGAAATATCGATAATTTTAAAAGAATTTTAAGGGAAGATGCTGATCAAAAATTTAGAGATCAGACATTAAAGAAACAGAATAATAATTACCCAAATAATAATAATAATAATTACAGAAATAATGGTAATGGCAACAGTAATAATAATTATAGAGGTCGTAATAATAATTATCGAGGAAGGAATAATTACAGAGGTAATAATTATAATAACTATAGAGGCAACAATCGAAATTATGGTATGAATAGTAATGCAAATGGGAATGAACCGAATTCGCAAAATAATAATACTAATAATACGAATAGCAATGGCAATGGAAATTATAGGGGAAATAATTATAGAAACAATGGAAATTACCGCGGAAATAATTATAGAGGTAATAATAAAAATTATAACCAAAACAACCCAAAGTGTTATAAATGTGGTCAAAATGGGCATATAGCCCAAAACTGTAATAATAATAATACACAACAAAACAGTAATAATAATAATACGAATACAAATCAAAATAATTATCCACCGAAAACAACCCAAAATAATAATACTGCCTCAAACAAAAAAGAGAATCCCGAACAACAGGTAAAAATGTCCTGTATGGTCAGAAAACACGTAGATAATTCAAATGAATGGTTGTTAAATAAATTAATTAAAAAAAATGAAATAAATGAAGATTATATTCAACTAGAACATAAGGCAATTTTGGATGGAGCTGCAGAAGTGCACCTAACAGCAGACCTAAATAAATTGAATAATATTAAAAAATTGTCACTCCTGTAAAACTACAATGTGCGGGCAAAAACGCTTCCTTGTATGCCACCCATACTGGTCAAATGACATTCAAAATTGAAAATTCCCGTAAAATACGATCATTAATTGAATTAAATGATGTACACTACGTACCCGATTTAAATACTGACATAATTAGTGCAATAAAAATCACGAACACGGGTACAGTAAATATTGATCAGCAAAAAAACTGTGCTAATATAAATTTTATAGAAAATGGGGAAACTTTAATAACTGCACCAAAAGAAAATGGAATATTTTATATCCATTACAATATTCAAAATAAAAATATTACAAAAATTAATGAAGATGAGTACATTAATAAAGAATTAGAAAGCACTACACAAATATGTCCAGTAACCCAAGAAAATGAGGATGAATGGGAGGATTTTACAATAGAGTTAGAAATACAAGAAGAAGTCGAAAACCCGATTGAAAATAATAATCTAGATTCATTTGAGGGGGGTGAAAATAGTAATACGACCAATGAAGAAAATATACCAAATGATGAAAAATCAAATATCAATGATAATACTGATGGTATAAACGATACTTCAAATAATAATAATAATACATTTAATAAAAAAAATGATTTTACATAGAAGGCTGGGTCATTTAAATGCACGCTATATCCAAAAATTAAAAAACTTATCTGTTGGAATTCCGGAAAATATGAATTTTAGAGACGATGATTTCAAAAACTGCCAAATATGTTGCATTGCAAATAATACGAGACTAGGGCATAATGGAATGAGGACAAAACCATCCAGAAAACTTGAAATAACATCATCAGATATAATGGGTCCATTTACACCATCGATTGCTAATCAAAAATATATTTTAACCTTTATCGATCATTACTCAAAATACACATTCGTCATGCCCATTACAACAAAAAACCAAGTAGCAATAGAATTTAAAAATATGATAATGTCTATGAAAAATAAATTCCCAAATTTCCCTATTGGAACCATTAGATGTGACAACGCGAAAGAATACACAGATGCTAAAATAGTAAATTATTGTCTAGAAAATGGAATAACAATGGATTACGTAGTTCCTTATTCTCCGGAGTTGAATGGTGTAGCCGAAAGGCAGAACCAGACACTCATGAAAAGAGTAAGAGCTATGCTCATTGATGCCAACCTGGACATTAAATACTGGTCATATGCAATTGTCACATCAGCATATTTATTAAATTGCTCACCAACAAAAGCAAACGTGGACTTTAAAACTCCGTATGAATTATTTTATGGCACAAAACCAAATTTGAAAAATTTAAAAGTGTTTGGTTCTCTAACATATCGTCACATCCCTTTTGAAGTACGTAAACAGAATGCAACTAAGGCAAAGGCAAAATCGAAAAACAAAATTGATCCAAAGTTGGCACCGAGAGCAGAAAAAAGCATAATGATGGGATACACTAATACTGGATATTGTCTGAGAGACCCTTTTGAAACAAAGTCGTATATTGCATGTGACGTAAGGGTGGATGAGTCTCAAAATATAAAATCTTTGGAAACATCCAACAGAAAGTTAATAATTAAACCGGCAAATTACGAAAAAGACTTAGGAATTATAAACCCAATAATAATGAATATTAATGTCAACTATAATAAAACATACATAGAAGATTGCATCCCAAAAAGCTTTAATGAAATTAATAATAATCCGTTTAGAAAAGAATGGGTAAACGCAATAAATGACAAATATAATTCATTATATGATATGAATGTTTGGGAAATTGTGGATTATGATAGGCAAAAATTAATTGATACTAGGTGGATATTTACAATAAAATACGATGAATATGGAAATCCAAAACCAAAAGCCAGATTGGTAGCGAGAGGATTCAAAGATAGAACCGAGTATAGTATTACAGAAACACATGGTCCTGTTGCATCAATTAGTACAATTAGATGGTTGCTCTCTATAGTTAATAAATTAAAATTAATTCTTGTGCTATATGATGTCAAAACGGCGTATTTGAATTCCCCAATTATAAAACCTATTTATGTTAAAAAACCAGAGGAGATAAACATCAATTCGAATCAAGTTCTTGAACTGAAAAAATCGATATATGGACTAAAAACGTCAAATAAATCTTGGTACGATCTGCTTGACTATAAAATTAAGGAAATGGGTTTTGAAAGAACAAAAGCGGATAGATGCCTATATCAAATGAATAAAGAAAACGAAAAAACATATTTTTTAAGCTATGTAGATGATATTCTGATAGCTTCAAACTCACAAATAGCAATTACAAAAATTAATGAACAACTGGAAAAGTCTTTCACCATTACAATCATAAATAATCCAAAATTTTTCGTAGGGTTGGAAATAGAAAGAAACATTGAGAATAAAACAATAGTTCTATCCCAAAATAAACATATTGAAAAAATGATTAAAAAATTTGGAATTTCGGAAACCAAAAAGACAAACACCCCAATGGAAACTGCCCTTAAAATAGAAAAAGTTGAAAATGGAAGGGATGACACTGAATACAGATCGATGATTGGTGGATTATTATACCTAGCTAGACTAACCAGACCTGATATATTATTTCCTGTAAACTTTTTTTCACACTACCAAAATAATTCAAATGATACTCTAAAAAATTAGGTAAGAAGAATATTTAGGTATGTCAGTTCTACAAAAAATTACAATATAACATATAAATCCGAGGGAGACGGAATACAAGCATATATTGACGCCTCATATGCCCCTCAAGTAGACAAAAATAATATTGAGTTAAACAATTTACAAAAAGGCAAATCAATTACTGGCTTTATGATTTTTGCAAATGGGGATTTGATAGAGTGGAATTGTTCAAAACAAACACTCCACGCTTCATCCAGTACCGCCGCAAAAATTATAGCAGTTTTTGACACACTCAATATAATAAAGGTAATTCAATACATGAACTTTGAAATTTTTTGGGAAAAAATAATCGTAGACATAATGGAGGATAATATATCAACTCAAAAAATTTGCTCTGGTGGAAGTCAGAAGAAATCGTGAGCTCTCATGATAAAATGTTACTCGATTTTAGAAGCCATGGAAGAGAAAATAATCCATTTCAGATCCGTTAATTCCAAAAATCAACTTGCAGATTTACTTACGAAATCTTTAGACAGAACAAAATTGGAAAACTTAATTGTAAAAATGCTAGAAAATACGAATCTATTCACATAATATTAAATACATTTATTTGTGGAAGGAAAAATACCCATCCAAAAAAAGTCAAGTCGTACCAAGTCAAAATTCTAAAGTCGAAACTTGAAACATATTGTACAAGAAATAATACTCTCATATTGTTCATAAATAATACTCATGAGAAAAATACACTGGAAAATACTTGTCTAAGAAAAATACACGATTTTATCATAAACCCAACAATGAAAATAGAATTAAAATCGAACAAGCTTAAACCCTACAAACACTAATAATAGAAACAGCATACAACTTTGAACAAGCGTGAGCAAAATACACGACAAATTCCCACACAAGAGTATGAAAGGAAAATCTGAACAATATATGAGAGATAAAAACTCATTACACGACCTCAATAAAGATAAACCAAATAGCTAGCCTTATCCAAAAATAAACATGTCAAACGCCACCTCGAACACAAAAGAGAAACGTAAAAGATAAAGCTAACGGACATCATATATTATTGCTTCATATTATTACACGCCAATTTATAGATAAAATCCTTAAACGTAACATTTCCGATATCGTATACCTTTTAAAATCTTTTGTTAATTTTATTTCCTTGTGATTTTTTTATATTTTTTTTTTATTTATTTTTTCATACACTCGTAAATGTTAGAAAATATATTCGAGCACACTTCTTAATGAATCATCCATTAGTCATTTATGTATACGAAAATTTTTTGCATGTTACCAATTTTTATATTTTTATTTTATTTTTTTGTTTATTGCAGATACCATATATTATTCTATATATCACATATTAATGTTCTATACTCTTTGCATGTTACCATATTTATGTACTTATCTATTATTTATTTATTTTAATTATTTATTTTATTTTATTTTTCGAGGCACAGCGGACAAAATTTTTTCTTGAAACCAAAGTTACCTTAATAATACGATGTGAATTTTTTTTTTGAAATTTTTTTTATTATGCATATATTATTTTTGTACTAAATATTTTTTTAGAAATAATAGTAATTAGTTTATTTTCAGAGAACATGATGAAGAACTCAATCGGTAAAATTTCAGGGGGGTGTTGATACGAAATCCAACCTCAACTCATTCTTCATCATCATCACATCAATCTATATATATATGTCACACGTACACTCTCATCACGAAGTGCTTCCCCTACCATTCTCGATCCGCTATCGCTGTTGCTTCGCCATTTCATATTAATTCATATTTTATTTCCAAATGTAATTTTAGTCTGCTAATAAATTCTGTCGTGAATACTTCTCTCTTACTCTTTTTCGTTCCTCGTCATTACCGCCTCACATCAATATTTTTGTGACTCCTAACAATATGATGTGAGGCGTACAGAACGAGGATCGAAAGAACTTGAGACTTTTTACTTTAACGACATTTTATTAGCGACTGAAATATAAATTACAACTGAAATACGAAATGGCGAAGCAACAGCGTTATCGGATCGAGAATGGTAGGGAAAGAACTTCGTGATGAGAGTGTACATATGACATATATATATTGTGTGTTCGTGATGATGATGAAGAAAGAGAGAAGGTGGGATTTCCGTTACAACACCCCCCTGAAATTTTACCGTTCGAGTTCTTCATCATGTTGTACGCTGAAAGTGAACGAATTATTATTATTAAAAAAAAATATTAAGTACAAAAAATGATATATGCATAAAAAAAAATTTCATAAATAAAAAATAAAAATATTGACATCGTATTATTTAAATATTATTATGGTAACTTTGGTTCCTAAAAAAAATTTTGTTTTGCTGTGCTTCGAAAAAATAAAAAGAATAATTAGTAAAATAAATAAATAAATAGGTAAATAAATATGGTAACATGCAAATAATATTCAATATTAATATGTTATATATAAAATGGTATATGCAATAGGCAAAAATAAATTATAAAAAATATAAAAATTGGTAACATGCAAAAATATTAAAGTATTATGAGTAATAGATGATTCATTCATCGTGTATTTCAAGTGTGAAGAGAGAAAAAAAATTTTGAAAAAGAAAAATATTCACGTACACATATTACATTAAAGGAAAAAAGAAAAGAAAAAAAATCGACAAAGGTATTTCTGATTACGAGTTCATTCGATTTAAAAGAACGTTACGTTTTATTTCTTATCTATATGACATGACATGTAAAAGATTGTAGAATAATATATGTTGCATCGCTTATTATCTTTCATGTATTGCTATTATATTTGAACTGGCGTTTAACATGTTTTTCGATAAGGCAACCTTCTTTCGATTTATCATAATTGCGATCATGTAATGGGTTTTAATCTTTATTGTGTTCATTGTTATAGGATTTTCTTTCATCAAATTGTGTGGGAATATTTCGTGTATTTCTCTCACGCTTGTTTGAAAATGTATAGGGTTTTTATTATACGAATTGTAGGGTTTATTCTTGCTCGATTTTAATGCTTTTTTCTTTGTTGCAATTTTCGAGAAATCGAGTATCTATCTCTTGCAAGAATTTTCTAGTAAAATGGTATTGTTAAGTATTCTTTTTGCATTTTTCAGCAATTATTTTCATGTTACGACTTATGTTTTGGACTTGGGACGACTTGTACTTTGAAATAGAAAATTTTCGAACATATTATGACTTTAAAATAAACGAATTATTATATTATGTGTAAATATTAGTGTCATTCAATATTTTGACAATTATATTCTCGAATTTTGACCGATCTAATGATTTTGTCAAAATATCTGCTAACTGATTTTCGGAGCTTACAGTTCTAAAAAATATTATTTTTTCTTCGAATGCCTCCAAAATCAAGTAGCATTTGATCATTAGAGCCCTCGACTTCTTTTGACTACCACCTGAACATATTTTTTGGGTTGAAATATTATCTTCCATAATATCTACCATCAATTTATCTCCATAAATTTTGTAATTCATATATTGCATTACTTTTATTGTATCAAGGATATCAAAAACTGCAATTATTTCTGCTGCAGTACTTGATGAGGCGTGAATAGTCTGCTTGGAGCAATTCCACTCCACCAAGTCTCCATAAGCAAATAACATAAATCCAGTTATCGATTTTCCCTTTTTTAGATTGCATAATTCTATATTTGAGTCATCAACTTGGGGTGCATAAGAGGCATCAATATAAGCCTGTATACCATCCCCTTTTGATCTATATATTATATTATAATTTTTAGTTGTATTAACATATCTAAATATTCTTTTTACGTAATTTTTTAAAGTATCGTTAGAATTATTCTGAAAATGTGAGAAGAAATTGACTGGGAACAATATGTCCTGTCTTGTGAGTCTTGCTAAATATAATAGCCCTCCTATCATTGACCTATATTCTGTATCATCTCTTCCATTTTCTATTATGTCTATTTTTAAGCCCGTTTCCATAGGGGTATTCGTATTTTTTACTTCTGAAATTCCAAATTTCTTAAGCATTTTGTCTATATGTTTATACTGTGAGAGGATTATCGTATTATTTTCTATATTTCTTACTATTTCTAGACCTACAAAGAATCTTGGGTTATTTATTATAGTAATCGTGAAATCTTTTTGTGGTTCTTCATTTATTTTGGTGATGGATGATTGCGAATTTGACGCAATTAATATGTCATCCACATAAGTTAAAAAATATGTTTTTTCATCATTATTTTTTATTACATAAAGACATCTATCACTCCTTGTTCTATTAAAGCCCATATCCCTTACTTTTGCGTCCAACAAGTCGTACCACGATTTGCTGGATGTTTTTAATCCATAAATCGACTTCTTCAATTCGAGTACCTGATTTGTATTTATATTTATACCCTCAGGTCTTTTTACAAAAATGGGTTTTATTATGGGTGAATTTAAATACGCAGTTTTCACATCATACTGCACCATTATTAATTTTTCCTTATTAACTATAGATAATAATAGTCTTATTGTTCCTATGGATGCCACTGGGCCATGGGTTTCAGCAATACCATATTCGGTTCGATCTTTAAAACCTCTTGCCACAAGTCTTGCTTTCGGTTTTGGATTTCCAAACTCATCAAATTTTATAGTAAAAATCCATCTTGTATCAATGAGTTTTTGGCGATCGTAGTCTACTATTTTCCATACTTTCAAGTCATCAAGAGAATTAAATTCGTCGTTTATGGCTCTAATCCAATCTTCCCCAAATGGGTTTGTGTCTATTTCAGAAAAAGTTTTCGGAATATTATCCTCTATATATGTTTTATTGTATTTTACATTAATATTCATAATTACTGGGTTAATTATCCCTAAATCATATTCATAATTAGCTGTTTTTATTGTTAGTGGTTTATTATTCATTAATAGGGATTTTATATTTTGACTTTCATCCATTTTTACATCACATGAGATATAAGATTTTGTGTTATATGGATCTTTGAGACAGTATCCTGTATTCGTATAGCCCATCATTATATTTTTTCCGCCCTGTGTGCCAGTTTTGGGTCGATTTTATTTTTTGCTTTTGCTTTTGCCTTTGTAGCATTTTGTTTTCTAACCTCCATAGGTATATGCCTATAAGTTAGTGCTCCAAAGACTTTAAGGTTTTTTAAGTTTGGCTTTATCCCATAAAATAGTTCGTAGGGTGTTTTAAATCCCTCATTCGCCTTTGTGGGTGATCTATTAATTAAATAGGCTGCTGTTACCACAGCATAGGACCAATATTTTATGTCTAAGTTGGCATCAATCAACATGGCCCGTACTCTCCTCATTAAAGTTTGATTTTGCCTTTCGGCAACACCATTCAATTCCGGAGAATATGGTACCACATAATCCATTGTTATGCCAACTTCATTGCAATAATTTATTATTTTTGTATCGGTATATTCCTTGGCATTATCACACCTTATAGTTCCTATTGGATATTCAGGGAATTTATTCTTCATAGATATTATAATATTTTTGAATTCATTTGTCACCTGGCTTTTATTAGCAATTGGCATGACAAAAGTGTACTTCGAAAAGTGATCTATAAAAGTTAATATATATTTTTGGTTTGCCACAGAGGGCGTAAATGGACCCATAATATCTGAGGACGCTATTTCCAATTTTCGAGTTGGTTTAGTTCTAATACCAGTATGACCCAATCTCGAATTATTGGCAATACAACATATCTGGCAATTTACAAAATCCTCATCCCTATAATTCAGATTCTTGGGAATGCCAACCGCCATAGTTTTTAACTTTTGCAGATATCTGGCATTTAAATGTCCAAGTCTCCTATGTATTATTAATTTTTTGTTAATATTATTATTTGTTTGTGATTTATTTGGTTTATCATTAATCTCATTATTTTCATCTATCATTTCCTCATCTTCACCCCCCTTAGGTGATTCAGTATTAGTATCCTCTTCCAGGATTTCTAATTCAACTGTAAAATCATCCCATTCATCATCTATATTTTGGGTCACGGTGGTACATATTATATTAGATTCAGTATTATTAATATCATCATTTATTTTTTTTTATTATTATTATTTTCAATATTATAATATATATAAAATATTCCTTCTTGTTTCATTGCAGTCATAATTATTTCTGCATTCTCAATGAAATATATATTCGCAATATCTTTCTGTTGATCGATATTAATTATTCCAGTATTTATAATTTTTATGGCTGAAATAATATCTAAGTTTAGATCCGGCACATAATGGACATCATTTAACTCTATTAATGACTGAATTTTACTGGAATTTTCGACTTTAATTATCATCCTACCCGTATGAGTGGCATATAAAAAAGTATTTCTTCCAGCACATTGTAATTTGACTGAAGTCACAAATTTCTTCACATCAACTAATTTATTCAAATCAGATGTTAGATGTACTTCTGCAGCTCCATCCAAAATTGCTCTGTGATTTAATATTTTGTAATTTTCATTATTATTATGTTTATTGTTATTAATTAATTCATTTAATAACCATTCATTGTTATTTCTATTAAATGTTTTTACCATGCAAGACATTTTTACTTGCTGCTCTGAACTATCTTTTTTATTATTATTTGTTTGACTTGTGTTTGTTTTTGGGGGATAATTTCCCTGATTATTATTAGTATTATCGTTATTATTATTATGTTGTTGGTTATTGTTGCCACAATTTTGTGCTATATGCCCAAATTGGCCACATTTGTAACATTTTGGATTATTTTGATTATAATTCCTACCATTATCTCTATAGTTATTACCCCTATAATTTGAGTTACCTCTATAATTATTTCCTCTATAATTTCCATTGTTATTATTCCCATTATTATTCGTATTTTGATTTTGGTTTATTTCATTACCATTCCCATTACTATTATTTCCACCATTATTACCATTATTACTATTATTACGATTTCCATTTCTATAATTATTATAACTATTATTATTTCCTCTGTAGTTATTCCTACCTCTATAATTATTGTATCTTCCCCTATAATTATATCTATTATTATTATTACTATTATTTCTATAATTATTCGATTAATTATTATTATTATTTTGCTTTTTTAAGGTCTGATCCCTAAATTTTTGGTCAGAATCCTCTCTCAATATTCTTTTGAAATTATCTAAATTTTTTTCGTCTACAGGTAAATTTTCATATTGCATTTTTGCAATTGCTTGTTCGTAGCATAATGCTAATTGCAAATTCTCTAATTCTTCTGATTCAGTAACTTCTTTGCCGCTATCTCTTGGTCACTAATTCATCCCATTTTTTTAAAAAACCTTTCATATTTCCACCAGGCTGAAATCTGAACTCCATCCATTTTGCCTTCGCCATATTGGCTGTGACTGAAGTTTTAGTACCATAAATATTATCTAACTTTTTAACATTAATATCACTCTATTACAGTCCCTTATCTGTTTGGTTATTTCATTCGATACTCTTTCTAATATAAAAGCCTTTGCATTGTCTTGCATTTTGCAATAACTTATATATCTTTTTTGGGACGGAAATTTAAATCATCTATATGATTAATATATAATTGTAGGAATTCGTGCTCCCCAAAAATATCGTAATATCTGGCTCCCCTAATAGCTGAAATAATCATCCTGCACCAGTCCAAGTAATATTTTCCATTAAATACCTTTCCCAATGGCGCTTGTATGGGTTTAATTTCAATTTGGGATGCCATATTTTCTTTAATTTTACGAAATCCTAACACACTTTTTTCTTTATTAATAACAGCTATATATTTCTTATTTTCTTTGGATTCTTTTTCAATTTCCTTAATTAAATTTTCTTTTTCACTATTTCCTTTCCCACCTTTTTCGATATTATCCAGTTTTATTATTTAACTAATTAAAGAATCTGTTCATAAATTTCTCTTTTGATTTGTCAGAACTATAAATTCTGCTCGAAAAATAATTTACTGAAGATTCTAAAATTTTAATATATTTAAAACTGCTAATTTCTTCAATTCTTCCTGATATATCCACTACAAATGATTCCAATATTATCTCTCCTGTGAAATATCTAACATGGGGTAAATTGTAAGTTTCCAACTTTACATCAACAACTTTCTCACCTTCAAACTTTTTTATTAATTCTTTTAATTCTTCCTTCTCAATATTATATTCTCCGATTTTTCCTTCAAACAAATTTATTGTAGGGGACATAAATAGTTTCTATAAAATTTTTCTCTTTCAGCCTCAGTTCAAATACAATTGCACAAATACGAAAAATAATTAACTTCAACGAATATTACCTTTACAAAAAAATTTTATCTTACTATTTCTGTTGTGTCGACAAATGATTCCTGTTTTCTATACTCTGCTGTCTACTGCTGTACTATCTGCTTGGATTTGGTTTGGAGTTGGCCGAAAAATTGGGTCTTCGATGTGTGGATCTACGATGAGTCCTCGATGACGGGAGCAGATTTCCTTTGGCTGTTCACTCGATCTCTTTGGCGGTCCTATCTGGATTTAGCGTTCGATGACTTCGAGGATTGGCCGTTATTAAGTCGGGAACTTCAGCTTTAAATTTTCGTTTTAATTTTGAATTTTTCAAAAATTAAAAATAAATTAAAATTTGAGTTTAAAATTCTCGAAAAAACACGGTAAATACTTCGTGTATTAATTAACAGAAAACACGAAAAAATTTTCGCACAACAGTAAATAAATTCCAAAAATTATTTTTCTATTAATTCAGGATTTTTCTAGTCTCTCCTTAAAGTTCTACTGCAGCGATGGCTACCATGATGTGAGGCGTACAGAACGAGGATCGAAAGAACTTGAGACTTTTTACTTTAACGACATTTTATTAGCGACTGAAATATAAATTACAACTGAAATACAAAATGGCGAAGCAACAGCGTTATTGGATAGAGAATGGTAGGGGAAGCACTTCGTGATGAGAGTGTACATATGACATATATATATTGTTTATTCGTGATGATGATGAAGAAAGAGAGAAGGTGGGATTTCCGTTACAATACAATATAAGCAGATACTAGTGAAATATTAGAACGCTATATTAATTTATTGTCTGAAATTAATGAGTGAAACGTTCGAATAATGATTTAAATTAATCAACGAACTCTTGTTTTGGATAAAGTTCCTTTTTTCTTGAAAAGTTTGAAGTAAGGTTTTTTTAAACCGAAAAATTTGGCTGTTAGGTAAATAGTTTCATTGTTCGCTGATTTGTTATCTGAAAAAAACTTCTTGAACTACCATAAAAACTTGAGCGAGTCCTAAATGAGCTCTTTATTAACTCTACTTATTGAGGTGAGTTAAGATCTTTTGATGCAGAAGAAGTGTAAACGAACTTTCATTTTGAAAAACGATTTATTCACAACATCACTATGATAACGACTGACAAACGGAGAACAATCTTCGTCGAGGAGTGGCGGAAAAGGTTATACTGGCAACCAGTATCGCCACATATGAAAAGTGGAAATGTTATGATTATGTCATATACAGTTTAGGTCCTGCGATTCAAAATGGACGAACGAACTTATAGATTGTCGGTATGGTATCACATAGTATATATAAAAAAATAAAATAAAATAAAATAAGCAATAGCAGTCAAGATTATTAAACACATATAGAATATATAAAATTTTAAAAATTGCTGAAAAAAAAAGGTATAAACATGGAATATGTCATTGACTAGCATTTTGATGTTGTACAATTAAAATGTGCAGGTACATGTCAATTGAATAGTTTATCTTATATATTGTGTAATAATTAACATAAGGTATGCATTTAACCTTTTGTTTTAATGTCACGTCTTATAAATATATTGTGTAATATTAAATTATTATGCTATACAATCAGTCGAAGAGATCAATTTCTCCTCATCGTCAGCTGTGAAAGGAAAGTATTAATATATATATATATAATTATAATTAATCGTGTGGGTTTAGATAAATATACTATTGTGGGAATCAATTGAGTTTATATAGGGAATGCTGATGTCAGTAAGAAAGACAGAGCATCGACGGAGAACCTTTTGAATTGTGTGTGATGTGAAATTGTGAAAATGAAATATGGACCACTCGGTTTACGATAGGTGCTGAAAGACCAACGCCCATCCACAGTCCAAAACCAAATATCAAAAATTTTGCAGTGTTATGTCTGTGAAGACTATGGCCGAAAAGTTGACTTACTCAGAGGATTCTTGTAACAATACTTTGAAAGGTTTTCCAATCAAGTGCTTTTGTTAATATATCAGCAACTTGAACAGTAGACCTAATATCATTAAAAACTATTAGTTTTTGTTGGAATGCTTCGAACAGAGCATAGCATTTGATTGCAAGAGACCTGGCTCGTTTCTGGCCTCCCCCAGATGCAATGCGGGACGCAGATATATTGTCCTCATATACTTACACTGGGTCAGTTACAGAGAAAACGCTTTCCATAAGTCTCCAGATCACATAAATGTCGTCAAATGCATCATTCAATGCAATTAATTCAGCTGCAGTTGACGAAGTTGCAACCATATGTTGCTGGTGAATGGCCCAATTTAGCAAGTCTCCGTTAACGAATATCATGAAACCTGTTGTGGAGCACCCTTTCTCCAAGTTATTTATATTTACGGGTGAATCGTCTATGTCGGGTGCATACAACGCATCGACAAATGCCTTAATTTGAGTCTGGTCAGAGTGGAAGACTAGAGAAAAATCACGTGTTGTTTTGAGGTATCTAATGATACGACGAACATAATTTTTGATTTAATTATTAGAGGATGTCTGAAAACAGGATAAATAATTGACGGCGAAAGCAATATCCGGGCTGGTAAGTCTTGCTACATATAGCAGGTTCCCAGTCATAGCCCTAAATTCGGTATCGTCAATTTCATTGGTAGGTTTATCGAGTTTTAACCCAGTCTCCATGGGTGTTGAAGTGGGTTTACTTTCGGTCATTCCGAATTTTCGGAGAATCTTATCAATGTATCTGTGTTGTGTGAGAATTATTTGTTTTTGTGATATGTCACGTTCTATCTTAAACCCAACGAAAAAAGTAGGATTGTGTTCTATTTTTAGTGTGAAGTGTTTATTGAATATATTTATTAAATCTTGCGTCCACTCATCGTGATTGCTTGCCAACAACATATCGTCCACATAGATTATTAAGAATACCATCGCACCTGTGCTGTCTTGTCTAATATACAAGCATCGATCGGTTTTTGACTGGATAAAACCAGCTGAACTACCGCTGAGTTCAATAGATCATACCAGCTTCTCAATGAGGTCTTAAGTCCGTATATGGATTTTATGAGTTTCAGGCATTTGTTGTTGCCTAATTGGCAGCCCTTTGGGGAAGATATGAATATAGGGTATGTTATTTGTGAATTTAGGAAGGCTGTTTTGATATCGAATTGTATAATATTTAAACCTTACTTGTTAGTAATTGACAGTATCCATCTGATTAACCAGTATTGGACTACCGGGGCATATGTTTTGGTTGAGGAATAGTGAGTGAGATCTTTAAACCCCTTGCAACAAGCCTGGCTTTTGGTATGTGAACACCTAGGTTGTTGGGTTTTGTGGTGAAACACCACTTGGTATCTACCAACCTCACATTCCTTTCTTTTGGGACAACTTCCCACACGCCCATATTAGATAATGAATTCAGCTCGTCTTTTATGGCTTGAAGCCATTCTTCCCTAAAAGGATTGTTTTTGACATCCTCCCATTTCTGAGGAATATGGTCCTCAATATAATTCTTATATCGTGATTTAAATAAATTTAAAATGACAGGGGTATGTATGGTATCATTATCGTGTTGTATTGTGTGTTTATTATTATCATTTGTGTTATTAAATTCTATTATGTTCTTTGTTTCATCAAACCTGACATCGCAAGTGACGTGCAATTTCTCCATTAATGGGTCCCTTATACAATACCCACTATTGGTATATCCTACAAAAATTCCTTTATCGGATCTTTGGGTTAATTTAGGGTGTTCTATGTTGGCATGTTTTCTTTTGTTCCTTGTGGCTTGTTATTGACAGACTTCTATGGAGATGTGCCTATGAGCGAGAGACCCAAAAACTCTCATATTAGATACGACCGGCTTTATGCCATAAAACATTTCAAAGGGGGTTTTGTTATCTGGGTTCGCCCTAGTTGGGCTTCTGTTTATGATATAAACAGCCGTCACAACAGCCAATAACCAAAATTTTAAATCTAAATTTGAGTCGAACAGCATAGCCCTCTTCCTAGCCATAATTGTTTGATTCTGTCTTTCGGCCATTGCATTCAATTCCGGTGAATACGGGACGACTGGCTCGAGGTTTATGCCGTTGTTCTCACAGAATGATTTCATATTTGAATCTAAATATTCCCTAGCGTTATCGCATCTCAGGGTAGCTATGGGATGATCCGGGAATTTTGATTTTAATTTTAAATATAATTTTTTGAATTCTTCAGAAACCATGGATTTTTTTTCGATAGTGGAAACAAAAGTATATTTTGTGGCATGGTCCACAAAAATTAAAACGTATTTTTCACCATATATACCTGGCAAAAAGGGGCCCATTGTGTCTGACAAAACAAGCTCAAGTTTCCTCTCTGGTTGTGTGCGAGTTCCGTTATGCCCTAATCTTCTGGAGTTGGCTTTTACACATACCTCACAAAGACTGAACTCGTCATCACAAAAAGTAATTCTAGTAGGAATACCTCTTGAGACCTTTGCCAAGAGCTTTAAATTCTTCCCTGACAGGTGTCCTAATATTCTATGCCATATTAATTTTTTGTCTATTTTTGTAATTTCTGTTCTCTCATTAGACTCTTGTGTGTCACTTATTGTGTGATTTTCTTCTATTGTGTTATTATTATTTATATTGACTCCTATATCCTCATTCATTTCATTTCTTTCTTCATTCATTTCATATTATTGTGAATTATTATTATTATTTGTATCATTATGGTTTACTATATTATCGTATTCTATATTATTATTTATCGTGTTATTTTGTGTTTTATTTGTGTTATTATTATTCTCTTCATTCTCTTCATTCTCTTCATTCTCCTCCTGACTATCTTCTACTATTTCCTCTTCTATTTCATATTCCATCCATTCGTCTTGGGAATTTATGTTAGGCATACATGCCAATTTATTTGAGTTATTATTATAGGGGCATATTTTATTTAATTCATCTTGGGATTCTATAACATTGACGGTGGACTCTGATACAATTTCATACTTGACCATGTATACACCTCTTATTTTTGGGGCTGAGAATATGACTTTGTCCGTACCTTGGGCCAAGCGCTCGATTTTCAGTGATTTTTATCCCTGACATAAGATCGATATTCAAGGAAGGTACATAGTGTACATTTTTATGTCTTATTATGGTTTGTTTTCTCTCTGAGTTTTCCACTCTTATAAACATGGTACCTATGTGTGTTGCAATCAGTAATGTGTCCTGAATTGCACACTCCAGTTCGATTGTTTTTCCAACATTATAGGGTTGGACAATTTTGACAAATCCGAGATCACATGAGCAACTGCTCCATCTAACATTATTCTATTTGTTAAGGGAACATAGTCCGAATCCGATTCCTGTTCTACGTCCTTAAATGTAATTAAATTTATCAATTTGTTGTCAAGTTTGCTTACTTTCGATTCAAAGTTTTTATATCTCAGCATCATGTACCATTGAACGTAATTTTCTTTTTTATTTTTATTATTATTATTGTTATTATTATTTCGTCCATATCGTGTATTCTGCACAGGACAGTCTAATTTATCTTGGGGTTTTATACTCTCTTTATTTGATGGACATACCTTTGCAATGTGCCCTTTGCCATGACACTTGAAGCATACTAAATTATTCAAACTTGGCAAAGTATTTTAATTTTGGTTGTTATTGTATTTTTGATTTTCATATTTATTATTATTATTTTGAGACATTTCAGATTGTTGGTTATTATTATATGTCATTTTCCCCTGATCTATATTTCGACTGTGGTACTGGTTTCTGTTATTATTGTTGTATCTATTGTAATTTCCTCCATATTGAAATCTTTAACTTTTATTATTTTGGTTGAAATTACGAAATTTATTATTATTAATTTTTGACTTTTTTTCATCATATAACCTATCTGATCTTTCAATTAGCATAGCGTGGAGTGTTACTATTGTTTTTTGGTCCTGACTTAATGTATTAAACTCCAGCCTTGTCATATCGTAATCCATATTTAGTGATATTAATAATTGTTCTATCTCTTCCTGTTTGTCTAGAGGTTTTCCATAGTCCCTTATTTTTTGTGCAGATTGTGAAAAAACATCCAAATAACTATGCATATTTCCCTCACTATTAAATTTTAGTTTCTGGAAGGCTTGTTTTGCGTTAATATATGTTACCTGAGTGCAACTTTTATACCTTTCATCTAAAACTTTTAAAATCTGATTTATAGTTCTTAAGTCCTTTACACGTTCAGTGAGTTCATTGTTTAGTCCCTGATATGTTAATGCTTTTCCCTTCTCTTGATTTTGAAAGTAAGCCATCCAATTAGCTGGACTGGCATTTCCAGGGTCAGGGTTCAAAAAATTGATTAGATCTAGTCCCAAAAACAACACTTTGGTTTTGACATCATTCATGATGGGATATAGTCCCTCTGCATATAGTGTCGAGACCATCGTGGTTCTCCAGGCGTCATAGTTCCTTCCATCGAAAACCTTCTTTGTGTCAAAACGTGACATTGTCTTTAATTAAATTTTGTCAATGGTTTAAGGAATATGGACCCTACCTCAGAAACATGAGAACTTAAAACTAGAGGGTAACACGGTCTCAACCACATGATAATGCAAAACACAGTCTCAACCTCTCAATAGGGAATGCAAATAAATATGTTAAAATATAATTTTCAATATTATTCAATATTCTAAAAAATTATTCTCACGAAATTACTTTCCGCTGACGATGGAATGATCTCTTCGCCGTTGTTTCAGATGTATGATCGTTTGCTTTAATTTGAATTCTATCGCCCAAATTATTGAAATTCGATCAATTAGTCTTTGAGATTGTGTTCCAGAACAAAAGGATTCTGTCAAACACGTTAAAACATAAATTAAATGTTATGTCAAAATTATTTATCGAATATTATGAAAGAGATTAATACTGAAAGGAAAAATTATCTGTTAACCTTCAACTATTGAAAGCAACTTCATTGTATGTGATCATGAAAAAATTTGTCACCAAGGTTAATATATTTGTATAAAGTTTTTCTATTGTTGGATTCAATGCAATGAATTCAGCAAAAGATTTCCTGTTTGTGCAATTTGGAACCAAGGAGATAAAGTCTGAAAGGATAACTCAAACAACCTTTCAGGTTTCAACTTTACATGAATTTTTACCAAGAATTTACATGAAAATATGCCAAAGTATGATTTAACCTTTATAAATTTTCAAATTTTGTATTAATTTTTGGGCATAAACACACGAAATAATAATTAATTAATCTAAATTTTAACTTATCTTTCGTATTTTTTCCTTTGGTTGCGTTTTTCTTCGATGTGTTTGTCCTCCTCTTCATCCGCTGGACTCTGACTTCGATAACTCCACACGGAATGACTCGATTTTTTGATTTTTCTGCCCTAAGTTTTCTCCAGAACACAGCAAAAACAATTGCCAGCCGTTTTTGACTCGATGTGCTGGCTTACCAAACCACAAGATTCTTTCAAATTTGATCTGCTTTCTCCAAATTCTTGACTTTGACAATTTCACAGGCGCCCAAGAATTCAACGTTGTTTTCATTGATTTTTACGATTTTACTTTTGATTTTATTCACGTTAAACTTTTAACTTTTCAGATTTTCACTTTTACTTTTACAAAAACGGATTTTACTTTCACAATTTTACACTTTCCTACCACTTTGCACAGAGGTATTACACAGCACTAAGCCCTTTCAATTTGCGTGAATTAAAAACAAACTTTTAATTAATTACACAATTAGCACATTTTAATTACGTTTACAACTTTGCGATCTTCTGCTCTGCCTACCATATTGAGGTGAGTTAAGATCTTTTGATGCAGAAGAAGTGTAAACGAATTTTCATTTTGAAAAACAATTTATTCACAACATCACTATGATAACGAATGACGAACGAAGAACAACCTCGGTTGAGCAGTGGCGGCAAAAGGTTATACCGGCGATCAGTGTAGCCACATATGAAAAGCAGAAATGTTATGATTATGTCATATACAGTTTAGGTGTGAGTTCAGACTATGTGTTCTTGAGGGAGTGAGGGAATCGTATCCCAACACTATTCGTTTATTTGAATTCAGTATTTTTTCTGGCTGGTTGGTTTAAGTTCCAGGAGAACGATTAGAAAATTTAAAAATCAAACTGCCCAATTGTTTCAAACCATTAAGAAGTTTATTGGAATGGCGCGATAAGAATATAGGTATATACATATTAGCCCAGACATACGCTTTTCCAGCTTTCTTTTTTGTATATTTGTATAGATTAGTGAAATGGGCCTCTGCTTTATGGAATTATCAGGCATTTTTGTTACTTTTTGAAGTTATTGTTACTATAAAAAGAAAATAATTTAATTATGAATTTTTTCGTCACATATTGGTTTTTTAGGAAGATTTTGTAGAATAACTATTGTGGAAGGTGCCATGTCACAATTTTGGAAAAATTACACTATAGTTTTTCCAATTATGGTCCCTAGACCCCAAAAAACACCATCGCCTCAAAAGTTTATGTATATATGTATTTCCTCTAGTAACATGAAGATATTCTTGAAATAGCTCAGCAAATAAATAAATGAAAAAGTATAATAGGAAAAATACAAACTTTTGTAGATGTATTAGTATCATTCCTTACTCCAACACAAACATTCTTTTTTAAATGCTGAATTATACCTTTTCTGGTACGACATGATTTATTACACTTCGAACAGTTCTGCATAATTGAAAATCAGAGGGTACAAAATTATGAGTGGAATGAAGTTCTAGTAAAGTATTACATATTTATGTCATTAATTATTCTGTAAACTTACAAATAATGCCATTTTATCATGTGTCAATGGCAAAGTAGAATAATAATAAAATTAATTATCTTCAAATATAATTTTAATTACTAAAATAACGAAATATAAAAATTAATTTTTTGCTAGCTGGAACTGGAAATTTGGAATGACTATCATTTATCACCAAAGGTGTTTTTTTTGTAAAAAGAACGCCTGTTAACAGTGCCTTCAGTGGTGTTCCATTTAACCCTTTGACTATACAGCTTAATGGACTGCTGGAACTAATAAAATCTTGAAGCCAAACAATGCAGGCATTACTTTTTAAAAAAGGTACTTTGTGTGAAAACTGAATTTTTATTGAGTTATATTTTCATGACTCCTAACAATATAAGCAGATACTAGTGAAATATTAGAACGCTATACCAATTTATTGTCTGAAATTAATGAGTGAAACGTTCGAATAATGATTTAAATTAATCGACAAACTCTTCAGAATGTGAAAATGTAAGTTTTGGATAAAGTTCCTTTTTTCTTGAAAAGTTTGAAGTAAGGTTTTCTTAAACTGAAAAATTCGGCTGTTAGGTAAATAGTTTCATCGTTCACTGATTTGTTATCCGAAAAAAACTTCTTGAACTACCGTAAGAACTTGAGCGAGTCCTAAATGAGCCAAAATACGTTTTTTGAGTGAAAATTTATTTTATTTTATTTGATATAAGAAAATGTTTTTCGAATTTAGAATAAATTTCAAATGATATGAACATTAATGAAAATAAACAATTGGATGACATTTATGAAAATTTGGCTTTTATTTTGCCATTTTTCATTTTTAAAATGCCTGAAATAAGTAGTTATTATAAAAGATTCAAGTAGGTACATTATTTGTTTTATAAAGGTTTGAAGTGATTAGAAATTGATGGTGTCTGTTGAAATATCACAAATTCCTTCGTTTTGAAATATATTTCTAATAATTTTTCCAAGTCAGTTTGTTTGAATCAGAACAAAGTAGATGATTTTCCGTAATGATTTTTCAGCCTTGACAAACGATTTCTTACAATTTTGTTGAAAAATTTCAGCAAATTTAACAGTCAGTAGGATTTCCAATTGCAGAGAATACCAAAATCGAATGTCCCAGCGAATTTGGAATCTGAATTAAAGATATAGTGCTGCCACATGTACAAATTTTTCATATTTCTGACTTGTTTACCACACAATAAATGAAATAGGTATCGATTTCATATGAGCTCTGTTTGATAGGACTACACCAACTTACACCAACCTACACCAGGAGGATGATTCCACAAATGCAGGAATGTTATGGGACTTTGTGCCAAGTTTTACTTGAATATTTGTGGAATATCCCTATGGGTATAGGTTGGTGTAAGTTAGTGTAATCCTATCAAACAGAGCTAAGTAGTAAGTATGCTGTTTTTGATTTTTTGTTGTTTCTAGAACTGATAAAATCTTGAAAATAACCAAAAGTCGTTTTTTGTAAAAAGAACGCCTGTTAACAATGGCTTCAGCGGTGTTTTATTTAACCCTATGTATTTCTTATCAATTCTAGCAGTCCATTAAGCTATATAGTCAAAGGGAGACACCATGAAGGCGTACATTTCATTCAAAAGTTCCTTTTTTTTTAGGATTTATCAAATATCATACGTCAATTGATTAAATAATTTGGAGGTATTTGCATTGTCATTTCACAAAATGAAAGTGTTTTTAAAATTAAATAATGTAATTTATTTCTTTTTAATATTCGTCAATGAATTTTCTTTTAATTTGTTTTGTCGCTGAATCCTGATTAATTTATGGACGACGAACTGAAGAGAATTTGTAGGTGAATTCACCTCAATTTGTCACTGTTGATAATCCTTCAGCTTATTTTTTGACACATGAATATATTATAGACAATAAAGCTTACAAGCCAAAACCTTTTTCTGTACCACCATATCGAGAGGGACGTAATTTCACTCAATGGCAGCAAAACTTCAATCATCAACATGCTAAGATGCGACAAGTTATCAAACGTATATTTGCTTTATTTTTTGGTAGATTTTATCCTTTTAAGGATCTCGATATGTCTCGCACAGACCTCATACCAGCTTCTATTATAGCTGCGTGTGTTCTACATAATATTTATGTAACTAATTCTTCTGATACGTTACATCTTTGGTTTCAGGCTGAAGGTGCAGTGTATTTACAGCAACATATGATTGTAGCACCAGAACAAGAACAGATATTAACTCAAGGTAGTGCAACAAATGAAGAGGGTAGAGCATTTTGAGATCAGTTAGCTTTAGAAATGGGATTACTGAATGAAGATAGACAGTTAGACAATTTTTGACAATGTGACTGATGTGATATTTCCTTGTTTTAAATATACGTATTTTATTTTTCATAATAATATCAGTGTCGATAGTCAGATGATCTTGTTTTATAATGAAGACGCCGTACATGATGTCCATATTTATTATTGTATTTTCATGATTATTGTATAATCAAAATGTCTAATAAATGTCATTTTTCTTTTAAAATTGTTGTTCAAAAATGTTGTATCAATATTATGGGTATATAGCTTATCTAACATCGTTTTGAATCCTAAAATATTTATTGATTTTCATCATTCTATTGTCACTGTGTGCTTACATAGAATTGAATGAATATTGCAGTACAAAAATTTCATGTATAAACTTGCTGTATGTTCAACAGAAATGATATGTATTTCAAAGTTTAGTTGACTAATGGATTATTAATAGAAATGCATTTGAAAAGAAGATAGAGATCAGATGATAATAATAATAATAATAATAATAAAATTTTAGAAATATATTTTATATAAATATTAATTGTAAGGTATTTAACTGCTGGTATCGACACCTTGTGACAAATAAAACAAACCTATTGAAATACTTGGGAATTTAATGTAAAAATGATGAGAATACTTTTTTGTGTCGATGAATTACTGACTGTTCTTGATATGTGTACAAACAAAAAATTTTTTGAGGATTTTTAGAAATGCTTCTTGCTCTTTACAGAATTTAGCCTAATGGGTGAGGGTGTTAGTAATAATATGTTGGTCCGGGAACCATTATCCATTACCAACAAATCTCACTAAAGTTGAAATTTCCCTGAACTATATACCCACGACATCAAATTTGATCTTTTTTAATCAAATTGCTGAAAATTTGTGAATTTTTTTTGTGTTAAAACTTTTCAATACACAGTTTGTTATAAAACAAACATGGGCAACAACACAGAACAAATTTCATTTGAAATTCTTAAGTCATAAAATTAACAATAATCTGTACACAATAAAGGTGGTATAGAATCAATATTATGTATTGTCCATTTTAAAACATTGTTAAGAATCCAAAGAAGCATTTTGGGATAATAAACAAGTTTTAATATCTTTTGGTAATTTTTCCGAAGTTTTACCTCTTGGAGTAAAAGGGTTTCTTCGAATAGGAGTAACAATCGGAGAAATAGAGGTTTTTCTTGTTTTACAAGTTTTCCTCTAAGGAGATTTAAAATGGAGTTGGGAGTACAGAGAATAGACATCGGAGAAATCTAAGTTGAGGTTTTTTTACTGTCCGTACTGTTTTTCCTCAACAGGAGTAAATTTTATTTCGATAAAACTGGAGTTTTTCCTTTATAATGGTTTTTTCCAAAATTTATTTTACCGCATCAATCACAAATTATAAAAGAATTCAAAACCAACTGTGTCACTTAACCAAGGAAGGAGTGTTGGGGTTACACTGATTGTTTGAGCACTTGTTGGCTACACTGATGTATGGTACCGCCGTTATTACCACTAGAAGATTATTCTTTTTACTTACTTCTTCTTCTTGTACTCGTAGAGTTAACACCTTCTTGTTGTTCTCTATAATAAAGTGATTACTTGGTGCTGTACTGGAGTGTTATTTATTATTTAGTAATTACGATATATTCAATATATGTATTTAATACGGACATAAAGCCCCTGATGTCCAATAGAGGGATTTAATTTTTTTATTGCTTCAATATTCTTATTTAATGGAGTTAATCCATTAAACTTAATCGTATGTCCTAACATTTCAATTTTGTTCACAGCAAATTGACATTTTTTGGTTTTTATTTTTAAATTTACTTCATTTAGTCTTTTTAGTACTTCTTTTGTATTTTCTAAACATTCTTTCAATATTTCTCCAAAAATACAGATATCGTCTAGGTAAAATACTATTTTTCTTCTAAAAGATATTGCGGAAAATGTCATCCATGATTGTTTGGAAAATAGATGGGGAAATACTTAAACCAATTGGGTTAGAGTTGAATACGTAACCATTCCATCTACATTAATTCCAGTGCATTGTATTGATTCTTCTGTGAGAGAAATCTGTAAATATCCACTGCTTAAATCAATTGTTCTTAACCATTTTTTATTTCTTAAATAGGGCCATATAACGTCAATTGTAAGAACACGATTATTGTCCATTATGATACTTTAGTTCATTCTTTGGTAGTCTACTAAGAGTACTAAGACTCTGTAGAATCTGTCTGGTTCCTTTTTTACAAATATTGGCAATTTATACATTGATTTTTGTTTTTTTAGGACAACTGCTTCAACCAAGTCATTGACTAGTTTATGTAGGGCCTTATGTTCTGCATGTGAGAACCTAAAATTTTTACATCTCACTGGTATTTTGTCATCCACTTGGACAACTGGTTTGGGTACTTTACAGATGGAAACTTCATCTGTTTTCCAAAGAAAAATATTATTAAATTCATTAATCATTTTGTACACATTTATTTTCTGTTCTAATAACAAGCTTGGATTTATTGAGATAGGATTTCCACGATTGTCCTTAAAAATAGTTTTCTCAGTTATTTTTTTGATTAGACAAGAATCAAAATCAGTTGCACTATTAATTCAAATTTTCCAAAATATTTGGCTTCGTAGATCGTGAGAGGTCTGTCATTGTTATTGACACTTACAATCGTGTAATCCAATACAATTAAATAAAAATCATTTTTATATTCCTATAACAATATTTTTGTATCATTCATAATACTTCCTAAATTCATATTTTAATTATCATCATCATCATTACTTTCAATCTATTTTCTCTTATTATTCCACTCTCAAACACTCACATCATTCAAACAAGTCAAAACTTTTCTGATGGCATCATCTTCCTACATAAACAGTTACTTTGTTTACACAAGTCCTATGAGCTCATTTCTTATTTATACTATTTTTGCAATCTTGCATATATACTAATTTCCACTAAATTATTTATGAACACCCATTTTATGTCATATTCTTACAAGACCATTGATCATATTTCCTATACATATATTTCTATTAACTAATAAGATTAAAACCCATTCGCTTGAACCTCCTCTTTATACTAATAATCAAAATACTATATAATCTCATATTTTGTACTTCTACATTCATTAATTTTTACTTTTTGATTACTCATTTACAATCTAATTAATGTTTTATAAACTTACTGTTTAATACACTCTTTTACCAACTTGTGTATTTTAAATGTTCTGTTACAATATATAACCGTCACAATTCCTTGGAAATTTCATTTTGAAATTCCAGGTATTTGGGCAGTGTTGCTAATATTAGCACAAATTTTACCTCAATTTTAAACATTTTAGGGAGCAAAATACTTAAAAGGCTTAAAATAACCTAAGGGACATTTTTTTTCAGTAGGATAATTGTGACATTCAGGAATGTTAAAACTTTGCTCTTTGAAACCATATGGCAGAGTGACTGTTTTTTTCAAAGTCCATTTTGGAAGGGTTGATAAGAAATCATAACACAAGATGACCAGTTTGACCAAGTTTTGGACAAAGTAAGTTGGATGTAGGTAGATACAATGGTCAATGAAAAAAATCACATTAGTTTTCACTATGACCACAAGAGGTTGACAATCCACACAACAAATCCTTACATTGATTGGATAAATCTGGTCTTTAAAACTGACTTTTTTCAAAATGTTTTCAACAATTAGTGTCTGTACAAACCTGGGTCGACAAAGTTAAATATCTGTTTACCATTATTGGCAAAAGGAAGGTGAAATTTATATTGAGCTGTACAGTACCTTTTTTTTCTAAACTTCTCCTCACTAACACAGTTACCTAACTATTTTCAACTTTTTGTTTGAGACATCCTTTACAGTTGACAAGTCATCTGTAAGGAGGACTACTAGTTTTTTGAACAAGAATTTTGGCATACCTAGGGATTAGGGACTTGGTTTTAGGGTTGTACTAACATAAGTGGAGCTAGTGGTGCTACTGCCTTTGTGTTAGCAGAAATGTAATTCTGGGTAAATTGGAAATTATTTGGGACAAAATCGTTTGGAAAGTTATTATTCCAGTTTGGATTCCAGTTTGGGGGACCATTCTGGTTCTAATTGGGGTTCCAATTATTATTGTATTCATTATTATTTCAAAAATAATTATTTTTACAAAAATTAGGAATATAATTTTCCCGTTGTAATTTGGGTTTGGAGATTGGAAATTATTATTGTTCAAAATTCCTGTTTTAATTCCAGTTTTTGTCCTTATTTTGATTTTGCTTCCAGTTGTAATTCTGGTTCCAATTTTGGTTATTATTATTATTTTTATTTTGGTAATTTTGATTTGTGTTATTTGAATCATTATTATTACCTTGATTATTATTATTTAGATTTTTATTATTATTTTCATTTAAATTTTTTTTGGGGGGGATTTTTGTTTTTCTTAAAGACCTGAGACTCTGAAATGTTCAAAATTGCTGCGCTCAATTTTTTAATCTCAGACTATAAGTCTGAGTCAGTAGCAACTACATTAGTAATTTTTTCTGTTTTTCTTCTATTTTACCAGATTTTAGTTCAATCGTTTTTCTAATTATTCTATTTTTGCTTTCAGAAGAGAGTCTGAGTGTCCATACAGCTTATCTTTAAGCTCTAAATAATTTGAAAAAGCTTTATTTAACTCTTATAACATATTAGGTTTTTCTCTAAATAGAAATTCCTTTTCTTTTTTGGACACGTTTGAAATTATTTTTTCGATTATATGTTCTTCGGTAATTCCAGCTTCTATTTGTTTTAAAATTTTGGAGACAAACATCATATATACAGTGAAATCTGATTCACCTCTATATTTATATTCTCAAAATAATTCTGTCAGTTGAAGTTTTTGTATGGGCGAAAATTTAAATAATTTTTTGTTTTATAGTATTCCAAGTATTATATGCATCATTATCTTGTATTTTGTCCTCAAAAATTTGTTTTACTATTCCAGTGAAGGTAGTTTTTATTTTTTTGAATTTTAAATTAGCATCCCAGTTGAATGATTCGGCCTCATTTTCAAATCCTTTTAAAAACAAGACAATATCTTCACCTGGCATATGATCATAGGGAGTTGGTCTTACATTGATTGAAACTGGGTTATAGACTGTTTTCTGAATTTGTTCCTATAGGAGAATTAAAATTTTTAGTTTTTTCTACAACAGCGGGCTGAATTTCTAATGGGAAAAAAGATTCTCTATGAAGTTCAGTATTTTCTTCAGAATTTTCTAAAATATCAGAAATGTTTAAATTTGTAATTGATTTTGTTCTTAGAAGAGGAATAGGATTTTCACTACTTCCTACAAAAGAAGAAGATGAAACAGAAGGATCCAAGATTTTCTTATTATTAGGTCTTTTAACTCAGAGATTTATTCACGTTGTTTTTGGGAGTTAATAACTTTTTTATTTCCAAATTATTTTTTATGGTTAATATGATATCCTCTTGGATTTTTTGTCAAGAGAATACTACATTATCAATCCCAATATTAAATTTTTGCATAAATTTAGAATTTCTTGACTTTTGGCTTTTATGAACCAATCGAATTTTACTTCAGGGGAATTGAGCTAGGTTAAAATTTCCCAATTTTTATTCATAAAAAATATTTTTTGCAATTAGTAAATAAAACAAATTTAAATAATAAGTTTTGTGTTTGTTTGAACAGGAATTTGGATGTTTGTTGTCTAGTTATAATCTGAAGATGGGCAACAATGAAAAAAAAAAATTTTATGTGTTGTTTGGGTTTTTTCTGGTTTTGGGTATTTTTTATAAATTTCGATAATAAATACTTGTAATCTCACATTTTATTTGTATTCTGATCTTTTTCCACTCGCAATAACCTTTACTTCCTTTCCTCAAGAGAGTGCCTTATGCATTTCTCATTGAGTACTTAATAAGCGTTTTCAAGGTTACAGATCAAAGTACTTCAGATCCGAAAGAATCTCGTATCAGCAGTTTGGATCAGCAATGGATTTGAATTCTAGTTATTAAAAAATATTTAAAAAAAAATTTTGTTTTGAAAAAGAAAAAAAATTTTTTTTCAACAAAATTTTTTTTGGAAAATAGTGCATAAAATTTTTGCACTTTATTTGATGAAATCACTTTGTTAAAGAAAAATTATTATTTTTTAAATTAGTACTTTAAATGGGAGGGTTTGAGTTGCAAAAAAGAAATTTACTTTGGGCACCAATAATGTAATGGCATAAAAGAGATCTATTATTGGTAGCTGAGACCTCTTTTAGTTTTACACCATACATGAAATATTAATATCAAAATGAATATCAATATCTTTATAATATTAAAATAATTAAATAATTTACTATCCACAACACTTATGGTGGACCTTAACTTCTGGATTCAGTCTACACATAAAATAATAAAATACAATTAATAAATCACAATATAATAAAATAATATTTTCTACAAACATAGTACAAGTGAATATTTAGAAAACAGTAACACGCTATCTCAATAGCAAAATGAAAGAGCTCTACTAGAGACTAGTATTCTACAAGAGACTAAAACAAAGTATAGTTGTTCTGTTAAAAACATGAGTTTATATATATTTTCAGAGATATGTATTTTTCATTGTGTTTTAGTGTGAATGTGAAGGAGGAATTAATTAATTAAAAGAAATGTGTCGTTGGAGTACCTATATTCGAGGGACTAGTGAAATCAGGTCGCCGAATATACCATTAGAATATTTACACGTTTTTTAGAAGTGTAGGGACAAAGTAACTGTAAAATATTTACAGGAACAATTTGTCTTATAATAAGGGGAATAAATTCACGAATATGTTCATCTATATTTGTTTTAGACGAATATATTATAGGTAGTTACAGAAATTTCATACTGTATAGAAATTATTTTAAACATATCTCTTGGTAAAAATTAGAGAGAAATAGAATAATAGAAATCGAAAAGAGGAAGGAAATAATCGTTGCTTGTCGTGTTTAATACAGTTATAATATAGGTACTTATAATTGAGTGACGTAAATATGTAAGCATATAATATTAAGGGATCTGTTACCAGCAGTTATAATCTAAAGACAGTTAGAATTACTTCGAACTATAAATTATGATGCGTGAGGCAATATACCGGAACACAGATGACGTGACGATTCCTGGAAATGTTTACAAATAATGAGATTACATGCGAGGCTAGTTTAATTGTATGCCCTGCTTTTAACGTGGATATAGGTCCTTAATAAATGATATTTGAAAACGAACAAATGTAAATAAACCTGAAAATAATCGATGGTTAATCGCTGTGGCAAGCTATACCTACATAAACAAAACCTTTATTTTTTTCGTTCTTTCTGATTTCAAATGCTGCACTTAATGTAAATTTTTCATAGTTACCTACTACATTACAGTTTAAACTGAAAAAATTTTGTGGCGGCTAAATAATTATAATAAAATTTTTTCTTAACAGAATTATATCGAAGGTCACAGATTAAAATATAACAAAACATTAGATAAACGCAAAAAACACCTAGGTGGAGTTTTGATTAAAACTTTAGGTGGCGAGTGGAGTCGGTAATATTATTCAGTTTTAATGTTTATTTTAATTTTTGAGTTGAGATATAAAGTTTTAGATATTTTTTATTTTTCCATTTGGATAAAAGGGGATAATTTCATTTTGGAGGAGTTATAGTAGCCCCCGCATCAATCAAACTTCAAAATGTAGTAACAAGTAACATTAATGGAAGACCGGAATGAAAAGTACAGAACGTATTTACTGAGCTTCCTGTTGTGTTTGTGACTTTGTGTATCTACCAGCCTGTACGAATGTAGTTAAAATTTGACGGAGTAAACTTTAAATGGTTTACTTATGGTAAAAGGCAGTAGGTACCTAGATTAATTATTCGAAGGGATGTCTTTTTAAGAGAAAAATATTGATGTTCAACAACATACTCTTAAAAATTCAGTAATCCCAAGCAGTTGTCTAAGCAATTTATCCAAGTCAACGCCATATGATCAGACTAATATAAATTAGTTATGTTTGATATGATGGAAATGTGTAGCTCTTAAGTTCTAGGAAAGTTACAAAGGTTGGACTGAGCAGAGTATAGAGTGGAAAAAAGAAACTACAATGATGTACCGTGTCGAAGAAGTGTAATGATTGAAAACAAAAATTGAAATAAAGTGCAGCATAGTATGAAATGCCATACGAGGTGATGTCATTTGTGGATAGGCCTGGATCCCTCATTCTTGGGTATCCAATAAAAATGAATAATTTAAATAATAAAAGGGATTAAGCGTAATTATGAATACGGTAACAAAAACGTAAAACATTTTTGATGACATTGGAAATCACAAGAAACGTCTAAAAATAAATTTAAAATACTTATCGTTTGCCTTCTTAATTTTTTTTTGAGCGCGGTCCAAGAGTGTAGGTCTCCCTCAAAATTTTTCATCCAGAGTACCAAAAGGTTGAATACCTATTTGTTTACGGAGTAATCTAATGTGAGTTAAATGAACAGGTAGCCATAAGTGGGACCTATAAAAGTAAAGTGTAAATGAAAGTGAAAATTTAAGTACAGCAAGTTCTAAAGTATGAAATGAGGAGGCTGGGAGTGCCTAATAAAAGTTACTTATCAATTCGATCGTAAGATTTTGGTTCCGTATGAGTTCTAGAAATGAAAAAACTTCAAAAAAGTTTGTATCTACAAATTGTTGGTTAGGTACACCAATCCTTTTCTTCTCACACCTACGAACTCATTAGATATTTACAAACAAATGTACTTCCCACTTTACTCTTGTAAACATGTTGACTTCACATACTGATAAATATCTTATAGCTGTAGTGGCAGATACACTACTGTTGTTGGCACTTATATTTAATGTGTATTCAATGTCCAAGGGAATAGAAAATATATGTCGTCACACACCTATCTCGCTCACTAGATCTGTAATGACTACGGCAATCTCCTCTGTCCAGTCTCTTGTCTACCTACATTTCTTTGGTAGACAATTTCCGGGATCCATCGCTGGGTCCCATCTTCTGATTTGTGGTCCAATAAAATTGCTGGATCTTGTTTCACAAATAGAAAGTGATAGCTCACTGTTACTATTATACTACATTGAAAACTATTATGATTTACTGTAGTTTTTTGGATAAATTTTTAGTTTATTTTAATTAAAGGGGCTTTGTTGAATATCTTCTTACAATTTTATATTTAAAAAAAATGTAACATTATCAAATATGAACATACTTATCTCTTATGAAGACTGCAACAACATACTTTCTGAGAATAACAAGGTACTTACAGGTGAAATAAAGCTAGAATAGCTTCAATAACTGGTCTATCATAAAACCACAATATCACCTCAACTTGAAAATATTTCAAAATTAATCTGAGAAATAATTAAAAAAGAAAATTCTCTCGACTACCTCATCAACACACTGATGATTATGTAGAATGAACCTTGTTTACTTTTTGTTTGTAAAACAAGATGGCGTATTTCCCTACTCAAGTCTGTAGTATCTTTACCATTAGAAACAACCCAATTTTTCTTCTTCCAGTGATACATACAATGTTTCATGAACCCCACACCCCTCACTTCTCCAGCCACAACACCCCTTTAATATTATTCAGTGGTGCCAACTGATATTTACAATTGAGCTAACCATTTCATTTCTTATATTCCTTACTGTTCTTCACTTCCATTATATTTACTTTTGAAATTGTTATGAAGTGTAGAATGGTTCCATCCCCCCACCTTTTAATCCATATCCTCAACTGTTCTTGTGACATCAGAGCTAGTTTCATTTGAAATTTTTACTAAGTACAGAATAGTTTTATCTTACTTATCCCCTTCTTTCTACTTTTTGAAATTTATAATTTTCTGATGTCAGAGCTACTTTTTGAAATTTTTACTAAGTATAGAATGGTTCCATTCTCCTTTACCCCTCTCCAGAACTGTTCATATGACATCGGAGCTTATTTCTTTAGAAATTTTTACCAAGTACAGAATAGTCTCATTATTCCCCAATCCCCTCACTCATGTGATGTCAGAGTTGCTTTTGAAATTTTTTCGGTATTCGATTATTTTATTTTATTTATTTAATTTTTTAATTTTTAATAAATTTTTCACTGCTATTGGGATTTGAACCATCAACATCCAGGAGACAAAACCGCAGTGAAGACAACTGAACTATGATGGAGATATAAAGATTGAGAGGAAAAAGGTTCATTATAAATTGAAAGTGTTCCAAGTTTTCTTCAATTTTACACATTACCGAAGAGTTTTTTCATTTAATTAATGAAGTATACAATTTAAGACTATACCTAATTAATAAAAGTGGTTTTATTTCTGTTTAGTGGTGAGTTTTTAACACACTTTTAACCTATTTAAATTGTTGCTGGAAGAAGTTTATTTGACTTGCATTCCATGTAAATTAGTTTCATTACTTTTTCTTGTTTTAAATATCAAAGTATGAAATGAAATTTGTATGTTCTTGATGGTTATAATACCTTTCCAAAAGTATTGAAAGCGTAATTTTGTCACAGGGGTGCAGTAGACTTAGTGTTGAAAAAAATTTATAGAATAAATGAATACATAAATGATACATTTCATAATAGTGTAATCGCCATTGAGAGATCAATTCCAGCAACATGGTTTGGAAAGACGCCTGGCAACGTTCAGAGGATACTACACGAACCAGCTCGACTGGAGGGTCAATTTGGAATTCCCCAACATGGACAGAGACCAATTTCCCCTATTTGACCCCTTTCACCAGATCATCATCAAGATCAAAGAAATTATGATCTTGAGGCAGAAATACCCCCGTTATTGGTAGTACTATTAAGCCAGCTCAGGCCAATTGGTGGCGAAGTAAAATTCCAAGGTGTGATCAAGGGCAGCACACAGGTCATCATGCCCTTAGAACAAATAATCTCAGAGCTTCCGAATGAAATTTCTTGTTCTTTTAGATTTAATGTGACCATTTTTAAGGGCAAATTCAAAGGAGTGGTTGTAGATCCTCACATGCCAGTTTCATTTATCAACCAAGATTTGCTTACACCCGACATGATCCCATATCAAACCAACTTGATTAAACTTTACCCAAGCTGCGATGAAGTGGGACCAACAAACACATCTCTGGCTGTTACATTTGTGCTATCAGGCTGGAACAATACCGTATTTCCCAAAAAATTCTACCTGGAGAACCTTTGGAAATCAAAACACTCAGATCTTGTTTGCCTGGGACACTTGTTCCTAAGACACTAGGCAAAATCAAGGAAAGGACCCCTGAATGCCAGAGTTATTTATTTTACAAACAAAGGGAGGACTATGGAATGTCCCTATCAGATACGGTTAGGTCACAAGCCGAGATACCAAGACGAGTTAAGATGAATAAACTTTTTTTTTTTTGTTAAGATCCTTACTCCCTTTTATATTTTTTTTATAGCAGATCATGATCTTTTTATTATAAGTTTAGTTTTTTTTTGTTAAAATAGTTAATAATCTAGAGATAACGGAGATCATCTTATGGAGATTTATCATTTTTATATATTTTTTTTTTCTCTCTCATTAAAAGTAATAAGTTCAAATATCTATTGTCACCAATAATTCTCGATTAATAATAATAAAACTTTCTCATTTATTTTAGACGATTAGAATGGTTAAATTGTTTCTTTTGATCTCTCAAAAAGATTGTCCTTTTTTACATTAAAAAAAAAAATAATTTTCTTTCAGTTCCTATCATCTAAAATTTAAACTAATCAACACCTAGTCGTTGTTATTAAAATTAATTAAGATCGTATTATAGTAATATTGTTGTGTGACGGTTATATATCGTAACAGAACAATCAAATACACAAGTTAGTTAAAAAGGTGTATTAGACATAAACTTTATAGAAGAGTAACAGTAATAAACGTCAAAGATTAAAAGAATTAGTGTAACAGAGTAATCAAAAGGTAAACTTGATTGAAGTAGAATTAGAATTAAGTAGAATGAATGAAATAGTACAAAACATGAGATTATATAGTAAGTAAAAAGAGGAAGGTTCAGGCGAATTTACAGAGTATTGGAGAAGGGTTTTGATCTTATTGGTTAATAGAAATGTATGTACAGTAAGTATGACCAATGGTCTCGTAAGAATATGACATAAAATGGGTGTTCACAAATAAATTAGTAGAAATTAGTATATATGCAAGATTGCAGAAATAGTGTAAACAAAAGATGAGTTCATTGTTTATGAGTAAACACAGTAACTGTTTATGTAGGAAATGATGTCATCAAACAAGTCTTGACTTGAAGAAATGACGTGAGAGTTAATGAATGGGAAATAATAGAAAAATAGAGAGAAAGTAATGATGATGATGATAATTAGTAATACGAAAATATTTCATATTATTAACGATACAAAAATATCGTTACATGTTGTTTTTTTTTCTTACATATATATATAATATAGTTTGTTTTGTTTTCGCATTCAAACTGAGACCATCAATTTATTTAATCTAATACTAAACAGATTATTATTTTAGCTCCAAGTATTTGGAAATATATTTGGGCTGTGTATTTTGAAAATTGTAAGGGGGCAATTATGTATATAATGAAATGGAAGAAATACAGTTTATTAAGTTGAATGACGGATCTTGGCAGAATAGGTAAAATTAATAAAGACTTCCTCGGTTGAATCTTATTATAAAAATCAATGATATCCAATCGTGTTATAAGTGGGGAAGTCAGTCTGTTTTTAACCGGCTTTCGAATACAGGCGCACATCGTTCACGTCTTAAGATAAAGTAATATAAAGTGATGAAAATAAAATAAAAGTTCTTTCCATTTGGGATTTTGTTCATATTAGTTCGTCCCTTTTTAAAAATAGATGTTCTATAAATCGTATATTAAGATATCGATGGATGAAACAAGTAGATGATCTTCAAAATAACACTTCCATATGGTACATCTCATCAATACAAAATGGCAGATATTCACCATCAAAGTAGTAAGTTTGAAACCAATTTACATCAGGTCTACCATGTGTTTGTTTAAACCATATTGTCTCAAGATCATCGATCTGGATTGTTGGGCTTTTTATAATAACTTAGGAGGAGTTGTGTAGGATCTATATGATGTGACCTCATGTTACTGTGGTATGTGGAAAACTAGATTTTCCAAGTTGTGAGAAGATGAGGAAGAAATCAACGGATTGAGACGACTAAAAACATATGAAACGAACCTAAACTAAAAACGACATCGAACAGAGACTAGACACACACATTACGAACACATAAATAAAAACACAAGATTCACTAATTACGAACTTTTATTTCCACATTAAGAGTAGTGGAGTTGTTAACAACATGAATATTAAAAAGCGACTAGAGGCGTATGATTACATAATATCACAGTCAGGTACAAAACACTAAAAATCACAGATCACAAAAATATATCGACAGTGTTGCCACCACAAATGATACGTGAGAATAATAGTCACGAGTATAATTTAATTTGCTATAATTCTCACACGCCTCCTCAAATTAAACTTATACGATTACGGTAAAATGTAAAAACGAATTATTAAATTAATGAGGTCATTAAAAACACAAATGACAAAAGTCAACAAAAATACAAAAAGTTACGACAATAAATACTACATGAATGGTAAACATATACAATAAGTTACAACAACTTTAACATTTTACAAAATACATCAAATTTAGGCCTCGGGCAGCCTTTCGTAAAAACATCAGCCAACTGTCGCAAAGTTGACACGTATGAATACTTGAAGTTTAAATTTACGTGATTGCACACAAAACGGTACTTTACGTCCACATGTTTTGATCTGCGTGTGTTCCATTTTCCAGAGTGCAAGATAGCCAGACAACTCTGATTGTCTTCGTAAATTACAGCTCTGTCATCAATTTGAATGCAAAAATCACTCAATAAATATTTCAACCAAATTGATTCAGTGGTAGCATCGCATATGGCGATCAACTCACTTTCAGTGCTAGACAGAGCTACTGTTGGTTGTTTCTTACTAGACCAGGACACCAGCGACTCATAAACAAAGACACAGTAACCCGAGATAGACCGTCTTGTGTTAACACAGTTACCCCAATCGGCATCCGAATATGTTTCGACTATATTGCCATTATTATTATGTTCATATGAATATATAAGTTTTTTGTCTTTAGTAGTCACTAAATATTTTAGAACTCTCAATAAATATTTGAAATGTTCATCTGTGGCATAACTGGAGAACTGGCTGAAGTACGATATTGCAAAGCAAATATCAGGCCGTGATCCCAGCATTAAGTACATCAAACATCCCACGAGCTGTTGATAGTTATTGTTCAGCACACTATCACACGCATTGAGGTCCCTATCCAATTGGAGTTTGGGGTCAATAGGTGTGTAGGTAGGTGCACATTTATCAACACCGAACCACCTAGCAACAGACTCGATGAGATTCTTCTGCTCGATCTCCAGTACACCCTCTTCGCGACTATAATTAATATTTAAACCTAGATACTTATTAACTTTTCCAAGATCCTTACATTTGAATCTCTTATTAATTTTATTTTTGAAAAATATAATTTGTTCTTTATTATTTGAACTAATGAGAACGTCATCAACGTAAGTGAGTAGATAAACTATTGTTCCATCATGTTTATTTTTGAACACATACAAACAATCATCAGCCATGCTTTGTACAAAGCCAAGTGACAACAGGAACTCATTAAATAGCTTATTCCACACTTTTGGCGACTGTTTAAGACCATATATTGACCTATTTAATTTTAATACATTATTATATTTATCAACCTGCGTTTCAATACCTTCAGGTATCTCGAGGTACACATCCTCAGAAAGAATACCGTTCAAGAACGCACTACAGATATCTATTTGTTCTATATAAAATTTTAATTTATTACTGACAGCCAAGAGGGTCTTCACAGTCGAAAGTTTTGCCACTGGCGCATATACTTCATTAAAGTTGAAGCCTTTCTTCTGCTGACAGCCTCTGGCAACTAACCTAGCTTTATATAAAACATTATTTTCATTATCATATTTTTTATTAAAGATCCAACGACATGTGATGGTAGGGGCATCCTTTGGACATTTGGTCACCTTCCAAGTCTGATTGGAGTTCAGGGCACTTATTTCAGATGAAATGGCCTCTTTCCACATTAGACTATCAGGTGCTGCACTCGCCTCCTCAAATGTCAAAGGAATGCCATCCTCAGCCAGGTATATATTTCCTGCTGCTTGATCACGTGTAGTCGCCTCCTGAGAAAGACAATCTAAATTTAAATCACCATCAACTTCAATATTTTCCAAGTTGGATTCAGTGACTTCTTTAAACAACTCATCATTTTTTGTATATTTATTATATTCAGAGTTACTTATTGCACCTTCAAAGAACTCAACATCACGTGACAGATGTATCTCCTTAGTGCTTAAGTCCAACAACCTGTAACTGCATGGTGAATAACCTACCATTATTAACCTTTCACTTTTACTCTTAAATTTGTCAGAGTCATGTTTGAACGATAACATATACGCATCGCATCCAAACGTTTTTAATTTATTATAGTTATATTTTTCACCAAACCATCTCTCAAATGGAATAAAATCTTTATTTGTGGGGCATCTGTTCACGATATAGGCGGAGCACAATATGGCTTCCGACCAAAATATCTTCCCAAGATCACTCTCAAACAACAGTGTCCTTGCCCTCTCGCACAGTGTCCTGTTCATTCTCTCAGCTTTTCCATTCTGCTGAGGACAACCACCAACAGTAGGTTCAACCACAATTCCCTTCTCAGTACAATATGACTGGAAGGTGGTATTCAAGTACTCTGTGCCGCAATCACAACGGAGTCTCTTTACATTATAGCCAAACTTATTCGAGACCATCTTGTGATATTCTTTAAATTTTGCAAAAGCTTCTGTCTTGTTCGCCAGCAGGTAAACACAACAAAAATTGGAATAATTGTCGATAAAAGTCATGAAATACTTAGCTCCTTTATATGCAGGAGGGTTAATAGGTCCACAGAGATCAGTATGAACCAACTCCAACGGCTTACTTGTTTTTCGTTCATGCCTTGGAAATGGTTTTCGACTCTGTTTCCCCATAACACAGGGCTCACACAGCAGTCTGCGATTGGAGTCAACATTTGGTATTAAACCCCTACTTGACAACAATCTAACATCATTCACATTCAGATGAGCAAGTCGTTTATGCCACACGAATAGTGGGCTCGATTCATCTCCCAACGTCAGATTACACGATTGACTTGACATTTTAACAAAGTCAATTGTGTACAAATCTGAGTCTACGCTAACACCAGTGGTAACTACTTTTCCACTGCAGCGTTGGATGATATCAACAGACTCTTCCCGAAACAAAGTGTCAAATCCCGACTTGCTCATACGTTTAACCGAAAGCAGATTCTGCAGCAGCTCCCGAGCATACCTTACATTTTTCAGTTTGATTACAATTCCATTCATTAGTTTCAATTTTACAGTACCCACCGACGTAACAGACAGGGAGACACCCTTCTTCGCAACACAGATACTATGCGGTCTGATCAAGTCTATATAATCACTGAACAAATTTATATCATTAATTATGTGAATTGTGCATCCACTGTCAACTATAAATGTGGTTTGAGGCATCAAATTTACATTTTCTTTTGCATTGCAAGAGTCATTAATTTTATTATTATCGTCATTATTCAATGTGAAGCTGTAACCCACTTCAGAGCAAACGTCATTAGCATTAAAATTTTCATTGCACATCTGTGCCGAGCTCCTATTACTATTATTGTTATTGGAACTTTGGTCATTAACTCGATTTTCACTGTTATTATTAGTATTATTACAATTATTATTATTATTACGATATTTGACATAACAATTTCGGGCTATGTGCCCCATTTTGTTACAATAGTGACATTTCACATTAGAATGTCCACTGTCAGTACTATTATTACGACCACGTCCATTAAAATTATTACTATAATTGTTATTTGAGCTCGAATTTTGATTATTATTATTAAAATTATTATTTCCGCCTCGACTGAAACCACGACTATTATTATTATTATTTCGAGATCGACCACGATTAAAACGATTTCCATTACTACTATTACTAGAATTTCATCCGACATTGTTGTAATTACCAAAATAAATGTTCTCCTCACCAGTGACACCCACTGATGAAGGTTTTTGTGATGTAGTGTTCTGAGTGTTACCTCAAACTGTCAATTTGCTATCAGAAGATAGTTCACGCTGGAAGTTATTCAATTTCATGAAAACTCCATCCCAGGTGACGACTTCTGCATCTTCAATCACAACCTTAATTGGACAAAATTCCGCAGGTAATGACCTCAGCAATACCAAAATAAATTGTTTCGTGGTTGTTAAATCTCCTAATTCTGTCAAACGTCTACATCGAGAACGAAAATCCAACAAATATTTATGCAAATCAATACCAGACACATACCGTTTTGCGTACAAATCACCTTGTAAATCCATTAGCGTCTGGTCATTGACGTTGTCGATGAGGTTCGTTAGGACATGAAACATCTCCTTCGTTTGGATCATCTCTAGGTACTCGTCAGTCACGTTGCTTGCTATCAGGAACATCGCCTTCGCATTCTCCTTGGACCAAGCATCTCCCCTGTTACAAACAGTCGGCAAAGAATCGATTATAATGTTAGTTAATGACTCATTTGCTAACAACAGCTCCATCCTGAACTTCCATGTACGGCCATTCTGCCCATTGAACGGCTCAATCATGTTCTTCTTTCGTGCTTCCATCTCGTTGACAGGTACGGACGATCAGTTACACCGCAAACACAGCGATTTTCAGCAACTTTCAGACACGTCAACCAACAATTCAACACGAATGAGATCACAGGAACATCGAACAGAGAACATATCAAACAATCGAAAAACAATTAGCAGGCATGATACTACTTGGGTGTGGCGAGCAGGATCCGACAGCACAACATTGACGAACTATGACAATGGCGACCACGTTGACATCCAGGTATCTGGGCCCATAACCTGTGAGAAGATGAGGAAGAAATCAACGGATTGAGACGACTAAAAACATATGAAACGAACCTAAACTAAAAACGACATCGAACAGAGACTAGACACTCACATTACGAACACATAAATAAAAACACAAGATTCACTAATTACAAACTTTTATTTCCACATTAAGAGTAGTGGAGTTGTTAACAACATGAATATTAAAAAGCGACTAGAGGCGTATGATTACATAATATCACAGTCAGGTACAAAACACTAAAAATCACAGATCACAAAAATATATCGACAGTGTTGCCACCACAAATGATACGTGAGAATAATAGTCACGAGTATAATTTAATTTGCTATAATTCTCACACAAGTCCTTTACTTAAGTTTCTGTGGTGTGAGGAATCACATTTAATTCATACTTCTCAAAATGTTGGTTATATTGAGTTAAAACGCAATGAAAACTGGTAAAACACAAGAAATACGAGAAGTTTACTCAGACCAAACTTTATTAGGTCCATCCATGATGGACACGAAATTCGAAGTACAGAACAAACTATCATCAATGATTATCACATAAAAAGAGCTGTAGATAACAAGGTTCCGAGAACCAAGAACTGAATACAAAATGAACAGGTTCTACACCTAGAGATGGGCAAGTTTGATCAAATCAACACTTCCCCCAAACTTGCAATTAATAAATTATTTCACAGAATATAAAAACATATCACAGAATAAAACAAATTGACATATACATTAAAAATCGTATCATCTAGTAGGAACATTAAAATTTCAAAACGACTACAAAAAGTTACATAAATGGTAACTGTAAAAAAAAAGGTTAAGACGCATAAAAAGATAATTATTGTGAACAATACAAAAATAATAAAGAGAATAAACACAATGGTAATTTCAATTTAGATCCGACAAAAACTGATGACATACATAAACATAACTAACATAAATACACTGACAGGACAAACACGACAGACAACAACACAAGAAGACTTGGAGCAGAGGGTTATTCCCAAAAGGATCGAACTAACAATCTCCAAAAAGCAAAGTTCTAAAACTGCTAAATTTTGCACGTCCAAGTCCCTTGGTGAAAACATCAGCAATCTGATCGCCTGTAGCTATACTTTTTAAACAAATTACATTATCGGATACATGATCTCGCATGAAATGGTATTTGACATCGAGATGCTTCTTCAACATGGAACCGTTGGCAAACTTAACACAATTTTCATTGTCCTCGAAAATTGGACATGGAGACATGACATTAACATTTAAATCACATAATAAATTTCGCAACGATAAAGTATCTAAAGTACAATCACACAGAGCGACTATTTCCGCATCTGTGGTGGACAATGTCACCAACGACTGTTTCTTACTTCTCCAGAGTACCAGAGCATCGTGAACAAATATACAATAACCACTAATTGATCGGCGAGAAATTGGACAGTTAGCCCAATCGGCATCTACATAAGACTTAATGACATCAGAATCAGGTGAAAAACGGTAGACGAGTTCATAATCTCGAGTAGTAACTAAATACTTCAACACTCGTAGCAAATGAGAATACACAACATTATCAGCATTAGATTGAAACTGACCAAAATAACTTACAGCGTAACATATGTCGGGTCTAGTACCCAACATGACATACATTAAGCATCCGAGTAACTCTTTATATTTTGTTATTAAACTTTCTGACTTTACTTTATTTTTGTCTATTTTCAAATATAATTTTTCTTCTATCGGGGTATAAACCGGGTTACAATCTTTTACTTTAAACTTTTCTATTATTTTATCTATTAATTGTTTTTGATGTAATTTTAATACTTTTTCTTCTCTATTATAATCTATTTGCAACCCTAAATAAGATTTTACAATGCCCGAATCGTGGGTCTTAAAGGTGGTGTTCAATTGACTTTTCAACTCATTAATTAATTCGATATTTTCTCCACATATTAACATGTCATCGACATAAACCAAAATGTACACTAAACCTTTTTCATTTTTCTTATAGTAGAGGCATTCATCATGCTTACTATTCTTGTATCCTAAGGAGAAGACAAAATTTCTCCATTTCTCAGACCAAGCCTTAGGGGCTTGCTTGAGACCATATAATGATTTATTTAATTTCAAAACTTTATTTTTACGGTTTACTTTATCATAAATACCATCTGGGATCTCCAGATATACATCATCATGGAGTATCCCATTCAAAAATGCATTCTTTATATCAATTTGTGAAATATTATACCCTCTTTGATTACACATTACTAAAAGAGTTTTCAGTGTACTCATTTTTGCCACTGGAGCACACAACTCCTTAAAATCAAAACTTTTGTCGACTTTGAAAACTCGAGCGACCAATTTGGCTTTATATAACTTATTACATTGTCCATCTTCTTTAATTTTAAATAGCCATCGAGATGAAATTGGCTTCGTATTAATGGGACGATCAACTAAGTCCCAAGTGTTGTTTGCATGAAGTGCATCCAACTCTTTGGAAATGGTTATCTCCCACTCTCGTTTATCTAACGACAACTTGGCCTCTTCAAAGTTAGAAGGAAACTCATTAAACACATTATATGCGTAGTGACATGTGTCATCTAATTTGGGTTCATCAATTACTATATTTTCTATATCATCTAAATTTACGTTATTAGGGACCTTTATGTTAACATCTGAGTTTCTATTTACATTACTGGAGGCACTTTGGGAAGAGACATTTTCCTTATTATCGACATTACTTTTATCAAACCTACTTTCATCAAACGTCACGTCTCTCGCAATTATCAATTCATCGTTGTTGGTATTCAACAAACGATAGCCTTCTTGGTTGTAGCCAACAAACACCAGAGGTACACTTTTACTTATAAATTTATCCTTCCTTTTCTCTTTTGGGATCAAGTCATAACCACAACAACCAAAAACTTTTACGTTACTTAAATTTACATCATTACCATATCATGTTTTCGCTGGTTGCTCGTTTCAACAGTTGACTGTTCTATTGTACAAATACGTGGCACATAGTACAGTTTCAGACCAATACTTAGTTTCTAAACCAGAGTGAATTAACATAGTACGGGCTTTTTCAATCAGCGTTTGATTCAATCGTTCGGCACGTCCATTCATCTGAGGACAGAACGGTACAGTATTCCCAATTGCAATACCTAATAACCTGCATTGGGTCCTGAAACGAGTATTAATATATTCAGTACCATTGTCACACTGTATTTCACCGATTCCTCTGCCAAACATATTCCTAACACGAACTTCGTAATCCAAGAACTTCTCATAAACTTGATCTTTCGACTCAAGTATGTAAACAGTAGCGAATGAAGTAAAATCATCTAAAAAGGTTAACATATATCTCTTATTATTATACGAAGTAGTTTGCATTGGCCCACAAACATCAGTATGTACTAATTCCAACGGACAAGTAGATTTTCTATCGACATATCTGTGAGGAAGCTTCAATTGCTTACCTTCAACGCAACTTTTACAAAATTTAGCATTATTATAATCAAAATTACTAATTAGCTGGGAGCGAGACATGCGTTTCATAGTTTCAAAATTGGGATGCCCCAACCTGGCATGCAACAAATTTACATTTTCATCGGACACAGTAGCCAAACTCTTAAAATTTTGATTTGGGTTAAGATAAAAATTAATATTATATAATTTGTTGTCCGGTGATTTTCCATAATTTATCAGCTGGCCATCATGCTCACGAATTAAATAAACATTACTATTACAATCAAAATTAACCTTTATACCTGACTGGCACAGTTTTTTTAATTGAAAGGAGGTTGGTTGGAAATTCCTCTGAATAAAATACATTATTTATCACACATCTAATACTGGTACTTGACCAACAAATGATCGTTCCAACTTTAGTGGAGTACACATAGCTGTCTCGCTTGAAAACTTTTATTCTAATAAGGCTTTTCAATGTAATATACTTCGCAAATAATTTATCATCGTTTACATTATGATTCGTCGCACCTGAATCAAGCTTAAATTCGACATTTCCACTCGTTTCCGCGACGTAAATATTCCCAACATTACTAATGAACGAAATTGATTCATCATTTTTCGATTTATTATTACTAGTACTGCGATCGATTTTCGTATTTTGCGAGAAATTTGCTTTCAGATTTCTGGAAAATTACGCAACATGTCCAAACTTTTGACAATTAAAACATTTTATTTTATTTTGCGTATTATTCGACGTATTACTAGATGTAACAGAGCTACTTGTTTCCGCAATCGAATCAACCGGCAACCAAAGCGGATTCGGATTCTAACTTAACGGCGGTAGACGAAATACCTTTTTGTTTCGCAAACTCATTTAATAATTTTAATTTTACTTGTTCTAAATCCGGGTCGAATTCGTTCTCAAGGATCGATACAACAACATTATAGGTCTGAGGCAATGACATCAGAAGTTGTTCTACGATGTCTTGTTGCGTTAATGATATATCAGCAGCCTTTAACTTAACAACCAATTCCTCAAAACGTAGAAGATGCTCCTCCACATTTCCATTCTCTTTCAAGCGCAATTCCATCCATTGTCTTTTGAACATGATTCTGCTTGCTGTTCCTGACTTCAAATACACACGATCAAGTTTTTCAATAATTTCAAACGGTTCAACAGTATCCTGTGCATATGATAAATGTGAATCTGCTAAAAAACGAACTATCATTGCACTACACTTATCTGCTTTTCTCTGGTAATCCTTTCCAATTTCATGAGCTGTTTCACGTTTCAGCAACTAAGCAAAGCCTTCACCACAAATTGTCCTGAACAAACGAAAACGCCAACCATCATAATTGTGTCCACTAAATCTGCCAACACCACTGCTACGTTCTAGCGCATCCAGCTTCTGAAAGAAAGGCTGGGACTCTTCCATAATTTAAAAGAGCTTCACAACGGAACACCAAATCATAAAACAGACATGAACATCGAAGGTGTGCTCAAACAAAAGATCACTGACTTTGTACAAACATGAAAAGTTCTCTTTGAAGCATTTCCCAAGAGGAGAACATAACTTAGTAAAAAAAATGAATAAATATTAAAACAAATACATTTTACCGGAACGTAGCTCTGGGCCCATAACCTGTTGGTTATATTGAGTTAAAATGCAATGAAAACTGGTAAAACACAAGAAATACGAGAAGTTTACCCAGACCAAACTTTATTAGGTCCGTCCATGATGGACACGAAATTCGAAGTACAGAACAAACTATCATCAATGATTATCACATAAAAAGAGCTGTAGATAACAAGGTTCCGAGAACCAAGAACTGAATACAAAACAAACAGGTTCTACACCTAAAGATGGGCAAGTTTGATCAAATCAACGCAAAACATGCTCTAAGAATGAGGTGAAAATCATAACAACTAACATTATGAAAGAAGACAGGTAGAAAGTGTTGTCAATGAGTCTTCATATTGCAAGTATAGTCTGCAACGCCTATAATTTCACCAGTACAATGACAATGATGCAAATGTTTATTGCCATTGTCCTCTGTATTGAAAATTAAAAGAGCAGATACAGCATTGTGTAGCATCATTAAAATATTGGGTTCTTTCCACCCATGTTAATGAATTAGGTAGGTCTGGATAAGCATTTAGTGTTTTATCTAACTCTGCACCCAAAAGACAAAGTTCATTGACAAATTTTTGATCAGCATCTTCAATAGTATATGCTGGAGGTTCTTTGAACTGTACTCCAACGATATAGTATGAGAGGCAAATAGGTAAGTGTGTTCTTAAAATTTTAATACTTGATGCAACTTCAAACTATTTTTCTCTAATGCTTTCAACATTTGGAAATGGCCCATCAATTTTCTCTCATAAAACAGGTTCACCAATTTTTTGTAAAAGTGTTTCAAAATCTGCAAAACCTATGTAATCAAGTGGTATGCTGTTCTGGTGATTTTTAAACTCGAATTTTTCACCATTATTTGCATAAGTTCATCTAGCTGGTTATAATAGGTCCTTCGGACAATATAATTTATGTACATTTAATTTTTCTACCTGGTCCTCTCCACAAAAATAGGATAAGCACGATTTGCAGAAGGACACAGTACCAGGATTCTTTGTGAATTGCTTACAAAGAATCATATTGAGATTTATAATAAAAAAATAATGACTATTTTGATATTCCAAATCTGCATTTTCATCGTTAATTTCAATCTCTTCTGACTCGGCCTCTTCTGGCTTGGTCAAATATAAAATATCAAAATGAAATTTTTTTTCTTCATCGGTTATTTTCAAGGGAAATAATTTACCACTTCCATCAAGGCCAAAGACATTTATTGAAGTTGATGGGTTCTGACGTTGAAAACATACCACATCATTCAACGGAGTTGGCAACTCTATATTCTCAAAGTTGAAATTAAACCCGTGTTTCTGTATGAAATTTATTTCAAATTTGGGTGTCTGATATGTCAGTGGAACACTGCGACAATTGCGATCATGTTGATGTGAATTTTCATCCAAATTACATTTTTGAGTCACCAATTTGACTCTTCTAACTCAATTGCTTCATGTTGATGAAACAGTTTTGGGTATAGCTCTTCTTCAATAATGTAATGGATTAGTCTGTCACCAAACTTGGGAAATATTCTCTGTTTTGTTGATAGCCCCATCTCTATAGCCATTTCTTCAAACATGATCGCAATTGTCGCAGTGTTCCACTGACATGAATGGTCAAGTTTTATAAAACTTGCTGTGTTCGATGGTTTTACCCTTTATCAAAGGGTCAGTTGAATTTACCATTTTTTATGTCAACTGTGATATGACGATATTGTTGTCAATATATAGGTTTTGATATATTTATTACGTCAAAATCCTTGAAGAAAAGAAAAAATTTTTTTTTTGAAGAATGAGAATTGAATGGTATCTTGCCATTGGATTTGTCAGTTCCTTTATATTAGGTGCGAGGTTTTTTTTATAGTTTCACATCTATTCATTTCCGAGAAATATTTTCATAAATCATTGTGGGCTGATTATTACTTTATTTCACTGTCTTTTTAGATTTTTCCTTTTTTTCAAATGAGAAAGAAAAAATACTTCAGCCTATTCTTATTATTGTATATTCAAGTCTAAATATAGTATCAAATTCATCATGCAGTATATTAAAATTTAATTGTAGATCCAATTTTTTTTTTTATAGTTTGATTTAAGTACGATGCATTTTTCTGTTTCGCACTCTTAGGTAACTTGTACAAGATCTCAAATTAATTTTAAGAACATGTAAGTATTTACTATTAGTCGAAGGTTAATTTCCAGCTTTAGACTATAGAAAGAAACTGCTTGTCAAGAAAAAAGATTTTTCTTGTCAATATAAATATGTATTCGAAGCTAATTATAGTCTTGAATGCTAATTGCTTATGTGTTTGAAACTATCCTTAGTTTTGAATGCTAAGTACTTATGTATTCTAAGCTATCCTTAGTTTCAAATGATAAGTGCCATAAAATTTATTTTTATTATAGAGATCGACTTTCATTAAAAGCGGAAGTGTTTTTAGCAGCAGTCATAAATAATTCTCGCTAGAGTCAGTTTTCACTCTACCTACATTGTAATGAAATTAAAAATATTTGTATTTTTAACTTCAGAATTATTTATTCAAAGCAGATGCTTTAAAAAAGATCTGTTTTTCGGAGAAAACTCTGATTCTTTTGCTACCAAGAAGTGTCAGAGATACTACTATTGTTGGTACTTATATTTAATGTGTATTTAATGTCCAAGGGACTAAAAAATATACATCATCACACACCTATCTCGCTCACTAGGTCTGTAGCAACTACAGCAATCTCCTCAGTCCAGTCACTTGTCTACCTATATTTCTTCAGTAAACAAGTTCCCTTTATGCCTGCCAGTTATGCAGGAGATTGTGGGCATTTCCACCTACTATAATAGCTATCTTTGTAGTTTGTCGTACTTGTTTGCTTATCTCTTTCCATTCACCTTTGTACAATGAACTTGAACTACATTTTTATCAAACACATTTTATTCCAAATACTTTGCACTTTTTTAACTTGAATGAGACTAAATGTCTTACTTCATCATCTGCGACTTCCCTGCTGCTTTAACCTCAATACAAATAGAGAAATTAAAAAAACTTTCTGATAAAAAGAGCTTGTGATGTAAACAAGATCATATTTTTAGAACAAAACTTTTCTGAAGAACCAAGTTTTAACCCAATCATCCTCTTCCAAGAACTATTCCAACCCATTTCTAAACAAAACAGCCTTTTATTGTTGGGATACTGTTTTTCACCATATGTGAACTTCTGCTTTGGTCTTTCTCATGCGCAGTAAAACTGATTTGTGCATTAAACCTTTATACGCCATAATTACTCACTCACGACATCATCTCTTATATGAATCGAACTCTTTAATTGTTTCATTTCAAATCAATTGTTCGTTACACATCTCCATATTGGTACGAGACTGTCGTCTTTATTTACTCTTCATCTGCGAGACTTGTTTTCAAAAACCTTTATAGTTATTGAACTGTGCCGAGTTTCACATATTTTTCCAAATTTACATAACTATTGCATAAATGTTTCACTCACACATATGGTTGCAACCACTACTTTGTAGGAGAAAATTTACAGAGGTAAGCACTGTAAATTTTTAGTTAAAACTCACTAACACAAATTTCGTAGAATTTGTGGTTGCCTTAATCTTAGTTTAGGCAAGAAAAATGGTATAGCCACTAGTGGCTTGGGAGTAAGGAAGGTTTAAGAGACAAACCCTCTTAAAATTTGACCTTCAAAAAGTAATTTCAAATTAGGCTCGTGCTTTTGATTAAACACCACAAAAAACAAACTTCTTCGAGATGTTTTGCCAAAACTGCCTCCAAAATTGGGCACTACATTTACACCATTGATTATCGCACTAAATATCTAATGAAATTGTCAGTACTTTAATTATTGTTCAATCACTGGTTGGTAACACTGTATTGACATTCTCCAGTTCCTATTTGGTTGCATTGTCCATCTGTTCAGTTTGTTATGTGTGATTAATCATGTCGATACCTCTCTCTTTATTAAAGTAATTTATTAGTGTGGTACTTGTCTTTTCACATTTATTTATTCACCAATTCAATTAATTACGTTTGTCTACTCTCGTACTTCAACAAACTTCAAGCTCCCGGAGTTCAAGAAGATGGAGGCGCCAGGTACCTCTTGAAAAAGGAATCAACTATTCCTGTGGTAAAGGGACATGAAGGTACTCACATTTGGTAAGTATAGTGTAGGCAAAAAAGAAGGTGGGTATGTAAAATTTATTTATTATTAAATGTTCTTGTAATTTGGTGTGGTGAAGAACTGTCAACAGCAAAGTGTGAGTTCCGTAATATTTTATTATGTGGTGTTTAATTTAATTGTTAATATATTGATGTGAATTTCATTGTATGGTGAGGAGTAAAATAACAGGCGAGAAGAATAGAGTAACAGGTGTGAAAAAGTGTACACTATAATTAATTTTTATTATTGAATGCTCAGTGGAGAAGCTTAAATGGATGGAGATGAATGGAGATAGTACTAAGTCAAGTCTACCTAGTTATTTTGGTCGTCAGTCTTTGTTTGGAAAGGTGAAAAGGAAGGTATAATGGCAATCTATATTTGAAATTAGAGGGAGAAAAATAAACAGGTGAATAATAATAATGAGGTGAAATAAAAATATTTAACTAGAATAATCGAATAAAGAAATGGTGTAAACTGGTGCAAAAATTAATATCAATATGGTGGTTATTGTTGTCTCACTCTAGTTAAGGCAGTTAAATGATGAAAAAGGAAAGTTGAAAGAAGAGAAGAAATATATATATGTGATATAATGTCAATTATTGGGTGCATACAGGCACACACTTTAACGAAAAAAAAAAAGAAAATGGTAGCTACCTAAAACCGGCAATTAATAGACAATGAAATATTTTTGTGTGTTAGTGTAGTAGTTAACAGTGAACATAGAGATAGGAGGATGAAATGGCAACAAGGCAAATTTTATGGAACAGGAGAATGGGGAATTATACATCAACACGCATACACACAGACATGAAAAAGATTATCTAATGAAATACATATATTGTGTGTCAATGATGAATTTAGTTCCATGCATTATCCAGTATAGGCAAAATGCACTAACAATAGTGTAGGAATTTTGGTTGCCCCTTCTGGAAATTTACAATAAATGAAGTATATCTAAGAAATGGAGGAATATTCAGATAAAAGAAATGGAGTTGGCCAATGAGAGGTTAGGGTTGTGATCAAACTATGTTTTTCAATGAATTTGATAAGTGATTTATTGTTTGGAAGTATCCAAAAAATTTTTATTACATTTTTAGCTCTATGCTGGCACCAACTATTTTCTGTTGCTGTGCAAGTCTGCATATTTTTCATTTCTTCAAACCATTCCGACAATTTTGTGGTTTTTCTTCTTGGAATTTTCATACTATAATGAGCTTTTGTGAATTTATTCTGTTCAAAGTAACTACCTGATGATGCACTTAGGTATTTTTATTTTTAGTCCTGACTCTTCTATACAACATATTAATATTATGAAGGTTGAAATTATGATTTTGTTGCGTTTGTTCACAATGGGTTCTGAAATCAGTACAAATCACATGAAAATTGCTGTTAGATGCAGTATTCAATTCGTTGGTGAAGTGTTCAGTTGTGTTATTTGATAATAATTTGCTCAAGTTACATTTTTCAATATGCTTCTCAATGAACAATACTACTTTGATTTGAATTTTTTCATTGTAAAAATCTTTCTTAGTATCTATGGAGTTAACGTAATTCTTTTTAATGTGGGACGCTAGAATTTGATTTACGTTGTTGCCATCTAGGATTGGTCTTGCTAGATGGCAGACTCTTGTGTTTTTCAATTGTTCAGCAAGAATCCACATGGCTTTTCAGCTGAGGTATATATGGAGATATCTTAGTCTAATTGGTGTCTTCAATATGTTAGTACATTTTGATTTCTTGCCTCTGTGTCTTCCTTTAGAAAACTGATTAATTTTAACCTTTCATTCGTGTTATTGCTTAATTTTTTATTTATTAAGACTTTGATTTCTGGAAATCTCTCTGTTTTATGAACAGTGTCGTGAGAAAATAATACGTTTTTTATCAAAATGGATCACATCAGTGTGGAAGTTCTTGAAGACATGCCATGCTATCTGAATCTAGCTAAGTTGAGGGCACTTCCACTGTTTATGGTTCCATATAGTGGATCATCAGATTGGTGAAGATGTTTATGTTGATGCAGGCTTCCTTACCTTATTTGCAATGCTGGTCTCCACAGTGTCCCTGTCTATTTACTGAAGTGATTGGTCTTTAAAAGGTCTTCAAGGCTCTACACTCATGGACCAACCCATGTCTATGTGTATCGAATGGCTTTCCCTGGCAATTTGTTGAACAAGTCTTTTGGGTCTTGGTGTCAGATTGGGCTTCAGTTGCAAATCCTGTCTACAGTCAATGGTCTATTTAGCATCTAGGTTCAGTTTTTTATTTCCAGAAGCTAGCCCTTGGCAATGGGAAGGATTTGTTGTCTGTTTTTCAAAACTTGATTTCAATCTGGCTGATGCAACTGGTGTACAGTAGGATGAAACATCCTATCTGCCATGATTAAAGCAATGCAGCCTTTGAATTTTGATTGTCCATTTTGTCAGTACAGATATGGCTTATGCAAATACTATTATGCACCATTCGGTGTTTCAGTCATTGAAGGAGTATATCATACATTTCTATTGTAAAAGATAATAATCAATAATACTCCAAATTAGATTGAGGTACTGAGGGTATTGTTTAGCTGAGAAAAATTGACCATTTCCCATGATTTTTGTGTTTTGCAAGGGTCAAGGCCAAGGAGAGATTCTTTGGCTGGTCCTAGCAAATTGCTGGTGTCCAACAAGAGAATGTTCCTGGTGCCAAGACATCAACATTTTCATCAACAGTCGTCTTCTCCGGGTGAACCTGATGTTTCGATTGATGAAGAACAACACCAAAATCCTATGAAGGTGGTTGAACCGGCTGAGCTGCTTGACAATTGATAATGGTGAGTTCGATTTTTACCTTATTAATTGTTTTTGAGTCGTGTACTAAACGTTAATGATCTGTACAAATTTTTTCTTATTCTACTATAATTTAACAATAATTATTTGAAATTAATTCACTAGGAAAATAATATATAATGAGAAGGGGGGATTCAGAAAATCTTTTCACATATTCTTTCAAATTTAATTCATTCAGATTTTTCTCACACATTTTATTTAGATTCAAAGATTTTTAAGGGTGAATTGATATGGGGATAGGTAGCCATAGGTTGTTTTATACTTTTTCCTTCTTCTCACCTAAAAATAGAACCAAATATTTTACATTACTCATCATACTGCTTCTTTGTGATGAGTCAAATTTTACATAAAGTAATTTGTTGTCTTTCAAGATCATTTAATTCAAATAGTTTTCTCCATTCTGAAAAATCTTTCCCTTCTTGTAAAACTTTGTCAGTAAAAGTTACCATATTGGTAATCTTTTTATTTTTACTTGGCTTTACTATAATAACTCTACACAGTCTACTTCTTGTTTGTTTACCGATGATTTTAATTTCGTCATTCGATTCTGTTTCTTCAGAAATTTTCTTTCTTAGCTCTACTTCTTTTCTTCTTAGGAATGACCTTTTGCTATCTTCATTGTTTTGATCATCAGATGCTATATCTTCTCCTATTTCAGAAGGAAGGGTACCATCGGAGCAAGCTGTGTAAGGTGAAAGTCTCCTTACATGAATAGTATTATCCATTATATTACTGTCTTGTGAAATTATGTGAATTACATAGGTAGTTCAAATTTGAGATTTTTTGAACTATTTGACAGGGTGAGAAGTCCGAGATCTGGACCTTAAAATAAAAATTATTTTCGACAAACACAAGACAAAATAATGACGTCACAATTGAAGACAAATTTTTAAGAGACAAAATTCGAATTCGGACATTATATTATCCGAATTCGAACTCGTATTCAGATGAAGACGTGAAGACAGAAATAAAATCTGATTCTCTTTCAGGCAATTATAATGAATTTTATTTCAGTAACAACTTTTCCAAATCCAGACAATTTCAGACAGTAATTTGGTTTGATCCGACAGACTGGCGCCATGAGACATATATTAAATGAAGACGAATTAAAAGAAAGTAAAAACCCATTGACGGACATGAATGCAGCCAACCTTTTTTATCTCCGTTCTTTCCATGCTTTGCTTGTGGTTTGCAGTCATTTAATATATTTTATTATATTTTGTTTTATCAGTCATTCACGTGCGCTTTTCCCCTATTATATGTCGACGTATATTAATTTCTGATATCTGTAATTTTATTGGCTGTACATATTTGGTAATTCCTCTCGCTTTTTGTTATCGACATCGCATGTTTGAAGGCAATTGGCGGACTATTGTGAGGAAACTTCCCTAACAAGAAGAACTGATTTGTGAAGACAAATTCTAATTTTTAAAACACTCTCTCGCTCTCTGCTTTGCACTGACGACACCCGGTACTAGGTTCGTCTTTGCAAATGAGTCCTTCTTGGGTAGGCGGATAGTAGCAGGTCCAAGTCACAAGCCGTATGTCTAAGTCCTCACATTAGGCAATTTAATAAGTGTACCATCTTCGTGATGCAGAATAAGATTCAATCTGATCTACCTTGAAGACAACTAGGATGGTAGTTGGTATTCCAGATAGGTTCAGTTGAAGACAAAGGCAAATTAGGGATGTTCTTTCATCATGAAGGATCAGTAGTGACGACACATAAGTCATTCCTAGTTTCGCCAGTTGCACATCGCACTTCAAGGCGATCTTTTGAAAACACCTGCGAGGTGAAGTATCAGTCGACAATACGATCAGATGGAGTTCCTGGCACCTGCTAGGAGGGAAATTTGATGTGTTGAAGACAACTTTAAGACAAGCTTTGTTCAAGATGACTGCCTTGCTCTGTCATTTAAATGCCGCGTCGAGCCTTCTTTTTTCGCATAGTGGATTTGACTCCATCTATGTTAGTAACTTTCTCACCTCACCCTCACTTTCAACCAAAAGCTCCGAGACCTAAAGTTTCATATTAGGAGTCTTTTACACAACAAAACAATTACTCATGAAGACACACAATTAGGTGAAGACACAACAACTTTCTGATGGTTTCTCCTACTTGTTGTCTGCCATAGCTTTTTTTTTAACTTTTTATTTTTCCGCTACACACTTTGCTTTGTTCCGCTTTGTCGACACTATAGTTCTTTTGTAATTATAGTCTTTGACAAAATAATTCTGCTGTTCGTTTTTGTAAGTTTCGAACCTTGTATGGATCGAAACTTTGTTAGGCTCTTCTTTCCACACAACTTAGCTTATTGCTGATTCGTCATATTAATTTGCTGAGGTATGAAGACAAATGTAAGCTGCGTTTTGCCGTGTCTGAAGAAGTCTAATTCAAGTCAGGAAGAATTCAGCCGAAGGACATAGTCAAAGTCAAAAAAATAAAATGTCTTGAAAACACAATTCAAGACCCCTCGATTCAGTGTTTCGGCTGCATGATGCCCTAACTTTAGGACATTGTGACGTCATTAGCATTTAAACACCACTATACATTAAAGGTTGACTTTATGACACGTGATAGGAATCGATTTCGGATGCCTCATAAAATATGGCGACTGTGGCAGGAATCGATTTCGGACGCCTCAAGGGTAGTACTAGAAATTTTGTTTTCCCTTTTCCAGGATATACAGGTGCTCTCAGTAAAATTAAATCATTCACTTCATATTCAATTTCTGCTTGTCCTTTATTATATTTTCCTGAATATTTTTCCACATTATGTCTATATAAAATTGGTATCAATGCTCATATTTTATTCGCTTCATTTATCTGTTCTTCTCTTTTTGGAGCTAAAATTTTAAATTTGTTGGTGGTTCTCTGTTGTAACCATACTTTAAATAAAATGGTTCATGATTATTCAGACCTTTGATCTGGGTCATATTAGGTTAATGCTACATTATGCACTTGGTCGGGCCACTGTTCACTATCTGTACTTTCATATTTAGATAACATTTTTTTAATAAAACTGTTCATTTTCTCTACTTGTCCTTGAGTTTAAAATGAATACGATGTTGAGTGGAAAATTTTTATACCATGTTTGGTGCAATATTTTTGATCATATTCTTTTGCAAAATGTGTTCTGTTATCACATGTTATTTTGCTCGGTCTTCCATAGTGAAGTATAATTTCTTTCAAGAATTTTATAACAGTGTGTGGGTTAGGTTGATTTACTGCTTTCATCCAGCAATACTTTTTTGCTTTATCAATGCCCACTATTATGTATTTCTTTTTGTGTTCTGTGTAGAATTTTCCAATAAAGTCAATTTAAATGTGCGCTAATGGCTTACATGCTTCAAGGTTTATCAGCTTTAGATATCCGTATTTTCCATTAGCATTTTTATTGATTTGACATTGGTGACATGAACGTATGTACCTCAAGACTATTTTAGGCATTTGCATGAAGTAGTATCGAGCATGCGTTTTGGTTCAAAAATAGAAGAAACTTTTTTATTATTTTTTACAAGTCCGGAATAAAATATCTTTTTATTGTTTAAGTTAATTTTTATAAATTCCGCAAACATCTTCACCTTCTTTGTCTTCTTGATTACAGTTTTTGGTAATATTGGAAAACATTAACTGGACAGAACCATTATCTTTGTGTCCTAAAACAATGAGACCTTTCTCACACTCCCTGAACTCTGTCAAAGTCAACTCACCTCTTTCAAACTGTATGGCAATTCTTGAGGGGAGAAATACTTTAAACTCGATTAGATCTGTCGAAGAAATTAAATGTATCAACACTGATCACCCAAATTTGGTATCAATCAAATACATTTTTACAACTTTGTGAACGATGAATAATTCCAAATCCTTAATTTTATGCAACTCAACATTACCTTTACCCTCTTTGGTGTTGATGTTATTAAAAAAATTAATATTATCCACACTAGTCAAGTCCATCATGAGTGCAAATGAAAATAGTGGCTTGAAAAACTCGGGTCCCTAAGAATATCAATAATAATCGCAAAAATCAGAAATCTCAAAAATCACAGAGATATTTACTAGAACATGCGTAAGTTGCCACTGAAGATTGGGAGCAAATGCACATATATACACTAATATTTTTACAAGTCCAAAAAAATTACAAGTTCAGAAAAAATTTAAGTCAAAAAAATTTTTTTTCAATCCCATAAAAATTAATCTGAAAAAAATTTTTCCAAAAAAATTTCAACAATTATACGTCTTTCCACAAAAAAATTCTCTGATGATTTAATGAAAATTTATCACTGGAATGGACACTCTAGTTGGTGGTAAATGGACATTTCTTCCAGCTACCAACAAACAGAGAGAGGAAATTTGGGGAACTTTTACCACTGACAGGAGCCACCCTTCAACGGTGAAGAAATTATCCTAAAGGTGCCCATTTACTATTAAGGAGAAACAAGTAAAAAATAATTACGACACCAATATTTTTGTTGCAATTTATATCTTCCCAAATGCCTGCTTCAGACATTATGACCAGTTGACCAAAATTATTAAGGGGGTTCTTTATTGTGACACAGATAGTATTGTGTACCTTCATAATGGTAAAAATACTGTAAAAACAGGTGATATGTTGGATGAGTAAACCAACAAGTTTTGCAAACAAATAGAATTTAGTTGTGATGTTCTGAATTAACTATAACTATAATGTTAATTTAATATACGAGAGTAAAAAGAATTTTATAATATTTGATTGAAAATTTACCATAGTGAAAAACTCAAAACACTCTACTGTCTGAAGATGATATTAATAAGCTGCTTAGTACAGAAACTATACATTTCCAAGTAAAATTAATCTGAGTAATTCACAACCGAAACCTAGGCTTTCTTGTTCCTATCATTTTTCAAAACAAGTACCATATTATGAAAAAAAGAAAACATACTTATAGGTAATATTTTGAATATTATTGGCTTACCAATTTCAATTTAACGGTCTTCTATAAAATGTAGGTACGTATTATACTGTTTTTGTTAGTCGTGGTAAACAAATTAATGTCTGATTTTATTTACATTCACGTTAGCATGCTACTTAAAATTATCAAGAATTTCGATACTATCGTACCTATATTTGTTATTGCTTATGCATATATTATGATTGAATTTCGTTTCAGCGAATGGGAGAAGTTTTCGACGCAATTAAATTTATTTATTGTACAGAGTAGCTTCCATTTGAAAAAGTCAAAAGTTAACTTCATATTGAATTTTTTTTGAGATTGTACATTGTACAAGGTGAATTGTTCGATAAACCGATCGTAGATTTCTTCTCACCACCCGAAAATGTCTCATAAGAATATATTTGTAGATAGTAAAATTTTCAATTTCAAGAAAACACAAACGAATATTCTCTATGTCATGTACTTAGGCCTAGGAGGATTAGGATTTGAACCAAACATCAGTCTCAAACTGAAAATTATGTACTGTATTTGGCAAGTATCTTGTCTCATTTTCGGCAGTCTATCTTCGATTATTTGGTTCCACCAATTGTGCAAAAAGGAAAAACCAAATTTTCAACATGTCTTCACATTCGCCTTATCATTTAACAATCCAATAGCTGGACTGGTCGCCGATTACCTTTCATTTCATTTTCGCAACGAAATAAGGATTGTTCTGCAAGAAATCGATTACAATTTCAACGTCAAATGGAGGAGGCGCATAAATGGAAATGACAAAGATGCAGTATTGTCAAAAAAGCTGTACAACGTTAACGAAACTGTTCTATTGTTTTTTATTCTGGGAAAAATTATAATGATTTTTACTTTATTTGCGCGAATAACTGCTGTTATGTTTTCAGGGAAAACGCATATAAACGATATGCACTACTATTTATTTGCGATACCAATGATCGAGAAAGTTGACTCTATGGCACAGTATGTGACTATAAGTACCTTCCAGATAATAATGAGTGCGACGATCTTTTGAAGGGAATACTGGTCCCACTATTCTTTCTAAGTATTGGTTGTATTCTACACAACCAGTTTATACAGTTGACTGAAGCTCTAGCAGATGAATCAAATCGACTTCAACGAGTAGTGGAGATAAACTACACGAAAACCACAACGCAACACCATCTCAAAAGGGCCTACGAAAGATTTTTCCACCAATGTGTCTCTAACTTGGAAATTTTTCGTCATTTGATGAGGTATTTATCACTGATGAGTTATTTAAACGTAGTTTGTATTCAGGATGAGTCAATTTTCTACGCAACATACAAAATTTATTTTTGGTGTATCAAAAATAGACTCACCAAGCTTTTTTCATATTCAATTCTCTTATGAAGTTTACAAACACCGCAGCATATAAATAGCGGATTACCACTGCGTTTTAAGAGGTGTCTACTAAAGCATAAGTCTGTTTGCATATTATGTGGTCTATGTACACTAGGTACTTTTAATGAAGCGTATTATGGAGCGTATGTACACCAGCGTATTATCTGGTTGATATACACCGATTGAAGAAGCGTATTTGGTAGTGTATGTAAGTCTGCCTATCAACTGGTTGATACACTGTATAAAATTAAGGCGTATGCTTAAGCGTATTATGTGGCGGATGTAAACTACTTTTAATGAAGCGTAGGTATGTACAAAAGCATATTATTTGGTTAATAATGCGACTCGTCCGGTGCACCGAGGGCCCACAAAATTCAAAAAACGTATTCTCAACACAGTTTTGCACATATATAACATGTCACCTAATTGAGTTACAAAGATGAGTATTGCAGCACTGGAATCAGCTCATCGGAATGCATTAAGTGGTAAATAAGAGGTCGGTTGTTCTGTCCTCCGAGCTGCGGATTCTCACAAACCTAAAAATTCGTATATATTCAGTCATGTTTTTCTCCTATATAACTCACCTTCCGATTGAGATATAATCCTATGTGAATTACAAATATGCGGCACTGAATTCATGATAGTCAAAGCACGTCGATCGTGATATCACATATTTTGATATAGCTATGCTCGTTTTTCCCCACGTAGTCCTACGACTAGAAAGGGGGTGAGAGGGTAAGAAGTGGCTCAAATTGTGAAAAACTCCAAGTAAAGATCTCATATATTGAGGTTAGAAATAGCATATTTGCAAAAATTCATTCTTCCATCAGCATATATGAGTCATACCCCCAACACATGATTGAACTTTTGTCAGGCGCCATGGCTGAAGTATTCTTTCAAATTTTATCAAACTGAAAACTAATATTCGATAGGTTTGAAGCCAACGACATACCAAATTTTAGCTCCATGGAATGAGAATTACATGACCCATCACTGTTGAAACATTATTTAGGAATTTAACGGTTTTTTTATGCCATCAAATACGCTTTGAATCTGCTACGAATATGCAGTGGATTTTCAGGTGTATTTACTGCCATTATATGTGACATAAACACGGCACATTTAAGGCGTATTTAGAGGGGTATAAATAATTCAGCCTCCACTGACCCTCCCTCCACACCAGAAGATAGATCTCAATCCCTATGAACGAATTCCTTATGCCTCGGGTCTCCATAACTTCTTTTTTACGTTTAAAATAAACAATTTTCAATGTTGTAAATGGCCATTTATAAGGTCACTTATTGAATGTAAGAAATTAATTGGCACCAGATATCTCATTGCCAAGTGAAAAACTAAGAATGCCTGAAAAAATTTTATAAAAATAGGAATCCGCTATGGATACACGCAGCTGATTTGTAGACGTATTTCATTTTTATGTACCTGTGTCCCACTTTCTTTTCCACTTTAATTCATTTCTGCATTTATAAATGATATAAGTTCCCTCACTTTGTACGTTGTTGCAGACTTATTTGTTTGCTTATTAAATATGTATTATAGTAGATATACGTTTTGTTTCGTCAATAAATAAAAGCTACAATTGGCAGGATCAAAACTATTCTCAGATCATTATTATTGGACGGATCCATAATCTGTTATTGGACTCACTTATAATTGATAAAACAACCTATCCATGCATATGATCTGGACTGATCCTTTTTTTCTCTAATAATCTGTCATCCGTGATCCACATTCAGATCATTCTTAGGAAAATGATTCGTGGTCCGTACTCGAATTTTCTTTACAAATTAAAATAAAGGATCTGTGATCCGAATCATTAATTTGGTGATCTTGCTCACACCTGAGTGATACAAAAATAGTATTTTTATGCTATCTACTAAATTAATATGCTACAGATCCGCTGCAAATACGCAGCGTATTTGTTGGTGTATTTCTTTTCTACATCCATTTGTCAACGTTCTTTCCGCTTTCGTTCGATTCAACATCAATAAACGCTTCAATTTCCATCACATTGTACGTTCTGCAGACTTATTTATTTGCTTATCATATGTTATCTTAATTAACGTTTTGTTTCCAACTTCTATGGGGTGAAGCAAAATAAGGCTTCACGCATGCACATTGCACAAGTTATTTTGTTCGTCATATTGTCACATCTATTTAGTTTCTATTTAGGTAGGTACCCCTACATAAATTGCATAAAATTATATCTGAATTGTGATTTGATTGGCTAGTGCTACTTTTATTTTGTCAGGGTCAAATACGCATATTGCATTTTCCATTTCCAGAATAGACGTTGTTAGTGCATTCTGATTTTGATACTGTTTTTCAATTTATTGGTTTATTTGCGTGTTATTTGTGAATTTGTGGTGACAATCATCTAATAGAGATCCCAACCATGAGTGTACATGAGTAATTAAGTAAGTAAAATTTGTAATATTATATTTTAAATGATAATGTAGTAATAGTGGAGATGAGGTGTTTCATTCTAGTATCATGTGTGAAGGTGTGTAATTTGACGTGCGAATCATTGAAAAGTCTTTAATTGCATGTGTAGCGCATATTTTGGAGTGGTTTTCGAACGATTCTGTACAAATATTTTTATGTTTCCTTTTAATTTTCTGCCTTGTTTCGTTGCAATTATGATTGCATCAATGAATTAATAATTGCGGTATGTATATGTATTTCAGTTTTATATGTAATAAAATTGGACCTGTGTGATTCTTATGTTTTCTTGAATACCTATTGGTTTGATCGCCTGTAATGGAGTAAGCATTTGAATATAAGTATTTCCATGTAATTAAGTATATGTAATTATTTTGAATTTTGTGAATGGTTACTATCGATAAAAACATTTTATAAAGGTGTGGATCAGTCATTTCTCCTTATTTTTGTGGCTGTTATCGTGGGTTGTTATAGTTTGTGTAGTCAGTGTGAAAGTAATTAAGTGTCTGCATCAGTTCCAAATATAGTGTTCAAAACTGGGGTTCAATGTGCATGTAGTGAATTGAATAATTAGAATGTATCGGATACGTTTTTCATGAATATGCCTCAATGTCGGTGTTATTTCTGGCCTAAAATGGCGTATGAAGGTGTGCTGATCAGTGTTTAAATCATTGAGAAGTTGATAAATATGTGTACCTAACGCATATTTTGGAATGGTTTCCCAAGGATTCTGTACGAATTCGTCTATATTTCCGCCTAATTTTCTGCCTTGTTTGTGGTAAAAATTTGTTAATATGTGAGCGAATGGTTAGAAAGCTAATAATGTCACTTAGTAATTTATTCTTTTGCAGTAATATGTCTCAATTGGATCCTGTTTGTGTTTGAGGCTGTTGATTCTGTTTGTTGATCATTGTGATAGTTAACTTGTCTAACCCTTGAATCAATTGCTGACTGTAAGTGTTATTTATTAAGTCACTTTTTATATGTTTCTCTTGATGAATTTTTAGTAATCATAATTATATTATTAATATGAATGTATTGATTTTGATTAATGTGTGGTATGTGAGTACATATGCCTGATGCTACTGCACAGGATTTGTAAAAGACCATTCTTCTTTTCAAATTTATTAGGGAAGGGGCAATTTGTAAATTATGTTTCTTAAATTGAAGAGTTTATGGGGTACTTTAGAAAAAACATATTATTTGGTTGATAATGCGACTCGTCCGGTGCAATTGGGGCCCACAAAATTTAAAAAACGTATTTTCAACACAGTTTTGCACATATATAACATGTCACCTAATTGAGTTACAAAGATGAGTATTGCAGCACTGGAATCAGCTCATTGGGATGCATCAGATGTTAAATAAGAGGTCGGTTGTTCTGTCTTCCAAGCTGCGGATTCTCATAAACCTAAAAATCCATAAATATTCAGTCATGTTTTTCTCCTATATAACTTACCTTCCGATTGAGGTATAGTCCTATGTGAATTAGTGATGTTTCATTCAACACTGAGTCAACTCACAAGAGTCAATTCCACTAGTGAGTCAACTTAACTAACTCGCATATTGTTTGGGAGTTGCTAGTTGTGAGTTGCGAGTCAAGAACATACACTTCATTCATTCTGTTTTTCCTTATTTGTTCTTTTAGTTCTTCATTTCTGTCCTTCATTCATTTAATTTTTCAACTCTTTCTTCTTACTTCTTTTCAAATTCTTAGTTCTCGGTCTTCTTAGTTCTTATGAAATGTGAATGGATACAAGAAAGTTGAAGAAAGGTGTCAACAGGTCTTGGATATAAAGTTGCGTTCGGTAATAAAAGAATTAAAGAAAGCAATAAAAGTGGAAGACGATGTATTTAATCAATGGATAGGGGGAAAAAATATACGTGACAATAGGTAGATATTTTTTATACACTATACTAGGTATAGGCAGTAATAGGTTCAGCTATGTAAAGGAAGAAATTTTTGAAGGTGTTTTATTTTCCAATTATATAATACTATCCACCAAAAAAAAAAACAAAAAAAAAACTGAGAGGCAAAGACTCGTAGGAGTATAATTTGTATCATGACATCATGAGTCAAATGAGTTGAGAAAGTCAACTCATTGAACTGACTCTCAGTTGTAAACAACTCTCAAAGAGTTGACTCTCATGGATGAGTCAAATTTACCATCTCTAATATGAATTATAAATATGTGGTACTGAATTCATGATAGTCAAGGCACGTCGATTGTGATATTACTAGTGGTGCCGAATTTGATCGATACTATCCATAGTATCGATACTTATTTTTGATACTTTCGATACTTTCGATACTTGCAAATACTCATAGCTACTGTTGAAAAAAGTCCAAAAAGTGATAAAAAATCTAAATAAAGTGATACATAAAATGTTCTGTTCAGTAAGTTTTGAGTTTTCCCCCTTTTTTTTAGTTAGGTTTGTTGCATCTTGTTTTTTCTGGAGTTAAAACAAATCCTAATAAGAAACTAGCTCAAGCGAAAAATTCCAGATCTGAAACCATTTTCTTATTCAACGAAAACCTGGATGCCAGATATGCCACTTTTGAAACCAATATCATAGATTTTTGGTCAAAGTATACAACTTTTTCCAAGTTAAGAATGTTGGATTTGGAATATCTTAGTATACCAGCCACTTTCAGTCCATCAGAGAGGACATTCTCAGCAGCTGAGTATACGTTAAATAAATGCAAGAATCGCCGCACACCAAAAATGTTAAAGAGCTATTATTCATTAATAAAAATCATGACTTTTACAATAAAATACGATAATATTTTATATTTCAAAGTCAAACTAACTGAATTATATCCTGGAAAAAGTATTGAAAGTATCGATACTATCGATATTTTGGCTGCGAAGTATCGATACTATCGATACCTTTTTTCATAACATTTGGCACCACTAGATATCACATATATTTTGATATAGCTATGCTCGTTTTTCCCCACATAGTCCTACAACTAGAAAGGGGGTGAGAGGGTAAGAAGTGGCTCAAATTGTGAAAAACTCCAAGTAAAGATCTCATATATTGAGGTTAGAAATAGCATATTTGCAAAAATTCATTCTTCCATCAGCATATATGAGTCATACCCCCAACACATGATTGAACTTTTGTCAGGCGCCATGGCTGAAGTATTCTTTCAAATTTTATCAAACTGAAAACTAATATTCGATAGGTTTGGAGCCAACGACATACCAAATTTTAGCTCCATGGAATGAGAATTACATGACCCATCACTGTTGAAACATTATTTAAGAATTTAACAGTTTTTTATGCCATCAAATACGCTTTGAATCTGCTACGAATATGCAGTGGATTTGCAGGTGTATTTTCACTGCCATTATATGTAACGTATAAACACGGCACTTTTAAGGAGTATTTAGAGGTGTATAAATTGTTGGAAGTTACACAGAAGTTAATGTTATTGTAGATCTTTATCAAGAAGTTTATAGTTGTTTCACTCTCTCCCTATTACAAATTTAGTCGTTACTTGTCCTTTCAATTTTGTAGCCGTTTCTTTAGTCGTACTGTTTACGTGTCCATGTGAAGATGATTCTAATATAAGTTTGAACTTTGTTTCGTGTATTTTATCATGATAGCGAGCATGGTTTTTTGTTTTTCTTTTTTCTTTTAAATAAAGTGAGCCTGGTGGAACCGAAAATCAAACCCAGCTTGGAATTATCCTTTTTTATCCAAATTGTTTACTTAGCTTAATTTTTTTTTACATATGTCCTTGAATCTTGGCCATGTCATTTGGAGAAAGGTGAATTCCTTATACTAAAATTTGACAGACAAGACTATCGCATGTAGAAATACTGCTTGAATTTATTTCTTGAATCAAAAGAACTGACATCTGTGTTTGAACCAGCATCCAAGGAAACAGATAAACTAGTAGCATTCTAAAAAAAGACTGCATGGCAAGAATGTACATTGTTCATGGGTTAAGCAAGAATTAACTAGACACAGTAATGACAGAAACAACAGCGTATGGTATGATAACTAAACTAGATAGTATTTATGCACGCAGTGATAGAACCTTACACCTGTTGGCAAAAAGGAAAATGTTTGACCTAATATACAATGAAGAAGAAAATCCTCGAGAATTTTTATTGAAATTTGACCAGTTATTAAATAATTTGGTTAGCACTGGAGCCAAGGTTGATAGAGAAAATAGATTAAAATACTTATTGTTAGCATTACCTGAAAAATACAGCTATCTATCCGATCTAACGTATTCTATGCCTGAAGAAAATCAAAATGTCGAATTTATTAAGGCCAAATTAATTACCAAACATGAAAAACAAAGTGGAGAGACAGCCAATAATAATGGCAACACTGCTCCTGCTGCTAAAACTGAAGTGTTTACTGTAAATAGAAGGAATGGTAGTAACTCCGGCCGAAATTGGCATTCAAGTAGATACCAGAATTTGAGGCCAAACTGTGACTCATCGTCTCAATTCTCTAAAAACAATAATCCCAATGAAAAATCAAACTTTGCTTGTCACAACCCAACGTGAATGCAAAGCACCAGTATTAGTGATGGGTAGTTTGTTCACGAGTTAGTTCTTTTGAACAAATCCTAGAAGTGAACTAATCGATCATTTAGTTCACTTCTAAATGAACTAGTTCATTAGTTTTTTCTTTTTGTATAGTTCTCAGTTCTTATCAGTCTACTCTACTCGATCCGTTGATCGAACTGAAGTTGAAGTAACTAGCAGTCGATGAGTGAGTCAAACAATTAACTAATAGTTCTAACATGAATTTATGAATACGAGTCGATCATATCATATAATAAATCAGTTGATTTAAATGATATGAGCCAATCATGAATCATCTGACTGAAATGATCGAGTTGAAAAATTTACTGAACTACTAAACTAATTGAACTAGTTCAGTGAACTAGTTCAATTTGGTGAAGTAGACTCAATGAACTAAATCTGCAAAATGAATTAAAATTCTCAACTCTAACCAGTATAGAGAAATGGCTACAGACCAGATCAGTCTCAATGTTGTGGGTATATAACGGAAGCAAACGAGGGAGAACCAAAGTATGATGCAGTCAATATCAATGCTTTCCATACTGAGGTGTTAAATTCAGATGTGGACCAATCAACGAGTAGGGGTGAAACAAACAGTGATTTACCCATCAGTCTCATCATAGATAGTGGCACAACTGATGGAATTGTTAATAAAGAAGAATACTTTCTTGAATCTGTAAAATTAAATCCGCCTGTCTCAGTAAAAGTTGGGGATGGGCATACTTTAATGTCTAATAGGTACTATTGGTAATATTCATTTTGTAAACTTTATAAATGGTGTACGTAAGGAAAGAGATTTATTTGAAGAATGGTTGGAATGACAAAATGGTTGCTTGTGTTGTTCAATAAAGGATAATGGTATTAAAGCTATTAAGAATCTGATGGAAAAATGAAGTAAATTTGATTATATATTCCTTGAAACCACGGGACTAGCCGATCCAGGACCAATCACCAACATGTTTTGGATAGACAGCAAACTTGAGAGTGATGTGCATTTGGATGGTGTAATCACCATTGTGGACAGTAAATACGGATTAAAACAATTCAAAGATTCCTCCGATGATGTCAATGTAAACTAGGGCATATAACCAAAACATTTTTAGGGTTATTGGTTACTGAGAATCAATAAAAATCTCTATTGGTTTCTGGTTACTGGTTATTGGTTAACAGTGTAATTATTTGGTTACTAGTTATTGTTTTGGTTAACCAAAACAACTTTTTTGAGTATTGGTTGTGGTTACTGGTTATTGGTTAAGACAAAATTTGGAGTAAAATATACAAAAAAAATTTTCTCGAGATTAAATTATCTATAATTGTTGTAACAGAAATTCCACCTCACTCATTCGTCATCATCATCATCAATACAATAATTTTATATATATATATCACACATTCCACTACTCTCACAGTCGCTTATCTCTAGTTGAGGTCAACACTAGCGCTGCATTTTGCTGTAATATATTTTATTCTGAGAATATGTTTTAGTCGTTGAATAATATATTTGTGCAACTGTTGTCTTGTGTTCATTTTTTCAATCCTCGTACACACACCTCACATCAATAATTAATAATATTTTAGGAAATAATTAGTAATTTTGAAAATAATAATCAATAATATTGATATTTCATGAAAATCAATAAAAACCAATTCTTTCTGCTTATTGTTCTGGTTAAAGGTTTCAGAATTTTATAGTAATTGGTTATTAATTATTGGTTAGGTGAAAGTTTTTGTTTTGGTTATCGGTTCCTAAATCAATATTGTCAATTTGTTTCGGTTTTTAGTTGTTATCTTTCTGGTTATGGTTGTGATTATAAGCCCTAATGTAAACATGCAGTTAAATGACGTTAACTCATTTGTGAAAACTCAAATCTCTGGCATAAGGCCATGGCTGTGGAAATGGAGAGTCTGAGGAAAAACTAAACATGGAAACTAGTTGATTATCCAACCGACAAAAACGTAATTCAGGTAAAATGGGTGTATAAGTTAAAGGCAAATAATACTTGCAAAGCTTTTGTGGTTGCGCTAGATTACCAACAACTACCTGATCAAGAGGAAGAAAATTATTCACCTGTCGCACAAATTGCAACACTTAGAATGCTACTATCCTGTGCCTGTCAATTCAAATGGTACATACACAAGATGGACGTACAAACTGCTTTCCTACATGAGGAAATACAGGGCAAAGTGTATGTGGAGCAGCCAAAAGGTTTTCAAAACAACCCAAATAAAGTATGCAAACTGCAGCGGTCTTTATATGGCCTTTGTGGGTCACCAAGGGCCTGGTACAACTGCTTCGATGTTTTCACAAAAGATACTAGTTTCATGCTCAAATACGGAGAACTGCCTGTACATAAAAGAGGCTGAGAAAGGTATATTTGTTTATTTACTCATTTATGTAGATGACTTGTTGTTTTGCTCTGTTGAAAGCCAGATTATCAAAGTTAAGGAACAACTTGGGAAAAGATTTGAAATGAAAGATATGGGAAAGGTAAGCAGTTGTTTGGGCATCAACATACAGTATTCCATGGAGAATGGCACTATGAATCTCAGCCAAGAGAAATACATCGATTCCTTGGTGCAAAAACATCAACTCGAATATGCTCGTCTGTTCAAAACACCAATGGAGAGTAACTTACAGTTAATCCTTGCTGAAAGGTTGGATGAAAATCTAAAGTATAAAAACTTAATTGGCTCCTTATTGTATATCAGTGCCTGTACTGGACCTGATGTATCATATTCCATATCATATTTGTCTCGTTTTCAATCTTCCTTTTTAGATACTTACTTCAAGTATGCACTCAAGGTGCTAAATTATCTTAAGTACACAAAAAATCTAAATTTATGTTATAGTTCCAATTTAGAATGCACTTTAGATATCTGGACAGATGCAGATTGGGCATCTGATGCTAATGACTATAAATCTACTTTGGGCATACTGATTCGTGTTTTTAGCAATCCTGTTCTATGGGTTTCCAGGAAATAAAAATGTGTAACCAGAGCCTCAACACATGCAGAATTAGTGGCCTTTACAGATGCCGTAGATGAGGCGTTATACCAAAGAACTGCATATATCTGTTCCAAAACCCGTTTGTATTAATGAGGACAACTCGGGGCCTTGTGCCTAACCAAAAAAGGTAATTTTGGTAAGAACTCTAAACATATTGGTGTGTCATATAATTTTGTGCATGATTATGTAAGCTAAGGTCTATTTTGTATGAACAAAGTCAAATCCTCAAAAATGCTTGCTGATATCTTTACTAAGTCACTAGGTTTGAATCAGTTTCAGGAACTAAGGAGATGTCTTAATCTGGTACCTATCGAATAACATTTTGTTGTGTTTCATATGCGTTTTATTTATTTATTTTTATTGTAACTTTAGCAAACTAGTCTTTTACCTACAAAGGTATTTTATTCGTCATCACTATTTAATTGGACTGAATTTCTTTATTATTGTTGTACCCTGTGTTAAGTAGTAAGTTTTACCATATTAGTTTGTGATTCATAATTTTATAATTGTAAACTATAATTTATATTTCCCTCCTAAATCTAATTTTTTTTATAATTATAAAATTAAGGAGGAGTGTTGGAAATTACACATAGGTTAATGTTATCGTAGATCTTTATCGAGAAGTTTATAGTTGTTTCACTCTCTCACTATCACGAATTCAGTTGTTACTTGTCCTTTCAATTTTGTAGCCATTTCTTTAGTTGTATTGTTTACGTGTCCATGTGAAGATGATTCTAATATAAGTTTGAACTTTGTTTCGTGTATTTTATCATAAATAATTCAGCCCCCACTGAGCCTCCCTCCACATCAGAAGATAGAACTCAACCCCTATGAACAAATTCTTATGACACACAAATCAGAAGTTGGAGACTGCCTAGAAACATTCTTACAAAATTCATATAATTTATTAAGGAAAAATGAAAAAGTGTGCTGTTTGAGATTGGACTAAGGAACTGGATTTACAGGCAGCCACACAAAGGAGATGTTGGAAAATGAGAAAATCAATCTCCAATTAGCACTGCCTGATACTCCTGAACACAATGGAGTAGTGAAATGATTTAATCACACACTACAAAGCAAAGTGAGAACACTTATGATAGACTCAGGACTAGAGATGTGTCGGTTGACTGAGAACTAATTCATTTGAACTAATCTTTTGAAAGACCTAAATGAACAAGACCGAAAGATGAGAATGAACTAGTTCACTTTGAACTAAAAGATATTATCAAATCAAAGTTATATTCTATAGACATACAAGCTAGTTCACTCTTATACGTCACAGCATTGTTGTTAATCACTGGATGAGTGGAATTTCTTATCAATCAACAAAAAACGAAACAAAATAGTAAGCATTTTTGGGGAATGAAAGCGCTTTCTATGTCTAAAAGTAACTACATATAGAAAATGTATACAAATTGCTCTCCATATGAAATAATACATACTCTAAGGTTTCATTCATGCAGCTCATTTCGAAGACCGAGACCTGTTGAACTAAATCCACCAAATGAACTAAAATGCACATCTCTACTTGGGACTACCTAAAAATATGAGATATTTAGCAGTCAAAGTTAATATATTTGTGTATAATCATACACCCCACAAAACAATTAGTTCTGAAACATCAATAACTAAAATTCTCAACAAATGTTAAATGTAATTTCAATCAAACAAGGCGTTTTGGTTGTACTGCATATGCAAAAGTGAAGAGAAAGCCAGAGGTCAAATTTTCAGGTAGGGGTGTAAGCACCATAATAGTAGGCTACACCGAATATGGATATTGTAACGATATGTTCGTATCGTTCATAATATGAAATATTTTCATATTATTAATTATCATCATCATCATTACTTTCTCTCTATTTTTCTATTATTTCCCATTCATTAACTCTCACGTCATTTCTTCAAGTCAAGACTTGTTTGATGACATCATTTCCTACATAAACAGTTACTGTATTTACTCATAAACAATGAACTCATCTTTTGTTTATACTATTTCTGCAATCTTGCATATATACTAATTTCTACTAATTCATTTGTGAACACCCACTTTATGTCATATTCTTACGAGACCATTGGTCATACTTACTGTACATATATTTCTATTAACCAATAAGATCAAAACCCTTCTCCAACACTCTGTAAATTCGCCTGAACCTTCCTCTTTTTACTTACTATATAATCTCATGTTTTGTACATTCTAATTCATTCTACTTAATTCTAATTCTACTTCAATTACGTTTACCTTTTGATTACTCTGTTACACTAATTCTTTTAATCTTTGATGTTTATTACTGTTACTTTTCTATAAAGTTTATGTCTAATACACCTTTTTAACTAACTTGTGTATTTGATTGTTCTGTTACGATATATAACCGTCACAGAATAATTGGCGCCCGAACAAAACAAATTGTGTTTCTAATTGTGATAAAAAGTCGAAATAATTTTCAAAAAAGTTTGTGAAAAAATAAAAATTTTATTAAATAAAAAGAAACACAGCGTCTTAAAGTGCCGATATTAACGTGCAGATATATTAACGTGCAGAATAAAATTAACGTGCAGTAAAAATTCCAAGTAAAAAGAATCCAGTTTCCAGTCCATCCAATCCAAAATTCAACAGACGACGTCTCTGCAGCAAAGTCTTCCAAAGAAAACACGCCAAATCTCCGATCACCTTGAGGATTGAAGATTGTGATGTCAGGATACCATGGTGCAGATATGTTAAACTGTTACAACAAAATCAACAACAAAAACTTGTGAGTCCAACAACATTTACTAACCCTATGATCAACGAAGATCTCGATAATGATAACGCTAACACACCTAACTCAAAGTGTTTCAATCAAACTCACTGGATCTCAACTCTCACCAATTGTGAACTAAAAAACGTATGGTTAAACATTTGTGATTTACCTCTCCCTAAAGTTAAAAACAGACCCGAGTTACAACTTGCTCTAGGTTTTTTTATCCAAACTCACCCTAAACATCCTATTAACTCTCTCCTTCATAAAACTAATATTGACGATCTAACCATAAAACCTAATTCAGAACGTCTTGCAAAAATAATAGCCAATCAAAAAATATCAGAAACCTCTTTTGACGATAATACCTTAATAACATTCGACGATTCCGAATACTTTCCAGAATCTAACGAAATTTCTTCAGATTCAGAAGAAAACACTCCAAACACATCAACATCTACAATCATTCAAAATCATAACAAAACAATTCCACAAATTTTGGAATACATCCATACACCTTCCAAATCTCCAGAAGAAGCTTATTACAAATCAAATCTTCTAACAAAAAGATTACGAGAAATAGCTGAAAACATGGCTAATACTAATAATAATAATACTAACAATGGAAATAACAGACCTTCCACATTTTCAAATTTACCTTTAGAAAACATAAAAACATTTTTAACCCAATTCGAGAACGAATGCGAAGCATTTGGCTGGCTAGATGATGCTACAAAATTCAGAAAAATAAAAATTGCATTTACCGAAACGCTCAACTAATATTTAACGAAATATTAGCGAACGATCCTACAATACTAACATACGAATTACTGAAACCAAAATTGTATGAATCGTTTAAAAAAACAGTTCCACAATTACGAGAAACTCTCCATAAACGAGTTTATAAAGGAGATGATGATTTCCTAGATTTTGTTATATTTGTCTCTAAAACTTTAAAAGAGATAGAGCCTTGTATAACAGACGAAAGGATAATAGATCATATCTATAGATCTCTTGGAGAAAAAGAACGAGAACATAGTGTGAAACTGAGACCAAAAACAGTTCCAGAATTATATAAAGCATTCGATGATTATCTATACTGTAAAGATAAAACAAGACCACTCATAGATCCACTTGTTACCATCGAAGTAGAAAAATTAAAATCGCAGTTAGAATCATATAAACTAGCTATGGAAGAAGCTAATTCAGAAATGCTAAAATTAAAATCATCCAAAAAACAAATTAACGCAATAAATACAGAAGAAAACATCACAAAAAATGAAGAAACTTCAGAAGAAACTAGTCTAGCACAAGAAGTTAAAAAACTTGTAGCTGCAATTACTAACACTAAAATTAATAATGGTAATAACACATCACAAAATAGGCAAAATAATAATTCAAATTACTGTGGAAATAAAATCCAACAAAATTTTAGAGGAACAAGTCGAGGACGAGGATATTACAATAACTATAATAATGGAAATAATTTTAATAATTTTAACCAAAATGGTAATTCAAGTAATTATCCCACTCTTCTATCCCCTCAAAATTACCAAAACCAATATTTCCATAATACAAATTATCAAGGAAATAATTACCGTGGAAATCCAAGATTTCAATGAAGTTATTTCAGAAATAATAACTGGAGTAACTACGGACAATATCCTAATTACAATAACAACATGCCTATGATGTACGCTATGCCATTTAACGCAACTCCAACTCAAAACCAGAATGTTGTACAAAATCCACAAACAACATTTCCAGCAATTACGTATCCAACGCAAAATGCAACACCAAAAACTCGTGAGTGCCCCTACAGCACTTACACGAGATGTTGCAGGGGAACTATGTGAACAAAAACATATAAATGAACCTACAGAAATTTTAAAAAAACGTATGACATTACAAAAAAATCCGAATGTTATAGTCATTGCTCCAACCGGAGAAACGAGATTCAATGTCGTTTATACCTTCCATGTAACGTATTAGGTATAGATACCTATGAATTAATAGATTGCGGTGCAGAATCAACACTAATACATTGTAAATTTGTGAAAAATGTTCCATTAGAACGAACATACGATGTTTTATATGCTGCAAATGAAATTGAACTCAAAATAAAAGGAATTGCAACTATTCCAATTATTTTTAAAAGACATTCATTTCCAATAAAAGCATATGTCGTAGAAGATCTAATTGAGAATGTTATTATGGGCTACGATTTTTTAGAAAAATATAAAGCCATAATAGACTTTTTGTCAAGCAAATTCTCAATACCATGTGGTGATAAAATCATTTCAATTTCCATACCGAAGAACTCTTCAACAAACAATAACTCAGAACAAATAACATTTGTACGAGCAACTAACAACTATATTATTCAAACCTTACGAAATAATTTACCTAGAAACATTACCACCATTTACTGAACTCTTGAAAAATGAAAAATTTGTGAATAAAACAGGTTTGATTATCAAAAACGAAGAAGTTTTAAAAATTTTCAATCCAACAAATTTATTAAAAAGAGTACGAAAAAATCAAGTACTAGGAACATTAAAGTACATGGTTGATCAAAAACCAACTCAACAAAAAGACAAGCAGAACTTGAGTACCGAGAATAGACTCAATATGGTCTCATTTACGAAGCAAAAAATTCTTTTCGATCATAGATCTGAATTCCGGATATTTCCAACTACCACTTGATGAAGAATCCAAACCAATCACAGGAATCAACATAGAAGGAGTAGGTTATGTATTCAATAGCATGCCACAAGGACTTAGCTTAAGCCCCTCCGTATTTCAAAAAGCTATGGTAGATATCATTCACGATATTCTATGGAAAAAAGTAATTATTTACATAGATGACATATGTGTCTTTGGCGAAACATTTGACGAATGTTTAGAAAACACTATCGAAATTTTACAAAGACTGAAAAAATACAATTTTCGTGTAAAAACGAAAAAAAGTTTCTTTCTCCAAGACACAATAGAACTTTTAGGTTATAAAATTGGCAACGGAAAATTAGAACCACTCTCAAAAAATATTGATCCAATAAGAAACATGAATCCACCCAAAACACTCAAAGAAGTACGAAGATTCATTGGTATGTGTGGATATAACAGAAAAATGATACCAAATTTTACAAAAAAGATGTTACCCATCATGAAAATTCTTGAAGGAAAAGACAGTCGTTCTAACGAAAGAATAGAATGGTTACCAGAACATCAAAAATGTTTCGACAACATGAAACATATCCTTCTTTCAGAACCAGTCCTACAAATTAACAATCCAGAAGCATCAACCTACATAGAAGTAGATGCATCAAAAGAAGCTATAGGTGCAGTATGCAGACAAATAGATCCTGTTACCAATAAAAAATATACCATTGGATATTTTTCAGAAAAATTAAAGGCGAGTCAAAAACACTTGTGCTCGTTTGATCTTGAGATGTTTGCAATTACACAATCTTGCCAACATTTCAGAGATTTCCTTCTAGTTACAGATTTTATAATCTATACAGACCACCAACTGTTAACTTACCAACATCGGATGAAAACACCTTCACCCAGACTTGCAAGATTAGTCTCTAAACTAGGAGAATTTACATTTGATATAAAACATATATCAGGAAAAGAAAACGTAATGGCAGATTTTCTTTCCAGACCATTTCAAAATGAAAAAGATTTTATACGTTTTGAACAAGGACAATTTTTAATTGACCAAAATAAAAATGTCAACATTGTTACAAGATCAAAATCAAAAAATTTGGAACCACCCAAAGAAAATAAAATTCTGAAAAAAGAAAAAATTTTGAAACCCAAAATTAATAAAAAGAATATTATTAACGACGATAATATTTTCAATCCAATCACTGGAAAAAATAAAGATGGAATCAAAAAAAATGAAACCATTACATTTAAACCCGACGAAAAAATAAGAACACTTATTTATGGAAAAGATATTCCTATTGAAACACTGGCTGATCACCAACAGCTAGATGATTATTGGGGACAAGTTTATAAATTTCTTGTCGAAGATTTCATTTTTGATCGTAAATTATCAAAACAAATTTCAAAACATGCTCATAAATTTTACCTTAGAAAAGATGACATTATCTACAAGAAAAAATCAGGATGTTCCTGTAATTCCAACATCTTTAATACCAACAATCCTGAAAGAATGCCATGATGACCCAATCAATGGAGGACATTTTGGACGACAAAAAACATTAGAAAAAATAAAATCCAAATATTTTATTCTGAAAATTTCACAGAAAGTGAACGATTATATAAGTTCTTGTCATGACTGTCAAATGCAACAACGAAATCCAAAAGAAATCGGAATGATGAAACCAATTCCTGTCAAGGAATTCGGTCCATTTTCCCATATTGAAATAGATTTCATTGGAAAATTTAATAACAGTTACGAGAAGAACCATGTTCTCATAGGTGTCGATAAATGCACTAATTATTGCATTATAAAACCTGTTAGACACCCTAACGTGAACAGTGTCGTTAAATTTCTTTAAAAAATTATGACTTCTCACGGAAAACCAAAATTAATATCGTGTGATAACGGAACACACTTCAGAAACGACATCGTACATAAATTCTGTAAAAACAATAACATTGAAATAATCCACTCATCAGCATATAGTCCGCAAACGCAAGGACTAGTTGAACGAACTAACGGCATTATCAAAAAATGCTTAGCGAAGTATAATCCAAAGACCGAGAACGAATGGATTGACACACTTTATAATGTAGTGTATGCGTACAATACATCGCCCATTCACTACTTAAATAACATGTCACCATTTTTCTTCCTTCATGGTTATCAACCCCGCACACCGTTAAATGACATATATTCAATACCGTCAACAAAATCAATGACCAAACGAAACAACGTACTCAACAATTTAAAATCGGCGAAAGAAAAAATTCCCGTATTAAAACAGAAAGTGTCAGAAATAAACTCTCGAAACTACAATAAAAACAAAGTTTCGTATGAATTTAAACCAAACGATCTGGTATTAATTCGACAAAGTAAAAATGTCGCAAAAAATAAATTTAAATACCAAGGACCATTCAGAATTTTGAAGAAAAATTCAGATTTAAATTATACGATACAATATACGTATAATGACGATAGACAACCTACTGAAGAAAATGTTCATGTCAGATGACTTATACCTTATGTCCTTAGAAAAAATGACATAAACAATACTATTATTCCACCAGAAATTAAAGACTCAAAACAAAAATCGAATCTTAAAATTTTATCCGTGAATAATAAATCAACAACTAACTTTAAAAAACCAACCATTGAAAATGTACGCGATGAAGAAAACAAAGAAGATTCATTACATGATATTATAGTATCAATGAATAGAAATAGAGGCACTAATGATTAATGATTAATGATATTTTGGCTTTATTTTAGGCTCAAACGTCATACTATTATTTTCCTTTAATTATTTGTTTTATTTCCTCTCATACAACTTTTACCTTTCCCTTTTACATACTTTTACGTGTAATTCCTCAAACTTGGGAAAACATATATATTTTTTGGATCAAATTTTTACGATTTTTGAAAATTTTATGAAAATTTATATATTATACTTTGTTAGTATTACGTATTTTATTTATATGTATTATGTTAATTTATTTATTTTTTATTTTTCTTACCTTATTTTGTGCGATCCATATTCCCGTATACTCTTCTTTCTTGACCCATGTTTGTGTTGATCGACGACCCCGTCTGGCCAACTGTTGTCATTTCGGCGCGATGTCAGGTCCATTGATCCCATTATCCTTCGGCTCAGCTCTTTTTGCAGTGCTCCTCCAGTTTGCTGTTGGATCAGATCTAGCAGTGAACTTGAAGGGCTTGTAAACTGAACTTCAACGATGCTATGTTCCGAGGAACTCCAAAGGGATATTTTTCTCTCTTCTCCTTATTCTCTTTTATTACAGAAGAGATGGATTTGCGAGATGCTTTAAGGTTTTTATGATCTTTTCGAACGTCTCGGATGTTAATCGTATTGTTTAAATCAGGTGTGGTTGCCCGATTTTGAGACTGATTAGGTGTTTCAACCCAACTTTCGATATTGGACGAAGTCCACAATTTCTCCCCTTCAGATGGTTTGTTAGACACTTTCCATATGTTGTCAGATGTCCCAGTGGACACACGAGTAAGAACTACTCGTGGAAGTGGCTTCACTTAAGCAACAGAAACTTTTTCCGATGGAACAATGCGCTTTTTAATAAAAGGTACATTTGTTTCCCCGATCGAACGTTTCTCTTCCACAGTCAAGTTCACCTGAACACCAACATCAACTTTTGGTTTACGGAAAGTTGGCACATAGTCAACGTCCCGATACTTCAAAGCATTGAGCTCGTCTTCGAATTTTGTCTTGCTATTGAAAATATAGGGATACCGTTTGTCTATGTACGGCGTTATAATCCTATTGCGGATTGTAGCTAGTCCGATACTGTAGCATGGACATAAATTTCTTTTTATTGTCAGGATATTGTTGAAGCAGCTAACATCCACAATAGAACCGCAACGATCCCGAATAAAGGATTTGAACTGTGTAATTTTCAACTCTTGTGTCATATCGATAAGATCGATAGAATGCAAGTGAAGAAATTGACACTCAACGATTTCATTTGTTTTGTGTTGGATCATGATCACTGATGCCAACACACCTGTCAGAAACTCAAGTGGAACACCGTGTTCTTGAGTCAATCTCTCAGCTTTACTCAAAGCGAAAGACAACCCAACCTTTATTTCGATGCCTTCCGGCAAGTAAACACATAGTGATGACAACATACCGTTTACAAAGGTCACTGCTTCTTCGCAGACCACCAAATCCGAAATCTGTCAGGACAAAAATTGATATGATCCGTCCATCCCCAACATCTCATTGTGCTCTCTTGCCACGTTGGTTGATCCGGATGCATTCAAAAATTCACCATTGTCCAAACCTGTCGATGGATGACTGATATCGCTCATCGATAGCATCTACAGCCTATCCAAGCTGAGATGAGATCTAGAGTGACATCATCAAAAGTCACAGTCTCATCGGCCATCGCAATACCACACCTTAGAAATATTTTTGCATCGAGAACTGGACAAACACCTCTAAGATTGATAAAACGCCTTACCGCCTTTTCGAATTCACTCTCGATTACATATTTGTTTTTCGAAGATAAACACCCAAGCGTCATCTTCCTAAATCCCTTTTGGATACTTTTCATCTTCCCTATAACCAACTTGATTATAACCTAGCAAACTGAAATTTCTCGTTTACAATGTTGAAACTTAGGTTTAATTAAAAATTTTTTTTTTTCGTATTGAAAAAATTAAAATTTTATTCTTTTGAAAATAAAAATTAACTATGCCCGTACCAAGGAATCAACGCAAACTCCACGAACCGAACAAAATTCAAAAATTTATAACGTAAAACCGAAACCTGAAAAAAAGTACAAGTACGATCTTACTGTTCGAAATAGATGTAAAATTTGCGATAGATACACTATTTTGACCAACGATATCTGAACAGACTTAGACACGTAAAAAGGTTTAAACAATCTCGATAGAAAGCAAAAGACGAAATGATTTTTCGATTAAAATTTTGAGATTAAATACACATCATTTTTTCCCTTTTTCCCATTTTTTCTCCCTAAAAAATGATGTCAGCCTAATGTCAGCTTCCTTATTTCCAATAATTATTTAATTATTCTTGGTACAAAATCATTTATTTCATCTCTTAAAAATTAAATTTTAGAAAATCTCCATCTCTAAGTTTTGTCATATTTTCAATTTTGTGTTGCAAATGGATTTTTGTTCAAATCGTTTTGACCATTTTTTCGTTTAAAGTCACGAACGGATTAAAAATCAGCAATCAGCACAACATGCCTAATTCGATATTTACAGCATCTACAGGAGCCTATTTTGAAGAATATAAACATTTACGTATATACCAACAAACTGTTCCAATAATCTATACAGTTCAATTGAACTTAACAAATTCCGCTGAATTCATCAGAACCAATATTTATTTGCTTTTGACCAAGAAATGCGATTGGGATGATCTCACATGCAGATTACACCTTGTCAGCAAAAAATATAAAATTCTTTTTGAATCCCTGATTCACTCGAACATTGCAACTATTCAAGATTTTTATTTGCAACCTCATGGTTTACGAATAAAAAGAGAAACCGCTTTAAATAAAGTTAGAGATTTTTTCGGCGATCTTCTTTCTGTCTGTTGTAGAGTTTTAACCTACTAAGATGGAGAATCCCTTTTAAAAAACGAAATTTCATTAAAATCCCAATATAATGCTCTAAAAGATATAGTTATATCAGACCATTCAGATTTATTAAATATCACTGGAAATATAAAATCCATATCCAAAAATTTCCAACATTTCTACGATGACTATATCACAACAAGAAAAATTCTTGACAACACTTTGTCAAAATACGAAAAAAAAATCATGGATTATCGGTGAAATCACCAATTACGAAAATTCAATTCGAATGTATTACGACTCGTATATGCTCCATTCCATGAAAATAAACTATATCCTTAATTCTTGTAAAGATCACCATTTACCCTCAATTGTTGTATCTAACAACACCCTATATGAAGATCTATTGAAACTAACCCCCCTCTTGTTAAAAAACAAGCTTGAACTGACAATTCCCATTGAAGACCTTATGACTTACTATCATATGGATCTTATTAATTGTAATATATACGACGATAAACTTGAAATAGAATTAAAAATTCCTGTTAAACAAGCTAACTCTAATTATTGACCTTATAAATTTATTCCCTTAACCTTTAAATCCCATAATAATCAACTATGCTCTTGGGAGCAAGAACCATCAATTATTATCCATAATTCCAATGATGAATCTGTACGATACATCATAGGAACCAATTTACATTATTGTAACCCAGAAAAACAACTATGTTATCTACCAGATAACAGAGGATCCGACAAAGTTTCCTCATGTGCTAAAACATTATTTTTATGTAAGCCATATAATGATATTCTTAAATCATGTTCTTTCCGCTGTGAAACGAATCACGGAAATACAATAGTTCACCAATTTGCTGAAAACAAGTTTGCAATTACCAATCCTTTACATTTATTTGCTACTGATACTTTATCCTCTAAATCTGTTGAAATCTCAACAATATCATCATATCCTGGAACAATTCTCTTAACAGTTCCATGTCATTTGCAAATTGAAAACAAATTGGAAAATGATTTCTCTGATCGAGCATCATATTCCTCTTTTATGGACTAAATATGATGTAATTGATTCTGATATCAAAAGGACAATTGCATTACCAAGCATACATGCTTATAACCCCAATTGGACTATGTTCATACCACATGAACTCAAAGAAAAATTAGATAATTTTGAAATTAAATTCAATAATATTTGAGATCGCAATTCAATTTCATTAATTACTATTATTATATTAATTTGGTTATGTTTTATTACGTTTACTGTAATTTATTTATTCCTTATATTTTGTATACGATTAAGAAAACCATTAGAAAGTAAACATATTGCGCAACTATTCTATGAATTGACAAGTCCCGTAGAAAATAATATGGACAAAAATTATGAAGATGTCAATGTTAAAAAAAATAATTCGAAATAAGTTTTATAAATTTTGTATTATGATATATATCAATTAAATGAATATTATGTTATATAATCAATAGTGTTTTACAAATATTATGTTATATATCTATATTTTATATCCAAATGATCCAACCTATCCTTACTTCCAAATTCATGTTTTTACCAAACATTGAATTTCAAACTACCAGGGTATTTATGTAACGATATTTTCGTATCGTTCATAATACTTAATATTTTCGTATTACTAATTATCATCATCATTATCATTACTTTCTCTCTATTTTTCTATTATTTCCCATTCATTAACTCTCACGTCATTTCTTCAAGTCAAGACTTGTTTGATGACATCATTTCCTACATAAACAGTTACTGTGTTTACTCATAAACAATGAACTCATCTTTTGTTTATACTATTTCTGCAATCTTGCATATATACTAATTTCTACTAACTTATTTGTGAACACCCACTTTATGTCATATTCTTAGGAGACCATTGGTCATACTTACTGTAAATATATTTCTATTAACAAATAAGATCAAAACCCTTCTCCAATTCTCTGTAAATTCACCTGAACCCTCCTCTTTTTACTTACTATATAATCTCATGTTTTGTACTATTTCATTCATTCTACTTAATTCTAATTACTCTCTTTTACTTTTGATTATCTTGTTACTATTCTTTTAATCTTGATGTTTATTACTGTTACCCTTCTATAAAGTTTATGTCTAATACACCTTTTTAAATAACTTGTGTATTTGATTGTTCGGTTACGATATATAACCGTCAAAAGGGGCGACATACACCCTCCTTGATGATGCGATGGAAGTACTCCCGTGCCGCTTTGAGTTTGTCAAGCAGTAACCTTCGTGCTCTAGCATGGTAAGGCGGTCCTTTAGTTTCTATGTAATGAACTGTGTCATGTTTATAGGTAGGATGCCTGCGAATTGATGGTTGAGTGACTCCAGGATAGTCAGACAGGATCCGTAAGAGTTGTCCGTTGACTTTTGTACAGCTGGATATATTTGTGTCCAGTCTGTAAGCATGCGTTTTGCCATCCACACAATTTTTAGATTCACTATCGATCAATTTGCCCTCTTTGAGGTCAATGATCAGGCCATAATGTGCAAGGAAATCTGCACCCAGGATTGGGTTTGGAACATCAGAAACCTTGAAGGATTACGTCATATTTTCCTTAAGTCCGATGTCAACTTTGCTGGTCTCAAGTCTGTAAGCTGGAAGGTTTTGACCATTCACAGTATGGAGATAGTATTTTGGAGGAAGTACTTTCTGGTTTCTACTTACTGGCAATATACTCAAGTCTGCACCTGAGTCTATCAAGTACCATCTCCTATTAGTCCTGTCCTTTATGAACAGGCGGCATGAGTGTTTTTCCGAGGGGTCTTTGGCCACATAGATGGCCCTTTGTTCTAGTTTGACGACTCCTTGGTATAGGATTTGCCCCACCATTTGCACTTGTTGTTGCATTTGGTGGCCTCTGCGCCAAACCTATTATGGAAGAAACAACTCTTTTCATCCCAATTTTGAGACTGGTTTTTGGGTGATGATGTTCTCGGGGGACTTGAACTCTGACCCCTGTTGTTGGAACTTGATCTACGGTCTCTGGACCGGGACTGTCGTCCTTTGCTATTGCTACTGTTATTGTTGTTGTTTCTACTTTTTCGCCAGCTACTATTGGGTTTTGTTGAGCTTTGGCTTTTGTTCCTCTTTACTTCCTCGGTCAACTGAGCTATTTGGGTTCTAAGTTGAGCGAGTTCACCAGTCTCTGCAGATACTGCACTTACCACAGGCTTTGACCTGGTATATTCTAGCACAATATCTGCTGATTTTGCTAGGAAGTCCAAGTATGCGGATGTATTTATGATGGTCGAACCTACGGCGGCTAGGTATTGCACAACACTTTGAGGGAGTTGTTTGCAAAATTGGTTGCCTATGACAGAAGGGGCTACGATATTATCCACCTTCTGTCTCAATTTTGCCATGAAGATTGAGGGTTTGTCATCCCCCATCTTCATACCACCCATCACATCATCAATAATTTGGTTTTTAGTTTTTCCAAACACATTCTTTATCTTCTTGACAAACCAGGCATATTTATCATCTTCTGTCGAAGGACATTCCATAATATCCGGAATGTGGCGGATTATCTGTGGGGGCATGCCTCCACAGATGTGGAGATACCGCTGGTTCTGTGTTATATTTTCCATCTTGAACCTGCCTTCCAAGAGTGTCAACCACAAGTCTACCTCATTGGACAGAAATTCTGGGATCTCTATCCTCTGTCTATAGAAGTTGGGGTTCTGTCCTGGCTGTAATTGCAAAAGCTGCATAATCTGAACCAAGACTTTGGGTGTCAGCTGTGGCTGACTACTACCTCCCTGCGATGGTTGTGGGTTTTTGGTTGGTGGTGGGACCATTGCTGTGTCTTTCTGATGACAAGCGTATTCCACAGAACTACTTCCTTCCTTGCTGGTCAAAAACACTGGCTCCTGTGTTTGCAGGACAGGTGTTTTTGGGTCAGAACTTTGGCTTAAAGTTTGACCACTTCTCAACGTTTTAACTGCTAGTTGTTCTTTATTTATTGCAGTTCCCAGTTGTGTTAATTCTGGGTGTTGAGGGCTTTCTTCCAGATTTGGTAAATTCTTGGAGTTTTGAGTTGAAGTTGGGGGGGTTGGGGGATGAGTCCAACCTTCTTCCTCCAGGTCTACTGTCTGGTTTCTCTTTGTTTATATATTTTAAAGAGGGGGTGTAAATTCCAACTTCAGCAGACTCTACTTTAACAACCTAAAAGGTGTCTTAGTCTGCAAAAAAAAATTTTTATTTGCCAAGCAAGCAAGTTTTTCACCAGCACACCACGCCAAATTTTTGTAATAGCGCAACACGCCTCAAGACACCTCACGACGTAGCCAAAAATCACGTCGGGGTCACCACTGTGGAATACCTTGTCATGATAGATATTCTCACCAGAAGGAAATTCTACAGAATTTAAGCGTGTTCAGCCACTTCGTACATAAGTACGGGTAAGCCAGAACCAGACCAAACACTGGCGATTTTAGAGCCAATTTGGCTGGTTTATATACGGCTTATTTACACACACAAACACACGTACGTAGGATAATACGTACATTGGTGAGAATGGCCAGGTTGCATCATCCCCTATCGAGATAAGAAATGGCTGGCCGGTTTGTGTACAAATCGTGACATCATCTTATTGTGTCACGATTCGGTACTCGTACATTACCTGCAAGTATATACAGGTAATTACAATCGAACGTAATTTGTGTTTTTAACGTCACAAGGACGATTATTTGCCTGCCCTTTGGGGCGGCGACTGTCGTCAAGAGGTACAAGCCCCTTTTCCTGATACCAGTGAGTCCCCACACTTAGATTATAATCTTGTATCCATTGAAAAATCTCATGTTAAATATCAATAAATTTTGATAAAATTAACCAAAAATAAGAAAACAAAAAAATTATTATCTCTAAATAGAGTTGCTGAATTAATTAAACCTCCTTTAAATCATCTCGTGTAGCCACTTTTGATCAAATTTCATTTAACCCTGATTACACATCAACTAAAGTTGAAAATTCTATAGTTCCTATTGATATAGTCTTGCCTAGCACAAGTAGTGAAAGTGATCAACTCTTACTTCCTTCACTAAGAAGTGATAAAAATTCAATTCTCCTCCAAAACTTTTTTTCCAAGTGTCAAAACACATCACTAAAAAATACAGACTTATTAAATTCAAGTTTTTCTGACAGTGGTGTTTATACTGTTTCCCTTTTAGAAGTATCTGGCACAATAAATTTGGCCATTCATAAATTTTAATGCAGAAAATCCATTGGAAACTGACTTTTCAAATTTACTTATTAATGTTTTATATAATCCCCATTGATAAGGAACAACTTATAGAATGAACATGAGAAGTTGTTCATCAGAAATCACATAGAATTTATAATACATGGACCTATGTTTATACATGGTTTTATGAACTTCCCCAACTGGAGGGCAAATACTTTATTATTATTTGATAAGGAAGTGATACACATATATTCACTGCCAAATTAATAATACATGATAATTTTAATTTTTATTATAATTAATTATAATCTATTTCTTCAGAAATAAAAATTTAATTATATGTTACTGTTATGTACATACATATTACCTTTTAAAAGAGGCTTGGGTAATGTTTATGATCTCAATGTTCACAGGTTTTATTTATTTTATTTTGTTCCAATTTTCAAAAAGGGTTAATTTATTTATTTGTTTCTTTTTTTGGAAGTTTTAAAGTATATTCTTCAAATCATTACCTCTCATATAGGCAGATAATTTAGAAATTTCTAACAGTTTGAAATTTACATTCTTCTCCCCATGAAAACTTATTTTGCTGTGTCATAATGCCCTGCCATTTTTATTTTTCAAAATAAATATATTCTGTTTTTTGAAATCAATGAAAAATTATCAATTTATGCGTAGGAAATCATGTACACATAATTATGGAGTTTGTGGAATTTTGACCATTTGTGTACTGTATTTAAAATATGAATGTTCAAAAGATTGTTTAGGTATATTACCATTATATTATCTGCAGATTGTGGAATAATTTGTTCAAAAGATTACCACATATCTTTCCACAGTTTTTTATTTAATTAATATATCAATTACGAATCAGACATTAAAGGTGTATAATGTTTTTATTTTCGATATTGTACGTTTTTTTGGTCCCAGACGTGTTTAATATAAATGTTGATTCATATATTTACAAGAATCACAAAAAACTGGATGCTTCATCATGGACTGGAATTCATCTGCCTGTTATTTCATCACTGTCACTCTGAAGTATCCATAGAATTTTCAAAACTAGATAATATACTACATTCTTCTTTTGAAGAAAGGAGTTTATTATCTTTCTACCCATATCTCTTTTTTTTTCTGCTTGTAGCTTGTTTTTTTGTTCAACTATTATCAGAAACAGAACTTAATATAGTGATTTCTCCTTCCCTCATTAATTTTGGACTAGCTCTAACTTTCTGAGTTTAAAAGAAATCATTCTATTTGGTACCTTTACATTAACAAGTCCTATGAATGCTTTTTGACTGTAACTTTTAAATAACTAGTGAAATTTGTCTTGATGAAATTTCGCAGTATAATTTGACCCTATGTTTCTTACCTTGTTTAAATTTGTCAGTCTTGTAATATTTGGTTAAGTTTTGGAATATGGATTTGATCATCTTTTGAAGACTAAGTATGTTGATTCATTTTATGAATAAACTGGTATTTTGTATCTTGTTTCTGATTATTTTGATTAACACTATGTCAGGCTTTAATTCAATCTCAATCCACTAGGCTGGAGACTAAACAGTCAACCAAACCAGCTTCAATTGATCAGGGGAAGATAATGAGGAGAAATAAACCATCAATGAACCAATCCACCGATGAATCTCACAAGACAGTCACCAGACCTCAAAAACGCAGCATGATAAGAAAAATAAACCCTAACCACATTCATATTGTGAAAACCATAAAACATTAAGAATGGTAAATGATATAATTTAATTTAATTTATTTATTCAATTGCATAGTGTGATGTGCTAAAACACAACCAATAGACTATTTGTAATCCTTGGTTTGCAAAAACATTGTTCAAATTCCGAGAACCAAAGAAAATGAATAGTGTAGTGACATGGCTTCAACCAACAACAAGATGATTGAACTTAATCCAATTCAAAAAGGGCACACCAGATGGGCCACAATCTGGAACATGGTACATGACCTCAAATTAGTCAACCAATCCATTGAACTGTGCCTTTTCTACATCTGGCACGAAGAAAGTATTCTGGAGGTAAGACAAAATTTGCAATTCATCTAGACAACACCTCTGTAGCACAGGCTGATGTGAAACACATACAAAACGTCATTGAGGGATTGCAACTGGCTAGCTGGCATGTATTTGAAAAATGAATGTCAATTAGAGACCTCCTTCTGGAATTTGACAAAGAGTACCTGACCAACCAACTACATGAGGCTCAGGAACTACGACACATTATGGAACAATTGGCTTGTGAACAATGCAGGCTCACTCTCCTCAATCAGCCACTGTTGGTTGGTGGTCACAACTCAACCACTGACCCAATTCCAGATGTCCTTTAGGACCACCCCAGAGAAAAGGTCAAATAAGCGAACAAGATGAGACAGAAGATCAGGAAACAATTCTGCCCCAGAAAGTCAAACCAGATCCAGCCCCAATGTCACCAGCCCTGCAACAGCAGATGACAGTAGGTGAGTTAAGGGCAATTTTACCCAATATGTTCATGATCCATGTGGGGTTCCTAAATGGCAGTTTTGCTTAAACTGAGACCCTGGTGCATGTAAATTGGGTTCTGGATTATTCTGTTATAAGTCCGAAACTCGCCGATAATCTGCCCATTACTGTGGCCCCTGTGTTCACTGGCCATCTCACCAATGGGAAGGTGCGGATCCCATGGAGCAATGCAACAGTGCAACTATTTTTAAACTTTCTGAATGATTGGGATACCTTTGTTGTGGAAACTTGTTATGTGATCTAGAATGAACGCTATGATCCAAACGGGCTAATTCTAGGTAGATTGTTCATGCAGCTCCACATCCTCTCAGCCACCCATATGTCCGGTCCGAAATGGCACAAGGACATTGTGTTTGTGGATGACAACGGCAAGTTATCAAAAGGGTTCTAAAAATCGAAGAAAGGCTTCTAATAGCACAAAGAGCCCCACATCACAGCCATTCCTGCTCCACAGCAAGAACGCTGCCAAATTTTAAGTTTAGCATCCTTTTCTTTTCTTTCTTGTTTTTTTTCACCTTATCATGGGACCAGCCATGAAGTAAGTTTTGTTTAATTTTGTCAATTTTTTTCTTAATATATATATTTCTTTTCTTCAGATGTGAATTTGTTTTTTTGTTTGCTTTTGTTGTCACCGAATATTCTCGTATGTCCCATTCACAAAATTTGGGGGGGGGGATTAATGAGATGCTTCACCCTTCTTTCTACAATTATTTATTTATTAATTATTTTACATATATCACTCATTCTTTATTTGTCATCTTTCATATGTTGCCTTCATTTCATTCACTCAATAACTTTCACGTATTTTAATTTATTTCCTTTATTTGCGCTGGCCTTTTTATTCTATTTTATTCGTTTTTATTTATTTATATTTGCTGCTTTTGGCCATTATATATAATACGCACGTTTGCTTTGCTCCGATTCCTATAATTGTTTGTTATTATTTGCCTATGCTTTTTACAACCAATGCAGTTTGCTGCCTGCCAGACTGAAATGTCCGTTATTTTTAAATATTGCAACAGCCAAAATTACCTGCTTTTTTTCTTACAGGTGATTGGTTGTAAATATAGTGTGATGTTATAGAAATGATGCAATTTGGTGACATGATTCTGGGGTTTGTCTAGATACATAGGTACAATTTGTTATCATTAGGATACGTTTTAGTTGATGTTTAGTAGTCGAATCGTACTATATAAGAGTTTTAGCTCCTAAAATGCTTTTTTAAACCAAGTGTTTTCCCACTGATACTTATTCATTTCAGCAAGCCCAGTGTAATGTAATCCAAAAATATGGGGATTGTGTGTATAAAATACCCTTGTTCGCAAGGTTTTAGGCCTTTTACTGATTTTTGATTGAAATTGTGTCGCAAAAATTCACATCACCTTTTTCATCAGTACAGGCCTCCCATTTGCTAGCCTACACAGTGTTATTTTAAAATTTTATAAATACAATTTGATCTTTTTGATCAATGAAACAATTTGACAAAAACAAAATTTAAATATAGTCACTAGGAGTTGCACAATCTGCTTTTTCGATGTGATTCTACATTAAAAGCCAGATTGAGCAATTGGGAGCAATTGCTTGAATGTTCTGTAAACTGCTGAATCCAGCCTACCTATCGTCTGTCAGCAGGGATTTTTCAGCCAGATCTACTTGGGGCAAGTGCAGGATTACAATCACCAGAGATTTCATTGTTTCAAGGATACTGCAACACTGTGGATACTGTTTCAGTAATATAAACACATTTTATGCTTTGTTACCTGTTCATTTTCTTCATCTGGGAATCAAAATTTATAATGACAGCATAAACTAATAGGCATGTGGTGGGACCAGGTGGTTGGTTTTGCTGACACATTGATGTCCTGTTGGTGGCGATGTTTTTCTCTTTCCCTCTTAAAAATGTCTTCTCCTATACTTGGCCATACAGGTGTCTGTAACCCTTTAGTTTTACCTTTCTGTTGGTTTGTTTTGTCTTGGTTGTGTGACTTTTTCAGATGTCACAAATGAAAGTACTATATAAACACTTATCAAGTAATAATTGAAGTGAGGTTGACTTCCAAGGAAAGAAATAACAAGTTTGTTTGAAATACTCTAATACATTAAAAGCAGAGAATATGGACTAGTCCAAAATTAAGTTTGAGGATGATGAATGATCTACCTCCATTGCACAAAAGAAGTTTGAGTGGAAAAAGTATGTGAGTGTTTCCAGAGTTTGAGAGATAAATGTTATGTGTGATTCCTAACCTGACTATGTTAGTAAGCATACACGAATTTAGAGGCGCTAAGTGTTATGAGCTAGTGTAGTAAAAGTGTAGAACAACACCCTCCACAGGCTTATGAAATGAAGCAAATAACAAAAAATTGCGAGTTCAAGAAGCCAAAAACCATAGCATAAACATATTCTTGAATTATCATTATTGAAAAACAAAAGTAAAAGTAAACGAAATTTCCAACAAGATTTACTTTTTCCCAAACGAAATAATTAAAATTAAACATTATATACAATGACTAGAATACGTATAAAATAAATGGACGATTCAGACTGAAGCATGGAAACGGATTTAATATAAGGTATCGTATGTTTTCTGATTTATTGTATTTTTATTATGATTGAAAGTGATAGTTTCATTATCCATATTTTATTGGATGAACTTTCAATCTACTTTGAGAATGATTTGTACAGTTTGATTTTGTTCTATACTTGTTGAGAAGGGTTTTGTCAAAATGTGATATTTTACTATCAACAGCGTGTAATTCTTTGCTTTATTCAACCTGCAAAGATTCCTGTTTGAACATCTTATTGTCAGTTGACTGTACTGATAATAGATAAGGAATTAATACACAATTTATAATTTTGGTATGGACAATTATTTTTTTGGCCTAGAGTTATATTATATTTCAAAATTTGTTCAAACCTGTATAATACAATTCTTCTTTTTCGAGTATTTATTTCATGTAGCTGAAAAATAAAATTTACAATAAGTATTCGGACAATTATTTACAGGACATATTTTCAAGCTTCATCATTCACGATTTTTTCTTCCCCAGAAGAAATAAACGAATTTTCCTATGACTGTGAATTTTGGAGTTGAAAATCAAGGAAGATATGTACATTGATTTTATGTGGAAAAATTTGAAGTAATTAGTATGTTTTACACTAAATTTTGAAACTTTTGTTTGTCCAGAACTTTTGTTAGTATATCAGCTAACTGGGAATTTATACCAACGGATTTAAACTCAATTTCTTTATCCCCAACAGATTGAGTCATAGGGTAGCACTTGATCATCAATGCCCTGGCCATTTTTTGGGTGCCATCAGACATAATCCAAAGTGCAGAGATATTGTCCTCAAATATCCTGACTGGAGTACCTATCCTCATTAAAAATTTCCCTTTAGAGCAAAAAGGTAACTTGAATGTCATCAAATCCATTAAAAATGGTAATGATTTTCACAGCTGTTAAGCTGGTTGCTACAATTGTTTGCCTTTTCACATTCCAATTTAATAAATCCTCATTAAGATAAAAAGCTTGAAATTGATTTACCTAGGTTCAGATTCAAAAATTTTAATTTGATGATCCCTAACATCGGGTGCATAGGATGCATCAAAAAAAGAGTGAATACCTTTACTATCAGAAGTAAATTTAAGTGAGTAATCTTTTGTCCTATTTATACATTTAAAGATTCTTCTTACACAATTTTTGAGTAATGTGTTTGACTTAGTTTGAAAACATGAGAAAAAATTGCCCACATAGGCTATGTCTGGCCTTGTTATTTGAGCCAAGTAAAGAAGAGCTCCTATCATTGATCTATATTTGGTATCATCCGAAGCATTTTCATCGTTTTCAATTTTAGTGAGGTTTCAATAGGGGTATTTATGAATTTGGATTCTGATTGACCATATTTTTTTAGTATTTTTTCAATACATCTACTTTGTATTAGGGTTATAGTATCTTCCTTCTTGTCCCTATGAATTTCAAAACCTAAATAAAATTGGGGTTATAAATTATTTTCTTAGTGAATTTTTTGTGGTGGCTACCACACATAAGCTCTATATTGCTTCTCCCTCGAACATCATCAACCAACATCGTGGCTGAGTGAGTACGGTGCTATTTTTGGGTGATAGTGAGATGGGAGTTTTAGGTATTCAGCCAGTACAGGTTCAAATACCTATATAGCCTGAATACTTTTATAATACTCTTTCATTGTTTCTTAAAATTTAGGCATTTATCTTCTTTGGAAAGTGAAAAGCCCATTTTTATTATGTAATCATTGATTAAATTGTACCACAATTTTAATGATGTTTTGAGTACACAAATTGATTTTTTTAGTTTTAGTAATTTGTTACATCCTATAATTGATCCTTCTGGTGAGGTATATTAGGACAATAGCTGGCAAGTTGAAGTATGCTGTTTTTACATTGTATTGGACCATTTCCAAATCATATTTATTTACTATGGAAAAGAACCATCTAACAATTCAAATGAGAATGTACAAATACTTGACCTAATTCATATTCTGTTCTATCCTTCAAGCCTCTTGCAACGAGTCTAGCTTTTGGTTGGTGGTATCCTTGGTCATTGGGTTTTGTTACTAAGACCCATCTAGTATTAATAGGTTTGATCAATTTTTCGAAATCTACCTCCTCCCATACATCCATTTCTCCCAATGAGACAAAATCATCGTAATTGCCTCCATCCTTTCCTTTCTAAATGGATTATTTTTTACATCTTTATAGTATTTTTGGATACAATCCTCAATCTATTGATTATCTATTGGTTTTGTAATATTGAATGCATTGATTTTTGTGAGATTTAGATTTTTAATGAATTCTGCTGGTTTTAGTGTTAATTTGTTTTCGTAATTTTTGAATGCCAAAATATTTTGTTTCTTGTCAAATTTGTCATCACATGTTTCATGAAATTTGTTTGAATAAGGATCTCTCACACAGTATCCCATTGTGGTGTAACCCAATAAAATTCCTTTTTCAGCTCTAGGGGCAAGTTTGGAATCTATTTTTTGGGTATTTCTCCCTTTTGTTGCCAATTACTGTCGTACTTCTACTGGGATATGTGTGTAGACAAGTGATCCAAAAGCCTTTAAATTCTCCAAGTTAGGTTTTCTCCCAAAAAATAATTTGTAAGGGGTTTTGAATTCAAAATTTACCTTGGTAGGAAATCTGTTTATTAAAATATGTGGCTGTTGCAATAGCATTATCCCAATATTTGATATCCAAGTGGTTATCAATTAATAATGTACGAATTCTTTTTATTAAAGTCTGGTTCTGACATTCAGTTATCTCATTCAGTTATGGTGAATAGGGTACAACATTTTCAAGTTGGATGCTTTTTCCTTGCAAAATTTAACCATTTTTGTTTCCGTGTATTCCTTAGCATTATCACATCTAAGTTGACTAATCGGTTATTCAGGAAATTTATTTTTCATTTATTGATAAATATTTTTAATTTCATTATAAACGTGATTTTTATTTGCTATGGGTACTACAAATGTGTATTTACTATTATTATTATTATATCCTGTTAGAGCTAACTGCTTATAACAAATTATTTTAAATTTGGAAAATAGTCTTGATAATAAAAAATAAATTTGGAATCCTTTTCAAAATTGAACATGAAAAATCAATTCAATTTCAAACTTGATAAATAAAATGGAGATTGAAAAAGGTTTTGAATATTATCTTAAAATTTATTGTTGAAAAATGTTCAGGTTTGGATTTGAAAATATTTAACAAATGTATATCGATATGAAAAATTCAATTTTAAACTTGTTCAAATTGAAAAATGAATTTTATATTTTATGAAATAGTTTTGTAAAATCTTGAAATTTTTGTTGAAACATGAAAGTTCAATGTGTAAAAATGATTTTTTCTAAAGTGTTTTTGTTATAAGGTGAATTTTTATAATTGATTTTCTCGATCAAATTGATCCAGAAAAATTTGAAAAGATTCTATTGAATCTAAAATTTGGGTGCAAAAGGGTTTTTTGATATTTCCAAAAATTATACTATTTCAACTCTGTTTTTATTTTCAATAATTCTGCTAATGTTAACTAAAAATGTTTCAAGACTAATTTCTCTGTTAAATGTTTTCCAGTTTGGGAAATTGAAGATATTTAGGTTTATCCCTACAATTTCTTTTTTTTCAAAAATGGTTTTTAATAATTCCGTAACTTGATCGCCGACACAATTAATGGAGCAATTAGTAAATTCAAGCCAAAGTCTAACCATTTGCAACACACTAAATGAACTCTTTTACCTAAAAATAGCATCACTAGATTTTTAATAATTTAGAAGGTTTGACAAATGTATTAACTTAAATTCTACGAGAGAAAAAAAAATTATTTACAATGATACTCTATGTCCCATAAATTTATCCAATAATCACCCTCATGTTCTGCAACAGTACCTATATGAAATATATAAATGAAAATTATGGAAGTATATATTACCAGTCAGTTGTGGGATGTTGTTGAATACTTCCTAAAGTAGATTGGTGCTATGTGGAATTTTATTTTTGTGAAAAACAAACGTAATAGCCTGATGTTCTCCTCTGACATACGAAGATTTGAATACATTCAGAAATTGAGTATTTCCAGCTAAAAATTTGATAAAAATTCTTGAAAATTGATGAACGAAGAACGGATTAGTGATGAAGACAAACGATGTTCCAGGATCAAATCTTAAATTTTCCAACAAGAAATTGAACTCAAATAAAATTGGAAAAACGCCTTACAGGTACAGACAATCCAGGTCTGATGTATCACAAATCCCAAGGCAAAAAATGAATCTAGAAAAATCACCTTATGGTAATGGAAGATCCAGAAATGGAAATTTGGTGGCTAAATTATTCTCACCAATATGAATGGCAAACGAAATAATTCAACATTAACTACCTGAATTAATTTTTAATAACTTTGAAAATTACAATTTGTACAATTTGTTGCATAAAATTTAACTGTTGGAGTTAATTACTCTTTAACAGAAAACACTTTGAAAAAAATAACCTTTTTAACGAAAAAAATTTATTGACAGTTTCATTAATTTCAAATATTGCAGTAATTTAAACTTTAACTTTTTTGAATAATTCAGTATTTTTTCCCGCAAACTTGTACTCAAATCAAAGCTCTGGCTACCATGAAGTGAGGATGACTTCAAGGAAATAAATAACAAGTTTGTTTGAAATACTCTAATACATTAAAAGCAGAGTCTGAAATTAAGTTTGAGGAAGATGAACAATCTCCCTCCATTGCGCAAAAGAAGTTCGAGTGGGAAAAGTATCTTAGTGTTTCCAGAGTTTGAGAGATGAATGTTATGTGTACTTCCTAACCTGAATACCTATGTTAGTAAGTGTGTACAAATGTAGAGGCACGAAGTGTTATGAGCAAGTGTAGTGAGAGTGTAGAACAACAATAATAAACGTCTATACTTTTCAATTTTAATGATGTATGTTATTCATTATGCTTAAGAATATGCCTAAATGGCTTTTCACCACTTGTTAGGACAAAAAAAAAAGGTGCATGAGCTACAAATTCTGTTACATATGCTAAAAATAACGCTTCCCTAAAAACACAAGTAGCTTTGCAATGCTTGTTAGGCTATTATTTGACAACTACACTCTTCCATTTTCATTGGGTACGCTATTCATTATGCTTAAGTATATGCCTGAATAGCTGTTGATAATTACACTGAGTAAGGTTGTTGCACATTGGGGTTTGATGTCTGTAAAATATATTCTTGAATTATTGAAGAGGTGAGTGGTCGACAAAATAATAATATAAAATAAATAAATACATTTGTACCGCACCAATGAAGAAATTTTTAATTAAGAAGAAAACAAAGGCTATTTTACATCTTATTAGTACCAAATGAAAAAGGAGATTGATTTACAACTGAGACAAAGATGAATGACATATATAGTGAAGTTAGGTTAACTTCCAAGGAAAGAAATGACAAGTGTGACATCTGAATTATCCGTAGCCTTCCCTTCACATCACCATCAACTGTATACTAATATTACGATAGGGAACGGCTCTCGAACTCTAAGTTTGTAGTAACGATAAGGTGAACCAGAAATAGGCCGATTCCCCATCGGGAATAAATTCCCAAAATCTAAGAAACATAAAGACACGTCGACCAACTATTATTTAACGATATGGTGACGTGTAGAAATACGATATCGATCATCGGTGAACCATTTCTAATCTTTTTGACTGTTCACGTTTTAGGCTGAAGAGTGAACAGTCAGTCTCGTTTTAGACGTGATAGTTTTTCGTTCGTCGTGAATACGAAATATTATTCATGACAAATACAGCTCTTTTTATACGACAGCAAGTCACCATTTGATTGTTTTCACCGATATTTTAGAATGTGAACGCCAGTAGTAGAATTTGAATAACTCGCGATATTATTCTTTCGAACTCAAAACGAATAATCGATCGAGATTTGATGGTTCACCGAACTTCGAGAACCATGAGGCGATGTGAAGTATAACCTGCACGACCTGATATTAGTTACCATATTTGTAAGTAACCTTTTCGATTATAATAAAGTGTATACTGTGATAATGGGTCGGCCAACTTATTTATTTCCAATTACGTAAATTCGCCCGATATACTTCGTAGGCCTAGGGAGCTATCGCTGGTAGGCTGGTGGCCTAACTGTTTGAGCTGGTTTGTGGTTTCGACTCTACGATTGATCGAGACTTATTGATATACTTCGAATCGTGATATCATTCCCCATACTCGGGATGTACGTTTGTTTTCGGACGTCACACAAGATAGTTTGAAATACTATAATACATTAAAATCACAAATTTTATACAAGTATAAAATTAAGTTTGAGGAAGATGAACGATCTCCCTCCATCGTGCTAAAAGAGTTCGAGTGGGAAAAACATGTTAGTGTTTGTGTAATCCAAGAGATAAATGTTATTGTGTTACCTAATCTGGATGTGTTAGTAAGCATATATGAATGTAGTGCGCTAAGTGTTATGAGCGAGTGTAGTGAGAGTGTAGAACAACACATAGAATTATTAAAAAGATAATCAGTGTTGCCAACAATTTTTGATAACAAAATGCTAAGGTACACCTGATGTCATACCTGGCTTAAATCCGTGGTATATACAATCACTTACCAACACCCATGTTTACACTAAGCGTAATATGAAATGAATTTGTGTAAGCTTTTACATTGCGTACATAGGCCTTGTATATCTCAATTTTTGCTTACATAAATGCCAGGCATTATCAAAAATACACTGGCAAAAACTTCGAGGATATATGTATGATGGAGACATCACATGGGCAGTTTTGGTGTCCTACCTATACAAAGCGCTTCTACAAACATGTGTACTTCCAACTAAATATCTGATTGGAGGAAAATCTCACTACGTGCATTTGTTTATAAACATTGGCGTACAAAGTACTTCACTTTTACACCAATTTTCAATTCTAATTGGTTGGGGTGCACTTCATTCGCCAGCATGCGGCATTTATAGTCTGGACACTCAGGCACATATTCACAATTTCACAATTGTCACTTCAACTTCCCTTCACTTAAATTTCACTTAAAAAATTCTTTTATACAATTTTGTACTTAAAAATTTGGAAACATTGTATCTCTTATGAGAGTTCAAATGTAAAAATAAAATGATATCCCAATCTTAACTACAAAATTGTGCCAAAAGTCATTTTCAAGGGAAGTTTAAGTGAAAGGAGGTTAAAGTGATGTTGGTGAATATGGGCCTCAACCCCATGTTAAAACTGTTCCATGTTATCTCCATCATATACAACTTAATATTTTTATTTTATTGCAGAGTTTCACAAAATATAAAAGAATATGTAGAAGTTACTTTCACATGCTGCACAGCTTTCACATTTGTGTACATAATTCCTATTTGTTACTTGTTACAAGTAAGTTTTTCATGTATTTTTTTTTCCACTTCAAAACCATTCCAGATTATTTTAATTTGATAAAGCAAAATTTAAAAAAATTATTATCAAATGGTTGTTTCAGGAACCAATTCCGACATCTTACAAAATTTCCATCACAGCAATAATCATCTTTATCACTTTCATGTTATATATTCTAAGCTACATCAGTAAAATATTCGATGAAGTGGTACGTCTTAATATTACCAGTAGTTTTGAAAATCTAGGGAAAATTCGGCGAAAATAATTTAAAATTTTTGATGTGTAGAATGAATTGATGACATTTGCCATTTACGATACATCATGGTATAACTTGCCAGAAAAATACCAACAATCTGTGCATTTGTTCTTGTGCGAAATCCAACAGACAAAGTTTAAAATTAATGTATTAAATATATATCCTATTTCTATGGCTTTATTTTTACGGGTAATGAACATCAATTATTCAGTTCTAAATTTGCTACGTAAAATATAATTGTTAAATTATTCTGTAAAACTGAACAATTCATATTTGAGTAAAAATTTACTAAATGATAATGCTGTTTCATTATGTGGACCTATTTACAGAGAAAAATATGTAAAAACCAGGAAAATGCATCAAATGAATTTCAGTACATATGTCAGTGCCCAAAAGCACATGAGCCAGTAAACCTTTCACCAAGAATTCAAGTCTTAGTTAGGCAAAACTTTTTATAACATTTGTACACTTGATATTAATGTAGTCTAAATAAAGCTTGTACAAATTAATAAAGACCAAAATACTCGTAAATACTCATCAACGATCAACTGCAAATACGATGGAGAAACAAAATGAATTTAAATAGATAGGTACGTGTACACATCGAGATGAGAAATACTTCCAGGATAATAATGGAACGATCTTTTTCATAAAATGGTAGAAGAAAATAAATGATGGGTGTTGAGGTGAAAACACCTATGTTTTGTTTCAAAAATAAAACATATACATGAACATTCAACTGCTTTATTCAAAAAACAAAATGGACAGTAACAGACTGTATAAATGCAAACAATACATGCACGATGCGGCCATCGAGAGCAGCTATCTGTTGGCAAGATAAAAATGGCCGGGTGGGAAATATCACATCAACAATGGGTGCCTTGCAATATGAAATAAGTAAAATTTGAAAATAAGGAAGTAAATTTTTTATTATTTTTCAAAAGGTTTATATGACACTTTGAACTGAAGATAAACCAGCCACTATTGAACTTCAGTCAAAAAACAAAACTTTGCATACACTTTTCTGTGAATAATGTTGACTTTTTGTTTTTCATTGTTATTAAGATAGTGAGCAGATAAACTTTACTTATATACTCTCTTTTCTTGATTAAGAAAGAAATATCCAAAACATGACATATATATGTTAGGAGAAGAAACAGAAATCCCACATTGAGCAAAAAAATGCTCAGAATACATTCTGAGCTATGGGCTAACACCACAACACGAAAATCATGTTGTTGTATTAACCTAAAATGCGTTGTGGATGTTGTGGTACCACTCACAGGTCCTGAGCAAAGCCAGTGGGTTGGATGCCCCACTGCGCACCTAAAAGGGCAATGTGGGATACTGGTGTTAGGGCAAGGCAGTTAGGAGTTGTGAGGTGTGCGAGGCAGGTGGGTGACTCCAACCAACATTATATGGTCCGTTATACATAATTTTCATACATTATTTTGTCGTTTCAGGCAAAAATTGAGTTTTTTCATGAAAGCCCTCATAACTTTTGAAACGTTAGAGCACTGGGAATAGGTTCATTGGACGCGTGATGAAAAAATACATAATTTTCATATATTATTTTGTCGTTTTGGGCAGAAATTGAGTTTTTACACAAAAACGCTTATAACTTTTGTAATATTTGTCTCAATGATGTTAAAACCAAATGCACAAATTAAGTTTGATCGTAATTACTTGTACATACATATAAGTAATGTACAAGTACCAAATTGTGACCAATCTGCTGAACTCAAGCATTTCTTGGGGATGGTGAACTTCTATAGATGTTGCATGAAGAAAGTAAGCTGTTTGCATTTATAAAAACAAATAAAAAGACAGATAGAACTCCACTCAATTTGAATGAAGAAGCCGAACAGGCCTTTGCAAAAATCAAAGAAACACTGGCAAAGGCAACATTATTGGCTCATCCAGACAAAAATCTGCCATTATGCTAAGGTACTGATGCCTCAGATTTTGCTATTGGTGCAACCCTGTACCAACTTGATAATGACAACAAAAAACTACCACTAGCTTTTTTCTTGAGGAAGCTCTCAAAAACAGAAAAGAACTATAGCATGTATCATTGGGAATTTCTCGGAATTTTGCTGTGCTGAAACATTTCAAGCATCAACAAAAGGGTAGATATTTTACTGTGTATACAGACCATAAACCCCTAATTTATACTTTTACACAAAAAGCAGAACCAGCATTGCCGAGAAGAGCATGACAATTAGACTACATTGGTCAATTGATTACGGACATCCAGTATATAAGTGGAAAACTTGACACTCCAGCTGATGCTCTAAGTAGAATCGAAGCTATCTCAGCCTCTGTCCAATTACCTTATGCTGAAATAGCTAAAGAACAGTGTGACTTCAGTACAGGTAAAAATAGGCCATTTCAACTGAAAAAATATCACAAATTATCTTTCAACAGTGTACATAATGTATCACATGCTGAACCAAAATGCAGTGCTAATTTAATCTCAGCAAGGTTTGTTTGGCATGAATGAAGTCAGACTGCAACAAATGGGCTCGCAGTTGCCTGAACTGCCAAGAGTCTAAAGTAGGAAGATACACTCTCTCACCCATCAAATCTTTCAAACAAACAGAGTGGTTCAAAACAGTACATATGGACTTGGTAGGCCCATTGCCACCATTCCAAGGACACAGATACATGTAAACAATAATAGACAGGGCAACTCAATGGCCAGAAGCAATTCCTATCCATGAGATGACAGCTCCAATTGTAGCCACCAGATTATATGCCACCTGGATTTCAAGGTATGGTTTACCTGAAACCATAGTTGTGGACCAAGGTCAATTTGATAGCTCACTCTTCCAAGAGTTGTCTAAGAAGCTTGGTGTGCAACACAATCACACCACAGTTTACCATCCTCAAGACAATGACAAAATTGAAAGATGGCACAGAGCAATCAAAGCCTCAATCAAGAGGACACAGGTCATTCTACAGTGCAATTAATGTTTAGTGAAGAGCTACGCCTATGGGACTTTTTCAAAGAATAGAAAGAAGTTGGCCCCAAAATCATAGTACAAAATACAATAAATAATGCCAAAAACTTTCTCAAACAGACAGCTTGTCATAATCACTCCAAGATTTATGTCTCAAAAAACTTGGTCAATACATCACATGTATTTGTTAGAGACCAGAAAATAAGGTCTGCCCTGGAAAAACCATATGCCAGTCCTTACAAAGTAGTATTACGTGATGATAAAAACTTTGTGATACTCATAGCAGGTGAAACAAGAACTATTTCAATTGACAGATTGAAGCCTACATACTTGGTAAATGATGATAAGAGAGTATCAAAATTGGAAAGAAAACATACAGAAGATATACAGACAGATTCACAAACAAACATAAAAGAATCACTCAAAGCCAGTAAAACAAATAATTCATAAAAAAAATACACAAAAAATAAAAAACTCAGTATAATTTTCGAACAATGTTACAAAAAAAATGTAAGATCCTGAGGCCCCATTATACCCCAGAAAAAGAGGTAGGCTATTAGGCAATAGAAAAAGCAAAAATCTGCACCCTAATCACAGGTCTAAGTGAGTAACACAGAAATTACTCACAAAAAAGTAAATATTCTACATAAGATTCAAACCCACTAAAAATTACGCGACAAAAAACAGAATCCCGCGAGATAAAAGAAACTCCGGAGATAAGCAAAATGTTGGAATGCAAACAAAAAGAAAAAGACACGAATAAACAAATCTACTTGCGATACAGAACACAAATGTCGCAACGTGTTTCTGTTATCACAACAAAGATAATCTCAACATCTATAAACATCGTGATGTCACAAAAGGAGATTCTTTGTGATCTGAAATATTTGAAAAACTTTAGAGTTTGTTTCACACTCAACTTTGCTTAAACCGATCAGAATCTGACAGGAAAACTTATATACGGCTAAGAATTTTAAGCGTTATCCCCTCCACAAAAGGACAAACTCAGATTAGGTGACATTTTGACACTACAATTGATCAGAAATCTTGCAACGAAATTATCCGATTTTCTACTGTTGATCAACTTAGACGTGTTCTTTAATTTTATATTTTCTAATTTGTATATTTCTTTCCATTTTTCCATTTCTCTAAAATTTCGCTACCAATGAATAAATCTCTCAAAACATTCAATACTGAAACTGCTCAGGAAGATGCCAAGAAATTAAAAGCTCGACAACTTCTCGAACAAAGTCAGGAGTTGGCATGGATCAAATAGTAATTTTTAATGGACACCACACCTCCTATTCACAAAATCATTGAACAAATGTTGTCTCCACTCATATTGTCTCCTTGGTCACCCAAAAGGAAGGTCTTGATTTTGGAGACCCCAAAGCCAGAGCCACCCCTCAGGCAACGCAAGAACTTGTGAAATTCATCTTTATAGCAGAAAGGGCTGCCTGATTCCAAACCCAGGTCAACTCAGCTCAGAGGATTCAAATTCCCCTATGCCGAGGAAACTGGAGTTTAAAATACCAAAACTTCCATACTCCTGTTTCCATCCCAATGCTCTGAATAAAAATGTACCACCTCAACATAAGGGAGAAAATAGCCATGCAAGCTACCAGGCCCAAGCTGATGTCTGTAAACAATCTTACAAGTGTGCTAGGTCTGTGGTTGGCAGTGTACTGGCAAAATGAAAGGCTGACCCAAAATGGCACTAAAACTCTTAAATCCTCTAGCCTGTGCATTAATTTTTGTAGCGCAAAAACTGTGGGGGAGTAGCTGTGGGGGCTCACATTGTATGAGGTAAAGGGGCTCAGACCCCCAACAACAGTCACTGCCGCAAGACAGGCTAATATTTGTTTCAATGATGTTAAACCAAATGCACAAATTACGTTTGATCATAATTACTGGTGCATACGTGCAAGTAATGTATGAGTACCAAATTGTGACCAATCTCAACAATACGATGATGTCACAAATCCATACACAAACCAGCCCATCATTTCTTATTGCACCAGACTGTTCACACAAACATACGTAATCACCATGTATGTTTGTTGGTATGTGTGTATATAAGCCCATATATAAACCATTCAAACTGGCTCTAAAATTGCCAGTGTTTGCCCAGGTTTTGACTTACCAATATGTTTATATAATTATGAAGTAGTTCAACACACAAATACTGTAGATTACCTTCTGGATATTTATACCTTTTGAGACTATGTCATGCTTCAATGAGTTATCTCAAAAAGGCATCCGACACTTACGATTGTTTAAAAAATGTTGATTTCAATGTTGAATTACAAGAATACGAAGTCTGTAGACTAGCCAAAATTAGAAAATCTCCACATAAGTCAATTAGAGAAATAGCAGATAAGCCACTTTTTAGAGTACATAGCAATTTTATGGGTCCTATAAAACCAATTGGCATTATAAATAAAAGCACATATGTAGTGAGATGATTTTTCTAGATATATGATGACATTTAATTTGGTAAATAAATCCGAAGTAGGTAAAGCCTTTAGAGAATTTATTGACACAATGAGGACAAATTTGGGTGATAGAAAAGCAAAAATTTTCTATCTACGAATTGATGGTGGTAGAGAGTATTTAACAACTAATATGAAAAGAATTATTAAAAAAAAAAGGGATAGTTTTAGAAGTTACACCCCCAGATACACCAGAATTAAATGGTACAGCCGAAAGATTTAATCTTACAGGAATACAGAAAACAGAGGCATTAATGTTAGATAGTGGTCTACCACTTGAATTCTGGGAACTAGCTTTCCAACAAGTAACTCATACACAATAGATTACCCCATAAAAGACTAAAAATGAAAACACCATATGAAATGTTGAGAAACAGAAAACCTAAAATAGATTATATACATACATTCAGTTGTATTACTATTCAAACAGCTTGAGGAATCACAGGAACTTGAGTTTACTTAATCTTAACAAAACATAACGAGTGAGACGCTCCAAAAACAAAACAAACTTAAATTTTTAAACTTTGGTCATAATATTAAACAAAATTGAGCAAAAATAAAATCACAAAATTAATTGACCAGAAAGAAAAAGGAAAATCATCAAAATAAACAAACAAAATGAGAATCATAAATTAATACTAGGTAACAAGTCACCTGCAAGTAAATCAAAAATTAGTATTTTCAAATAAAATAATACGATACTTAAAAATAATAAGTCTTCCTGAAATAGAACACATGATTAAACAGGAACAAAACAAATATATAAAAATATAAAAAAGTATCTGAAAAAAAAAAAACAAAAAAAAAAAACATTTATTAATTATTAATATTACTCTTGATTGAGTGTTCAAGCTCATCTTGATGGAATACATCTGGAACAAGAAACAGATTCATTAGTATTTCATCAAATTATAAAGATGAGTTCATCAGTTTACTTGAAATCAACTTGGTCTTGATAATAAACGAAAGACTTGATTTTATAAGATGTCGACTTTTGAGAAACATTAATTTACTTGAACTAAACTTGTCATTATTTCTTGAGGTTAGAGTCAATATTATATCATAATTTTGAGTCTAGATATCGATTGATGAATTATATTCAGCAAACTAGGAAAAATACGAAACTCATACCCAATTTGGAATTATCCGAACTTGACTAATTATTTTCTTGATTCTTGAACTTAAAACTTGATTTACTTAACCGTTAATATTTTTCTAAAACTTATACAACTTACAAATTTTTGAAAACTTTCTTCTATTTATGAATAACAGAAGTTTAACGAATTTTCATTTATGAATAACGAAAATTTTATTAGCTTGACTTGACTTGAACAATATAGATGGTAACTTGATAAATTAAAGGTTTCAGATATACTTGAGTGACTCTCTTGACTTACCATCTTAATTGTTTAGGAGTTTTTCACCTAAAAACTCATGTTGCTGAGCCTTAAGAGGTTTTATTAAAATATCAGCAACTTGATTATTTGTTGATACATGAACTATTTTGAGTAGGTTATCATGAACATACTCTTTTACCTTGAGATATCGGCATTCGATATGTTTAAGTTTACCGTGATTATAGAAAATAGATAATAAGTTACAGGTGGACTGATTATTTTCATACACAGTGACTTGAGTTTTAAACTGTGGAAAAGTTTCTTCAGTTAATCTACTACAATATAGCATATGACTTGAAGCAACAGCAACGGCTACAAACTCGGCCTCAGTAGTTGACTCAGCATACATCTTGTTTTCTGCTGCCCCAAGCAATTGTATTACCAAACTGTTTAATACAATAGCCAGTAGTTGATTTTCTTGATTTATCTGCTGCAAAGTCAGCATCAACATATGCAACAATATCTTCATCAGGATTTGAGTATGTTAAACCTAGTGTCGGAGTGTGTTTTAAGTAACAAACTACATGACTTACCAAAGTGCGATGTAACTCCGTAGGTTTTTCTTAAAATTGAGCTAAGTAACTTACCACAAAAGAAATATCTGGGCGAGTAGTATTAGCAAGATATAACAGTGACCCAATAGCCGTCCTATAAGAATTATGAGGGGGTAGGGGTGTTTCTTGAATTTTTGGAAAATTGGCGAATGAGTTCATTGGAACTAACCATTCACCACAATTTTCTAACTTGAATTCATGAATTAGGGTTTTGATATAATCCTCTTGATGTAGATGAAGATTACTAGTATTATTGTCAATTTCAATTTGAAAACCAACATAACGACTTGGGGAACCTAAGTTCTTGACTTCAAAATTTACTTGAATAGACTTGATAGCATCTTGAATAACTTGATCGCTAGAGCCCATAATCAAAATGTCGTCAACATAAGCTAACATTATGACAAAATTATTACCACTTGATTTCATGAAGATGCTGCCTTGATGTAATAATGGTACAAAACCCTTACTCTTGAGAATTCTTGAAAATTTTACATATCATGACCTAGGTGCAGTAGCTAATCCATACACAGCTTTATTTAACTTGAATGCATAAAGTTTATTGTCAAGATCAATACCCTGAGGTATTAAAGTATATTTATCTCGATCAATTCACTATTGAGAAAAACAGTCTTGATATCTAGCTGTGTACTTCTTAACTTAAGTTTGCAAGCTAAAGAAAAGAACCAACGGATTGTGGTTGCTGTTGCAGTAGGTGAGTAGGTATCTTGAGTAGAATATTTCTCTTGATCAACAGCACCAACTATTGAAAGGCAAGCTTTGAAAGTTCCATCAGGTTTAATGGTAAAAATCCACTTCCATGGAAGTAGTTGATGACCCTTAGTAGATGATTTTGGGACAATACACCAAACCTTGTAACAATTTAGTGACTTGATTTCTTGAGTAATTGCTTCCTTCCATTTAGGCCAGTCGAGTGATTTTAATGTCTCTATACGATTGAGGTGCATTAGGAGAAGAAACCTCTGTTTCATCTCTTTTATTATTTGGATCAGAGATGCGAAGAATTTGCACTGAGCCATCAATCACTTGACTTTCTTGAGATAGATCCCAATTATAATCAATTTCGATTATCTCATCTTGGGAATTATCTTCACCAATTTGAACTTGAACAATGGAAGGAGCTATATCTTGATTAGGACTTGGACTTGAATTTGCTTGATTTTCTACCAAACTATCATTACAAGCAACGTTAGTAGAAAGAGAATTATCTTGATTTTCAACTTGAGTTAAATTTTCATCAGGAAAATCTAATTCTTGGTTACTAAATTCTTGAATAGTTTCTTGACGTTCATTAATTGCATCCCTAAATGTTTTACTTTCGTCGAATTTGACATTACACGAAACGTTAGTCTTTTTAGTAGTAGGATTATACAAAATATAACCTGTTTTAGTGTACCCTACTAAATATTGTTTAGTACTAACTACATCAAATTTCCGACAAGTATGTTGATTTTCTTGAAGTACATAAGCCAGACAGCCAAAAATGTGAATACTTGATGAATCAGTGTAAAACATTTCATAGGGTGTCTTGAAATTTAGTGCTCTATGTGGTGACCTATTATATAAATATTCAGTGGCATCAGCCACTAAGCCCCAAAAGGAAGTAGGAAATCCACTCACTTGAATTAATGAACGAATCTTGACTTCGATAGTTCAATTAGCCCTCTCAGCAATACCATTATGCTCACTAGTATAAGGACCAGAGGTTTCTCTCTCAATTCCTAATTCTTCAATTAACTGATCCATGGCCTGATTAACAAATTTAGAACCATTATCACAATGTAAAGTTTTACATTGACCTTCTTGAGGGAATAGAGCCTTACGCTTGACATACATCTTGAAAAACCTAGTAACTTCATACTTTTTCTTGAGTGCAAAAATACTAATATAACGAGTATAATCATCTAAAAATACTAGTAAATAAATGTTTTTCTTGACAAAGGTAGGGGGAGAGATAGGGCTAATCACATCAGCGTGAGTTAATTCACTTGGTCTTGAAGCTCGTTCACGATCTTTATCAAAATGTTTACAAGTCATTTTTGTTTGGTTACAAACTTGACAATCTTGAAATGTGTCTGGACAAATTATGTCTGGGACACCAATAGCAACAGAACAAAGACGATACAAATTTTGGGAAGAAATATGTCCCATCCTACGATGCCAAATATTCCCTTCATTCACCAATTTTAATCTTTGTTCGTCACTTATCATTTTCTTGACTTTTCAATTTTTTCCTTTACCAGTTTTCGTACGATAAACTGGTAAAGAATTCAAATTATTCTTAATATTACTTGAATTTTCTTGACTTGATACCCCATTCGAATCCTGCACAATTTTACCAGAATTTGCGGAATCGATATTACTTGATTTATTTTGTTGACTTTTACTTAACTCAATTTTATCAGACTTATTGATCCAGGAGTCATCAACATCAGACCCATCAGTAGCAACATTAGACCTATTACTATCAGATTTTTTGTTACCAGACGATTTACTTGATTTGGGGGATTTGACTTGACTTTTATTACCCAGACCACTTTGATCAGCAATTTCTGACAAACTCACATCATTAGTATACTCCGATTATAAAATTGATTTACCTTTAAATATTCTTGATAAAGCCTTTTTGTAGTTCTTGATATTTTTGTTCATACTTGAAGGGACAAATAGATATCTATCTTGACTTGAAATGATCTTGATTAATGGTTTATTCAGCCCGACCTCTTCTTGTCTGTGAAACATAACTTGATTAGACTCGAAGAGTAACTTGATGTTATTGTCATTAACAAACTGCTTAACACTAATAAGACCATTTGCTAGACCAGGAACTACCAAGACTTCTTTTAAAACAAAGGTAAATACTCTTGAAGATGATTTGTGATTTAGGGTAAATAATACCATACCCTCACCCGTAGTCTTTAAAACACTATCTTTACCAGTTTGCCCCAAAGTTTTATCTTTTGGGAAAGCTCGATAGTTTAAAACCTAGTAAATATGAGCTACAGCATTATTTGTGGCCCCACTATCGATCTGGAATATATCAGTATCTTGATTTGTAGAATCTTGATTATTAATAACATTTAAATTAATTAAATGTAACCCTCTTGAAATACTGTTCGGATCAGGTTGCGGCGCAGGAGAATTTCATGCTTTGTGACCTGGCTTTTGACAATGATAGCAAACCTTCTTATTGCCATTAAAACATTTGTCTGCTGTGTGCCCCATTCCAGCCACAATCCTTGCACCGGACGTTTTTTATCTTGATTCTCCTTCTTCACGTCTTGATTTGGCTTCACAGGTGTAGAAGGAGTTGTCTTGACACTTGATTTATTACTTGATTCGTCGAGAGACTTATAATTAACAGTACTTGAAGAAGAACTTGATGATTGAGCTGGTGATTTACTTGACTGAGGAGTCGAGGGAGTCGACGCTGCTTTTATTGAATATTCTTGAAGTTTCGGAGTAATATCCGCAGGTTTAGCAGACGTCGACTTTTTTCTCTCTACGTAATCCAATAAGGATATACGTAACATTTCCTCAGACAAGTCTTTATCAGCTCGTGCACATGAAGTATCGATGACCGCCTCAAACAAAGGATTTAGTTTTAGAATTAATTTAATGAGCCAGAAGGAGGGTGGAAAAACTTGACCAAATTTCACCAGGCTTCGTCGAGCGGCATCGAATTTAGATAAAAACAAAATTAGTTCAGTGTTGTCTACATACTTGAGTTTGTCAAGATGGTTCATGACAGCAATCATGTCATGAATCATCTTGCTGCCATACTACCTTTTTAGTTCTTGATAAATTTTGAAGGCTGATTCGAGATGAAAAATTAGCATCTTGATGGGTTGTGCTACATTCATTTGAATCCGGTTCTGCATTTGAGCGTCGACTCCTCGGGGAATATTCTCCGGAAGATTCAGGTGTTCTGCTCGAGGAAACGCGATCCATTGGTTCGCATTTGCTGCCGCTAAGTCATTCTTGATGTCCCTCTCCCACATCTTGAAATTTTGTTTACCCTTTAACTTCTCGTTATTTCCGTAAGTACGTAATGGAATAAGAGGGACCATTTGAAACTGGCCCATTGTTGGGTAACATTGATACTGAAATGACGTGTTCATTGGAGTATAAATGTTACCCGATGGAGCTTGATTTCCATTGCTCACAAATGAACTTGAATCATGAAAAGCCATAGGGTAACTTGACACTTGAGTTGCAGGCATAAAGCCTGTTCTTGATTCTTGATAATCTGGTACTTGACCAGAACTTGATTCTTGACCAACATTGGTTAGTCCAGGAAGGGGAGCAAAATGACTTTTTGGAGACATTTTCGAAAAATAGAGCACGGCGAGTGCGTTCGATGCAGAATCTATCGACATTTGACAACAATCGATTTTTGGAAGCAACATTTGAATAACTTTGATTCATATTTACTTGATTCGGACTTGATAACAGGGCAGTTGGAAATTTACTTGAACTTGAAGTCTCAGCTTGACTCGACGAGCTACTTGATGGACTTGATAACGAAGTAGACAAAATATCTTGATTCAATGTACGTAATGGTATAATTTTCTCTTGATTGAGATCGATGGTTGTTGAAGACGATTGGCTCAGTTGAACTTCCTTGACGATCTTTCTGGAATCTGAAAAGGTTATGGTAATGGTCGGTTCAGCCGTGATACTCGAAGACATCTTGATTTTGCCAGCCATCTCAGAAAGTTCTTGAACGAGTGGTAAATTTTGAATTTGTACGATCTCGTCTATTGTATCAGTTGTTACGGTGTTCACTACAGGATTAAATGACACTTTCTTGATTTTTGATACCTGTTTTTTCTTCATAACAGAGAGAGCAGGAGCTTGAGAATGGCCACAACGGGTTTTCGGAGCCATGAACGACTAATATGACAAACACTACCCACAAATTTCTTGAAAAACGAACTTGAAAAATTAATTGATTTTGACTTATGGACTTGAAATTTTCGTAGAATTATACGAACATAATACTTGAATGATAACAAAGGTGCAAACATGCAAACACACTTGAGCTCTGCTATCACTTTATATTTAGAAGAGAAATTAATTACGAGCAACTATCTCTATTCTAAATGGAAATTCACTTGAATTATATCATAAAAGAAACTTGAACACTATAATAATAGAAAAACTAATTTATTATAAAAACGAAACATATTAATGTTGTATCGTCATATTGATTACAAAGATGAATGAGCATCACCTCATGACCAGAAAACAACTTGTGAATAAAATCGAAGTATCAACGGACCTGTTTACGTGAAATTACTGACAAATGACTTTAACTGATCGTAGACATTGAATGAAGACTAGACACACACTTTACAAACACATAAATAAGAACACAAAAATATTCACTTCACGAAAATGTATTTCCATTTAAGATGGAGGAGATGTTAACTCCACAACATTTCAAGAGCGACAAGAGGTTCACAAAAATATAATATCACAGTTGTGTTACAAATATAAAAATCACAGATTACAAAAAGTATCGAGTCAGTGTTACCACAACAAATATTATGTGAAAATAATAAGCTGACGTATAATATAATTTGCTATCATTCTCACACACCTCCTCAAATTATAATTATACGACGTGTCAATTTAAAAATAATACGTGAATGACATAAAGCAATAAATTGGTCATTAAACAAAATGAAATCAGTCAAAAATAACAAACAGTATGAAAAGTTTCAACATAAATGGTAAACGAATATAAAAAGTTACAACAAATTTAACATCTCACAAAATTTATTAAATTGAGGCCTCGGGCAGCCCTTTGTGAATACATCACCCAACTGTTGCAAAGTTGGTACATACAAATATTTGAATTCTATATTTACGTGATCACATACAAAATGGTATTTAAGATCTATTTGCTTGGACCTGTGAGTATTCCATTTTCCAGAATGCAGAAGTGCCAAACAACTTTGATTATCTTCATATATTACGGCTTTTTCATTTATTTGGATGCAAAAATCATTTAACAAGTATTTAAACCAGATTGATTCTGTAGTGCCTTCGCATATGGTAATTAGCTCACTCTCAGTACTGGACAATGCTACAGTTGGCTGCTTTTTGCTGGACCAGGACACCAGTGAGCCATAAACAAAGACACAATACCCCAAGATTGACCTTCTAGTGGTTACAAAATTGCCCCAATCGGCATCAGAATATGTTTCTAAAATGTTTTTATTAATATGTTCGTTTTTATATGTTAATTTTCTGTCTTTTGTGGTTACTAAATATTTAAGAACCCTAAGTAAATACCTACAATGTTCATCAGTGGCGTAGCTGGAGAATTGACTAAAATATGATATTGCAAAGCAAATATCAGGCCGTGATCTTAGCATTAGATACATGCGAAATCCCATGAGCTGTTGGTAGTCATTATTCAATACCTTATCACACGCATTCAGATCACTGTCCAATTGGAGTTTTGGATGAATGGGTGTGTAAGTGGGTGCACAATTTTCAACACAAAAACGTTTTGCAACAGTCTCAATGAGAGTCCGCTGTTCAATCTCCAATATGCTTTTGTCACAATTGTGATTAATGTTTAGTCCTAACTTTTTATTAATTTTACCTAAATCTTTACATTAAAATCTTTTATTTATCTGTTGTTTAAAATATGTTATTAATGTTTCATTGTTAGAGCTAATTATTACGTCATCAACATATGTGAGCAAGTATACAATAGAATTTTTATTTTTATTTTTAAATATATATAGACAGTCATCAGCCTTGCTCTGCACAAAGCCAAAAGATACAAGGAATTCATTGAACAATTTGTTCCCTACATTGGGCGACTGTTTCAATCCATAGATTGACGTATTTAATTTTAGTACATTATTTTGTCTATCGACTCGTGTTTCTATACCTTCAGTTATTTCAAGATATACGTCCTCGGACAAGATACCATTCAGAAAGGCACTACGTATATCTACCTGTTCCATATAAAATTTTAATTTATTGCTAATTGCTAACAGAGTTCTGACAGTCGAAAGTTTCGCCACCAGCGCATAAACTTCATTAAAATTGAAGCCTTTCTTCTATTGACATCCTCTGGCAACTAGTCTAGCCTTATACAGGACTTTATTATTAACATCATATTTTTTATTATATAACCAGTGACAAGTGATGGTAGGGGCGCCCTTTGGACGTTTGGTCACCTCCCAAGTCTGATTGGAATTCAGAGCAATTATTTCATCAGAAATAGCCGCCTTCCACATCAGACTGTCAGGTGCAGTACTCGCCTCGTCAAATGTCAAAGGGATGCCATCCTCAGCAATATATATATATAACTTGCAATACCACCACTGTCAGTCGCCTCCTCTGGTAGACAATCCAAATTTAAATCACCATCTACTTCTATATTTTCTAAGTTAGATTCACTTACTTCTTTAAATATATCATCTTCTTTCGTGTATTTATTATTATTACCTATTTTATTTTCAAAAAACTCAACAGTAACTCCTTTGTCTTGATATCCAACAACTTGTATCCACAAGGAGAATATCCCACCATTACCAATTTTTCACTTTTAGATTTAAATTTATTAGAATCGTGTTTGAATGACAACATATATGCGTCGCATCCAAAAGTCTTTAATTTTGTGTAATCATACTTTTCATTGTACCATCTCTCGAAAGGCACGAAGTCCTTATTAGTAGGACACCTATTTACTATATAGGCAGAGCACAATATGGCTTCTGTCCAATAGATTTTATCGAGGAAGCTCTTGAATAACATTGTCCTTGCTCTTTCACAGAGTGTCCTGTTCATCCTCTCAGCCTTCCCATTTTGTTGGGGGCAGCCACCAACTGTAGGTTCAAAAATAATTCCCTTCTCAGTACAATATGACTGAAAGGTAGTATTCATGTATTCAGTTCCACGATCACATCTAAGTCTTTTTACATTATACCCAAATTTATTTGAGACCATTTTGTGACATTCCCTAAATTTCATGAACGCTTCCATTTTACTCATCAGAAGGTACACACAACAAAAATAAGAGTAATCATCAATAACGGTCAGAAAATATTTTGTTCCCTTTTATGAGGGAGGGTTAATAGAACCACAAAGATCAGTATGCACCAACTCAAGAGACTTTTTTGTTTTTTTATTGTGTCTCAAAAAAGGTTTCCTTCTTTGTTTTCCCATAACACAGGGTTCACATAGCAATCTGTGGTTAGAATCAACCTTTGGTATCAAACCCCTGTTTGACAACAATTTAACATCATTAATATTCAGATGAGCAAGACGTCTGTGCCACACAGTCAGTGGACTTGAGTCATCCTCCAGCGTCAGATTGCACGATTGATTCGGTATTTAAAAAAAATCAATCGTATACAAATCTGAGTCTACGCTAATTCCAGTAGTCACAATTTTACCACTGCAGCATTGGATGATCTCAACAGATTCCTCTCTGAAAAGAGTATAAAAACCAGACTTGCTATTCCGCTTTACTGAAAGCAAATTTTGTGGCAACTCCTGAGCATACATTACATTTTTAAGTTCGATTACAGTTCCATCCAAAATTTTTACCTTCACTGTACAAACAGACGTAATGGAGAGGGAAACACCCTTTTTAGCTACACAAATATTGTGTGGTTTAATTAGGTCAATATATTCACCAAACAAATTAATATCATTGAATTGAGCATCCACTGTCGACAACAAAGGTGGTTCGAGGAACTAAATTTTCGTTTTTATTACTTTCAGAGTCATTAATTTTATCATTATTATTCATAACTGTGAAACTATAGCCCACTTCAGAGCAATCGTCATTATTATTATTATTATTATTATTATTATTGTCATTGCACATTTGTGCAGAATTCCTATTATTATTACTATTATTTTGATCATTAGATCGATTACTATTATTACTATCACTGTGATTATAAAATTGCAAATATCGAATTAATCGATTTCGATTCGACAAAATTATACTTATGACACATGAAATTGGTCCATTTTTTTATGACGAATCGAATGAGCCTATTGCCGAAGCTGTAGCTCAATTAGATCAAAAGTTATCGCACTTTTAAGTTTCGATTGAATTTTTGGCAAAGCAATTACGAGTTATATGCCCAATTTTATTGCAGTAATGACATTTTACATTAGACTGACCAGAATTATTATTAAAATTTTGATTACTGCCATTACTATTATTGCCATTATTACTATTATTAAAAGTACCTATATCGTGATTATTATTATTAAAATTTCGACTTTCATTATTGGAAGACGAATTCGAATAATTATTATTAATATTATTTACTCTTCCCCGATTGAAAGCACGATTATTGCTTCGACTATGAAACCAACCACGATTAGAACGATTACTATTATTACCAGAATTTTGTGAGACATAGTTATGGTTGCCAAAAAATAGATTCTCTTCACCAGCAACAGGTACTAATGAAGGTTTTTGTGACACAGAATTATGAGAATTACCTCTAACTGTCAGTCTACTATCTAAAGATAGTTCACGATGGAAGTTGATCAGCTTCATGAATACGCTATCCCAGCTGATGACTTCTGCATCTTCCTCAAAAACTTTTATCGGATGAAATTCAGCAGGCAACGATCTCAGCAACACCGAAATAAACTGCTTCATAGTGGTCAGGTCTCCCAATTCAGTCAAGCAACGACATCGAGCACAAAAATCGAGCAAATACTTCTGTAAATCAGCACCAAGAACATACCATTTAGCATATAAATCTCCTTGTAAGTCTATCAGTGTCTGGTCATTTCCATTGTCAATTAAATCTGTCAGCGCCTGGAACATTTCCTTCGCCGTCGTATATGTCTGGATCACCTCTAGATATTTGCCAGTCACATTATTAGCGATCAGGAACATCGCCTTAGCATTCTCTTTCAACCAAGTATCACCCCTATTTTGAACAGTCGGCAAAGTATCAGTTATTAAATTACCCAATGAATCCTTCGCTAGCAGCAGCTCCATCCGAAACTTCCATGTTCTGCCATTACGCCCATTAAACGGTTCTATGCAATTCACCTTCTTGACATCCATTTTGATAACAGTAACTGACAATCAGTTTCACAGCAAACAACTATTTTCAGCAACTTTCAGATACACCGTTCAACGAATCAAGATGATTGAAATCACAGGAATGACGAGAAGCGAACATATTAAATAGCAAAAAATAAATTAACAAACATGGTAACTACTTGAATGAAGTGATCAGGATTCAACAGCACAACATTACAGAATTATGACAATAGTGGCCACATTGACAACCAGGTGACTGGGCCCATAACCTGTGAATAAAAATGATGTATCAACGGACCAATTTATGTGAAATTACTGACGAATGACTTTAACTGATTGTAGACATTGAACGAAGACTAGACACACACTTTACAAATACATAAATAAGGACACAAAAATATTCACTTCACGAAAATGTATTTCCATTTAAGATGGAGGAGATGTTAACTCCACAACGATTCAAGAGCGACAAGAGGTTCACAAAAATATATAAGCTCTGTTTGATAGGACTACACTAACTTACACCAACCTACACCAAGAGGGCGATTCCATAAATGCAGGAATGTTATGCGACTTTGTGCCAAGTTTTACTTGAATATTTGTGGAATATCCCTACCAGTGTAGGTTGGTGTAAGTTAGTGTAATCCTATCAAAAAGAGCTAATATCACAGTTGTGTTACAAATATAAAAATCACAGATTACAAAAAGTATCGAGTCAGTGTTACCACAACAAATATGTGAGAATAATAAGCTGACGTTTAATATAATTTGCTATCATTCTCACACAACTCATCATATAGTAGCACAGATAAAAACGACGAGAACTTGAATGTTTTATATCTTGATTCCAGTAGTACCAACTACTGGTATCTAACAGTTCCTAGATCTGTCATTTATTAATCAAGACATTTATTTTGTTGTCATACATTTTATTAAAATTACATGACATTAATTGCTGAACTATGATGTTAAACTTATTTACTTTCACAGTGATGTGAGGCGGTAATGACGAGGAACGAAAAAGAGTAAGAGAGAAGTATTCACGACAGAATTTATTAGCAGACTAAATTTACATTTGGAAATAAAATATGAATTAATATGAAATGGCGAAGCAACAGGGATAGCGGATTGAGAATGGTAGGGGAAGCACTTCGTGACGAGAGTGTACGTGTGACATATATATATAGATTGACGTGATGATGATGAAGAATGAGATGAGGTGGGATTTCGTATCAACACCCCCCTGAAATTTTACCGATTGAGTTCTTCATCATGTTCTCTGAAAATAAACGAATTATTATTATTTCTAAAAAAATATTTAGTACAAAAATGATATATGCATAATAAAAAAATTTTTTAAAAATTCACATCATATTATTAAGGTAACTTTGGTTTCAATAAGAAAAATTTTGTTTGCTGTGCTTCGAAAAATAAAATAAAATAAATGATTAAAATAAATAAATAAATAGGTAAGTACATAAATATGGTAACATGCAAAGAGTATAGAACATTAATATGTGATATATAGAATAGTATATGGTATCTGTAATAAACAAGAAAAATAAAAATATAAAAATTGGTAACATGCAAAAAAATTTTCGTATACATAAATGACTAATAAATGATTCATTAAGAAGTGTGCTCGAATATATTCTCGAGCATTTACGAGTGTATGATAAAAATAAAAAATAAAAAAAAATCACAAGGGAATAAAATTAACAAAAGATTTTAAAAGGTATACGAGCGTTTATCGGAAACATTACGTTTAAGAATTTTATCTATAAATTGGCATGTAATAATATGAAGCGATAATATATGATGTCCGTTAGCTTTATCTTTTACGTTTCTCATTTGTGTTTGAGGTGGCGTTTGACATGTTTATTTTTGGATAAGGCAAGCTATTTGGTTTATCTTTATTGAGGTCATGTAATGAGTTTTTATCTCTCGTATATTGTTCAGATTTTCCTTTCATACTCTTGTGTGGGAATTTGTCGTGTATTTTTCTCACGCTTGTTCAAAGTTGTATGCTGTTTCTATTATTAGCGTTTGTAGGGGTTAAGCTTGTTTGATTTTAATTCTGTTTTCATTGTTGGGTTTATAATAAAATCGTGTATTTTTTTTCAACAAGTATTTTCGAGTGTATTTTTCCATGAGTATTATTTATGAACAATGTAAGAGTATTATTTCTTGTACAATATGTTTCAAGTTTGGACTTTAGTATTTGACTTGGTACGACTTTATTCTTTTGGACGGGTATTTTTCCTTTCATAAATAAATGTATTTAATATTATGTGAATAGATTCGTTTTTTCTAGCACTTTTACAATTAAATTTTCCAATTTTGTTCTATCTAAGGATTTCGTAAGTAAATCTGCAAGCTGATTTTCGGAATTAACAGATCTGAAATGGATTATTTTCTCTTCCATGGCTTCTAAAATCGAGTAACATTTTATCATGAGAGCTCGTGATTTCTTTTGACTACCACCAGAGCAAATTTTTTGGGTTGATATATTATCCTCCATTACATCTACGATTATTTTTTACCCAAAAATTTCAAAGTTCATGTGTTGAATTACCTTTATTATATCGAGTGTGTCAAAAACTACTATAATTTCTGCAGCGGTACTGGATGAAGCGTGGATTGTTTGTTTTGAACAATTCCACTCTATCAAATCCCCATTTGCAAAAATCATAAAGCCGGTAATTGATTTGCCTTTTTGTAAATTGTTTAACTCAATATTATTTTTGTCTACTTGAGGGGCATATGAGGCGTCAATATATGCTTGTATTCCGTCTCCCTCGGATTTATACGTTATATTATAATTTTTTGTAGAACTGACATATCTAAATATTCTTCTTACGTAATTTTTTAGAGTATCATTTGAATTATTTTGGTAGTGTGAGAAGAAGTTTACAGGAAATAATATATCAGGTCTGGTTAGTCTGGCTAGGTACAATAATCCACCAATCATCGATCTATATTCTGTGTCATCCCTTCCATTTTCAACTTTTTCTATTTTAAGTGCAGTTTCCATTGGGGTGTTTGTGTTTTTTATTTCCGAAATACCAAATTTTTTAATCATTTTTTCAATATGTTTATTTTGGGATAGTACTATTGTTCTATTCTCTATGTTTCTTTCTATTTCCAACCCCACGAAAAATTTTGGATTATTTATGATTGTGATGGTAAAAGACTTTTCCAGTTGTTCATTAATTTTTGTAACTGCTATTTGTGAGTTTGAAACTATCAGAATATCATCTACATAGCTTAAAAAGTATGTTTTTTCATTGTCTTTATTCATTTGATATAAACATCTATCTGCTTTTCTTCTTTCAAAACCCATTTCCTTAATTTTATAGTCAAGCAGATCGTACCAAGATTTACTTGACGTTTTCAGTCCGTATATTGATTTTTTCAGTTCAAGAACTTGATTCGAATTGATGTTTATCTCCTCTTGTTTTTTCACATAAATTGGTTTTATAATTGGGGAACTTAAGTACGCCGTTTTGACATCATATTGTACAAGAATTAATTTTAATTTATTAACTATAGAGAGCAACCATCTAATTGTACTAATTGATGCAACAGGACCATGTGTTTCTGTAATACTATACTCAGTTTGATCTTTGAATCCTCTCACTACCAATCTGGCTTTAGGTTTTAAATTTCCATATTCATCGTATTTAATTGTAAATATCCACCTAGTATCTATTAATTTTTGCCTATCATAATCCACAATTTCCCAAACATTCATATCATTTAATGAATTATATTCGTCGTTTATTGCATTTACCCATTCTTTTCTAAAAGGATTATTATTAATTTCATTAAAATTCTTTGGGATGCAATCTTCTATGTATGTTTTATTATAGTTGACATTAATATTCATTATTATTGGGTTTATTATTCCTAGATCTTGTTCGTAATTTGCCGGTTTAATTATTAACTTTCTGTTGGATGTTTCCAAAGATTTTATATTTTGAGACTCATCAACCCATACGTCACATGCAATATACGACTTTGTTTCAAAATGGTCTCTCAGACAATATCCAGTATTTGTGTATCCCATCATTATGCTTTTTTCTGCTCTCGGTGCCAACTTTGGATCAATTTTGTTTTTCAATTTTGCCTTTGCTTTAGTTGCATTTTGTTTACGTACTTCAAAAGGGATGTGACGATATGTTAGAGAACCAAATACCTTTAAATTTTTTAAATTTGGTTTTGTGCCATAAAATAATTCATACGGGGTTTTAAAGTCCACATTTGCTTTTGTTGGTGAGCGATTTAATAAATATGCTGATGTGACAATTGCATATGACCAGTATTTAATGTCCAGGTTGGCATCAATGAGCATAGCTCTTACTCTTCTCATGAGTGTCTGGTTCTGCCTTTCAGCTACGCCATTCAACTCTGGAGAATAAGGAACTACGTAATCCATTGTTATTCCATTTTCTAGACAATAATTTACTATTTTAGCATATGTGTATTCTTTTGCGTTGTCACATCTAATGGTTCCAATAGGGAAATTTGGGAATTTATTTTTCATAGACATTATCATATTTTAAATTCTATTGCTACTTGGTTTTTGTTGTAATGGGCATGACAAATGTGTATTTTGAGTAATGATCGATAAAGGTTAAAATATATTTTTGGTTAGCAATCGATGGTGTAAATGGACCCATTATATCCGATGATGTTATTTCCAATTTTCTAGATGGTTTTGTCCTCATTCCATTATGCCCTAGTCTCATATTATTTGCAATGCAACAGATTTGGCAGTTTTTAAAATCATCGTCTCTAAAATTCATATTTTCCGGAATGCCAACAGATAAGTTTTTTAATTTTTGGATATAGCGTGCATTTAAATGATCCAGCCTTCTATGTATAAACATTTTTTTATTGAATATATTATTATTATTATTTGAAGTATCGTTTATACCATCAGTATTATCATTGATATTTGATTTTTCATCATTTGGTATATTTTCTTCATTGATCGTATTATTATTTTCACCCCCCTCAAATGAATCTAGATTATTATTTTCTAACGGGTTTTCGACTTCTTCTTGTATTTCTAACTCAATTGTAAAATCCTCCCATTCATCCTCATTTTCTTGGGTTACTGGACATATTTGTGTAGTGCTTTCTAATTCTTTATTAATGTACTCATCTTCATTAATTTTTGTAATATTTTTATTTTGAATATTGTAATGGATATAAAATATTCCATTTTCTTTAGGGGCAGTTATTAAAGTTTCCCCATTTTCTATAGAATATATATTAGCACAGTTTTTTTGCTGATCAATATTTACTGTACCCGTATTCGTGATTTTTATTGCACTAATTATGTCAGTATTTAAATCGGGTACGTAGTGTACATCATTTAATTCAATTAATGATTGTATTTTATTGGAATTTTCAATTTTGATTGTCATTTGACCAGTATGGGTGGCATACAAGAAAACAGGAGTGACAAATTTTTTAATATTATTCAATTTATTTAAGTCTGCTGTTAGGTGCACTTCTGCAACTCCATCCAAAATTCCCTTATGTTCTAGTTGAATATAATCTTCTTTTATTTCATTTTTTTTAATTAATTTATTTAACAACCATTCATTTGAATTATCTATGTGTTTTCTGACCATGCAGGACATTTTTACCTGTTGTTCAGGATTCTCTTTTTTATTTGAGGCAGTATTATTATTTTGGGTTGTTTTTGGTGGATAATTATTTTGATTTGCTTTCGTATTATTATTATTACTATTTTGTTGAGTATTACCATTATTACAGTTTTGGGCTATGTGCCCATTTTGACCACATTTATAACACTTTGGGTTGTTTTGGTTATAATTTTTATTATTACCTCTATAATTATTTCCGCGGTAATTTCCATTGTTTCTATAATTATTTCCCCTATAATTTCCATTGCCATTTCTATTCGTATTATTATTATTATTATTATTTTGTGAATTTGGTTCATTCCCATTTGCATTACTATTCATACCATAATTTCAATTGTTGCCTCTATAGTTATTATAATTATTACCTCTGTAATTATTCCTTCCTCGATAATTATTATTACGACCTCTCTAATTATTATTATTATTGCCATTACCATTATTTTTGTAGTTATTAGAATTATTATTCTGGTAATTATTATTCTGTTTCTTTAATGTCTGATCTCTAAATTTTTGATCAGCATCTTCCCTTAAAATTCTTTTAAAATTATCAATATTTCGTTCGTTGGGGGACAGATTTTCAAACTGCATTTTGGCTAATGCTTGTTCATAACACAGTGCATGTTGTAAGTTTTCTAATTCTTCCTCTTCTTTCACTTCCTTTCCACTATCTCTTACATCCGTAACAAGTTCGTCCCATTTTTTAAGAAATCCTCTCATATTTCCCCCAGGTTGAAATCTGAATTCCATCCATTTCGATTTAGCCATGTTGGCTGTAACTGATGTTTTTGTACCATATATATTATCCAATTTTTTTAGCATCATTATGGCTGTATTACAATCTCAAATTTTTTTGGTGATGTCGTTCGAAACTCTTTTAAGGACGAATGCTTTGGCATTGTCTTGCATTTTACAATAATTAATCATTTCCTTATTAGGCCTAAAGTTCAAATCATCAATATGTGATATGTATGATTCCAAAAATTCGTGTTCTCCAAAAATGTTGTAGTAACCAGCACCCCTAATGGCCGAAATAATCATACGTCTCCAATCTAAGTAATACTTTCCATTGAACACCTTTCCCAATGGAGCCTGAATAGGTTTCATTTCATTAACACTCGACATAATTTCTTCAATTTTTTTAAAGCCTAATAATTTATTTTCAATATTTGTGATGGATATAAATTTTTTACTTTCTTCTTTTCCTTTGTCGATCTTTTTTACTAGATTTTGTTCTTTAAATTCAATATTTTTATTTTCTGGTACTTTTTCTTTTTTATCCAGTTTTCTAATTCTTTTAAAATTTTATTATTTATTATCTTAAGAATCTATTTACGAATTTTTTCTCTGATTCCAACGAACTATATATTCTATTCGAAAAGTAATTTGGTATCGAATCAGATATTTTAATATATTTAAATGAACTAATTTCCTCTATTCTACCTGAGATATCAATTGTGAAGGACTCTAATATTATTTCACCCGTAAAATACATGTAGTAAGGAAGATTATATTTCTCTATTTTCAAATCTACCACTTTTTCCCCTTCAAACTTCAACAATTCCTCCAATTCCTCTTTCTCAATACTATATTCGCCTATTTTATTTTCTAATACATTTATTAAATTTGACATGTATTATTAAATGGGAAGGGAAAAACAAATTTATATCACCACCTCAAATTTGCAATTCAAAATATACGTAAAAAATAATTTAACTACACCTATATTACCTTACAAAACTTAATTTTCTTCGTTGATCCGTTGCTGTGTGAATTCGTATTTGCTAAATCCCAATATCACCGTCGTTGTCTCTGCTGAATTTTGTAGTAGGTTTGCCCAAAAATTTGTGGTCTTCGTAGTTAAGATCTCTGGTAGAGTCCTTGAAGACGGGAGCAGAAGACTTCCTCAGGTGGTTCTCTGTATCGTTGGCGGTCCTTTCT
>WOFM01000411.1:695647-712908 GCA_011428145.1 Ericerus pela | reverse complement strand
TTTATCGTTTTATGTGACCTGAAAATGTACAAAAATGATGTCGATCCAATCTGACAATTTTTTTTTTCTAATTTCTTACAAAAATTTTCCACTTACGTACAGCCGATGGAATGTTCTGAAATTCACCCGAAATTTTCCGTCACCCCCTAAGGACCAATCCACCGATTCGGATCCCGGAGAATTTTAGCAAGCTTTCATTTACTATTTATGCCTGGCTATGATTTTTCAAAATTCAATAAATGCTGGTTACAATTTTTTATTGTTTGATTTAGCCAAATCTATCGAAGAATTCTGTAGAAACAGAATGATAGTATTCTTAATTGATGAAGTTGTTTCGTCGGTCATTAATTTACTCAACCTTTTCATTTCATTGCGTCGACTTGTGAACTTTCGAGTCTTTTATTGCTCTTGTGTGGCTATTACATGTTTCATTAAATTACACATTATTTACACAGCACACTTTTTAACATAAAACCTGCTGGGCAGTCTTAACAATTTACCTTTTACCGAAAACTAAATATTCTTCCAAATGTGATCGTGTGGTTGTTGTTTTGTGAGTGTTATTTGATTGTTCGGATTTTCAAAGGATTAGAATGCAGGAAGAATAAAAAAAAAGATACCAAAATTGAAGACTTTCAAACGAGCACGATTTTATGGATAAAACCGAGTACCTACTTGGTCCGCTTATTCAATTGTAAAATGCTTGATTTTTTGTACAATGGTTGTGGTTCAGTATTATTTTGCTCACGCCCATTATTATTATTTTGTATTCTTTCATGCATTCAATAAGATTTGAAATGGTTTATTGCGTCTTTTTTTTCTTCCTTTTTCCTCATTGTGAAACGAAAAAAACGTATATAGCTGCGATTCAAACGCCTTTTACAGTTTTTTACAGCTACGAGAAAAATTTTTGTTACCATTCTGCTATAAGTACATCAAAATTTAAGATCCAATAAAGTTCCATTTTTACAACCATACGTGGCAAATTGTTTTCTCTTTTTCCACTTGTTGTTTATTTTTATGCAGAAGACGATATTTTAACCAGAATGCAAATATTATAACGATTTTATCAAGACGAGATGTATTCTTGTATTTAATGCTACCTATATGTACAAAGGAAAATTCTCGCTATCCCTTTTGAACAATAATTTTGCTGATTTTACTGATAGTAATTAAAGCTTGATCATTTCAATTAGATGAATATTTTCGCGTAATCTGTAATATGGTACAATTTTTTTGAACTAGTCCCAAAGGAAGTCTTTCTTATTTTTGTGCCATATATCTTAATGATGTGTCATTTTGCCGGTGAACTCCTTTTTCATAGCGGATTATAAACTTACCTATATTTTGTAATGTAATGCATTCTAATGTCCTATTACGTAATTAAATAGACAGATTTCATTATGCAATAACCCAAATGTTAGATCTCGAGCTTACTTGGATTAACCAACTATCTCTGTCTACTGTACGTCTTTCTCTCGAAAAATTCAATTTTTGACCTTTTTAATTGCGTGAAAAATGTGAATGTTTATTGGAAATATCAAATTAAATACTTAATTAGTCTGCCTTCTAGTGGGTAGAAGCTTATAATTAAGGGTGGTTTAAGGTCCAAGGGACCATATAAAGTTGGTTGTTGTCACACGTTTCGTAACGTACAATTGACGTCACCTCAACACCAGTATCTCCTCATACCAGAGGATGCGCCTGAGCCTCGTGGGCGTGGCCACGATATACCTTGCTCAGTCAAGGTGAACCTGAAAAAAAAAAACTCCAGTGTACTGATACTTCGCTAAGAAACCTAGTTTGCCAATTTTCATTGTCAATAAAAAAAAAACAAAAAAAAAAAAAAAAAAACACCTAAATTAGTGGAATGCGAAAAAGACGCTTGTAACCTCCTGCGCCGTAAATAAGAAAAAGATATTTCAACGTCTACCAAACCTGCACTGACATAATGACGATCTATCTTGAAAACTTCAGGCCTTATCCCTTTGACAGTTTTATCAAAACCGTGAACCAAAATTCTTCTCCAGTTTCCTACGAAATTATACCATGCAACCGTCAATTGCATACCAATTTCGAGTAAGTAACTTCGTAAAAATTTTGAAATATTTCCGTAGCTACTTTCGATTTTTCACTTTTCAGATTTTCGCCTGAAAAGAATCGGTTTTGCCTAAAATTTTTACTTCACGTCTCAAATCAATTCAAATTAGACTTTAAGTTGGCTTACCAATTATTTATTTTTTCGCATTTATTCGAGTGGATCGTGGGCTGTATTTGTTTGAAATACTACAACAAATACCAAATGCTGTAGTAGTTTTTTTTTTTTTTTTTTTTTTTTTCGATTCTGAGATAATACCTATGATTAATTCCTATATTTTCGGTCATTGAAAAATTTCAGACTATGTTTGATGCATTTGGAATATTTTGGTATAGATCGTGAATCATAGGTTTAAAAGGCATTCATCGAAGTTTTTCTTTTACACGTACCTACTGGTGAGCTACATCAGTTAGTTATATATTTAGCGGCGCCAATTTTGAATTAGAAGATAACACATTGTATGATAAATTTAACATAATGCAGCTTTAATGAGACGTGTACCTTCATCTCGAGAAAGAAATCAATTCAATTCAACAAGACGAAATTGCACGCGAAAGGAAAATGTTAAAAAAAAAAAAAATAATAATAATCCTTATCTAATGATGAAACAGAAACGGTGTGGGAGAGAGAAGAGACGAAAGTAATGTAGTCCATAATTTCAATCGCCGACATTTGTTATGCAATCAAGCACGACATTGATATGTGAACTTCTTTTAAGAATGAGGTGAGCATGGATGATGTCCTCAAAAGTGTTTTTTTGAATAAAAGTTCAGTTCGAAGCTGGCAGCTATTAAATATATGCGTCTGATCATATCCTCAAAAAGCGCAACACTCAGAAATAGAGTTTACGTTTTTGAATTTATAATATTAAAAAAAAAAAATCCGACATGATTTGAGATTTTTTTTCTCTAGGTGAAGGGTTGATGTATTGAAACTCGCCTGAATAATGAAACGCTGAGAAGTGGTGACTGTATTTCGATCATCTCTCTTATAATACGAAAAAAAATACTATAATCTCTTAATGCGATCTTCAGAATCCTTATAGGTGACAAATAGTTTAAATTTCCCTTGGGTTTGTGAAAATCACGAGAAATGAAAGGAACTTCATAAGCCTGCAGAGATACTGTGTTTTCATCTTTTCTCATTTTTTTCGTCTTTTTTTTTTTTTTTAATGCTTCGCATCGTTACAGAAACGTAGATACTTATGTAGGCATTCATTTGATGACCAAGAAATATTGGAAATCGGCTCAAATTTTTCAATAGTTTTTTAACCTGACCCTTCAGGTTTTAGCGATGGGTCCCCAGCCAAAAAACGACAGGAAAGAGCGACCCAAAAGTAGCGCGTATATAAGACCACACATTATAATAAAGACACTGATTGTATATCGCTACACGTCTTATCGGTATTATTCGTTCATGTTATTACTGGCATAGTCATCATAAGAGGAGGGGGCTAAAACCTGAAGGGTCAGGTATTTTACATTTTAGCCGTCAGGCTCAAAGTAATAACATCCCGGGGGGTGGAGGGGGCGGAGCCCCCTCCCGAGGCGTGAAGCGCCGAGTTTTCTTTATTTATTTACCTATCATTACCTATATGTACTTATACAACGATATTTGTATCGAGGCTAAAAAAGTACATACTTATTTTGATTAAAACACGTGATTTATATCTCCTAATCTTTTTGAAATAATTTTAATATTTTTAATGATTTTTCGAATGATATAGGTTTAATGACTGCGATGTTTATTTTGTAAATTCGTTATAACAAATTTCTATTTCTTTAGGGCTTGTTTTACAATAGTAGTGTAAACCAACTTCAGAGTTTAAATTGGTACTCCTTTAATTATAATCCATTAAACCAAATTCAACCTCCGTGAACCACTATTTAACTTTACCACTAAATTTTCAAGAGTTAACTCATGATTTAAATTTTTCATTGACATGCTTGTAAATATGCACCTGCATGTGGTAAAAATATCTTGGGCAAATAATTTTTGGCAAATTTTGTTTTTTTTGTTTCTCACGTGTGTTAATAAGCATAGTAGACGCTAGTACAGTATTGGCGGAGGGATCTTTTCGACGATACGGAGACCCTTGGTCAAGGAATGCCACTTTGTATGTTAGCAATGGCAAGGTAAACTCTAGAGGGTGGGGATTTTTTCCACCTGCCTTATCCTTCTACCATTGTTATCCCCAAAGTGACAAACCATGGACCAGTCCCTCCATATCTGCTCAAAAGATCCCACCAACGATGTAATGAGTGAACCTAGTATCTGAGTGAATCTAGTATGTGACCTCACTGTGACTAAGAACATGTCTAATGAAAAAATAATTATTTCAAAAAATATTGGAAAAAAACAGAGAACCTATTAAATTATTCTATGAAAAAAAAAATGGAAAAAATAAAACCAATTCTTCGAAGTTCACACTATGTGGGACTCGGACCTAGCACTGCTGGAGTGGTAAACCACATCATTACCACAGCGCTACAGTAGTTGAGTGTAAGGCTGGAAGCAAAAATACAATATTATTGTACCATTCGACTATTAATTTACCCAGAATTGTATATTTATAGGCTCGTTTTTTATTTGGTGGTTTATCAAGTTTTTTTTTTATTGATCAACTACAAATTTATATGGTTGCTAAATGTCATACAGTTCTTAAATATTGTTAAAATATTATCATATTATCAGTTATTTATTTATTTTAATTTTGTTTGGCAGTGTCACGAATTAAATTTCCACCAATGAAAGGTTAATATTTTGTGAAAGATTGCAAAAGTTGAAAAAACATAGATTTAGTTGAATCACAACTGGTGAGTAATTCTAAAACCAAATCAACTTTGAACCATGGATGAAGGTTCAGTTGATCCAAAGTGAACCTCTATTGTAAAACTAGCCCTTAGATAGTTTAATCACCTCTTCCGTATTCATAAACAAAAAGGCTCAATTTGAGAAAATTAAAAGAAAATTATTTGATGGTTATATGTGGTTAACATGAAATTTTTCACTTCAGAATAGTTAGGTACCCTATAGTCAGGACTGAAGAGAGAGGAAATTTTGGGCGGGGGAAAGAATTTATGGACCTCCAAAAAATTGAAATTGAACACATTTATATAAAAATTTCCAGACTTCTAAAAAACTTGTGCCTGGGGGAAATCCCATTTTCCCTCCACTCTCATGAGTCCAGGCCCGATAATATATTAAAATAGTTCATAATCAGTCTCAATGAAGATTGTTTTTTTTTTTAAATTATTTTATGTGGGTAGGTACTACCTGGATAGAACAGTTTACAAAAGTTTAATTTGAACGCATAGAAATAAAAGGAATAATTAAGTTTGTTATATCAGTTGGAAGTACCTTAATCTTATTTATAAAAGCTTACTTCTCTCTTCCCATCTCTGTCATGTTCTTCATCAGCCACACAAATAAAAAAAAATCATTATTTGTGGTTGAAGTTAGACATTGGCAGACTTATTATTCCACCTTATTTTGGTTTGAAATTCTGCTTGGTGAAAATGAAGTAAAAACTGAAATAATAAGTATCTATTAAAACATTTTTTATTGAAGTGAAAGTTCCTTGAATGCAGTAGTAAATGGTAAAAGATGTTGCAATAAGGTTTTTGCTTCATATAGCGATGCGCTATTATTCAAAAACCTTTCGATTAATGGAGTATTTCAAGTGATCAATTTTATTATTTTTTATGCCAATTTAGAAACTTAATTTTTTCAACACAGATTAATTTTGAAGTAGAATAGAAAATGTTTCTTCTGCAACAATAAACTAGTAGGATTTTCCTCATATATTTTGTCTATTTCTATTTTCTTTTATAAAAACTTAGTGGTTCTTGCTATGCCTGAATAATATTGGATTAATCGATTAAATTTTACAAAAATAAGTTGAGTAGCAAAAAATCAGTCGAGGTAATCGATTAGTATTTAGTGCGCATTATTAGCTTCACATCAAATGAAAAAGAAAACATAAAACTGGCTGAAGAAAAAGAAGGAGGAAGAAGAAAATAAGAAATACCAGAAGAAGAAAAATGATGGTGATTTTAATAGGGTTTTTTGAACTTCGTGCAAAAACCCTGAAAGCAGTCATGAAACCCATCACCGTGATTACGAGAGCTTGGCTCTATCAACTCCAATTGATTCATTGAACAAAAATCGGATAGAAGTGTACCTTCACACTCTCATTTTTTTCTTTTTTCATGGGGACTATCCATAGACCCCCTGAGCTGGAATTTTAATGTTATGTCCTGTATATTTTTTGGTCACGTTTAGCAAATTTTTATTTGGAAATATTTTTTTTAAATTCCAATTTTGAATATTTTAATTTGAAATACTGAAAATCTCTAAAATTAATAAATAGGAACGAATGAATAATTTTATCTACATTGTAACAAAAATAGCCAAATATTTCAACAGTTTTGTGTAATTGCTGACAGGTACGGCCTGTCATGATAAAAATAAGTCATCCCCCTTAAACTCCTTCAGATACATTCCATGTAAAATTAAAATAAAATAATTTTTCTAATAATAAATCACTTTGGTTAGGCTAATAACTTAGCCTAGGTTATTCACCTCGAACATTTTTCCTCCCACCATTCTTGAACTTTTTCTCTCTTTTCTAAAATTTCAACTTCTTTTCCCTCAGTCACCACCTTGTGTTTGTCCTTCGTGGTAATAATAATAACGATTGTTGCATGTACCTTGGTACACAGAAACCAGTTTTAATTTCTCCTTCTTTTTTTTTTTTCATGAAGCAGCAACGTTTTCATACCTTCATTCTGTAAACTTTTTCGCTGCTCCATCAACCTGAGTTTGATTATTGTACTGTCACAATACAATTTAATTTTATCTGTTTGTTTTTTAATTTTTTAATATATTATGTGTCTGTTTTTAATGGATTGATTTTTTTCTTACAAGCATTTGGGCCCATATCTAATCGGATAACTACCAAGGTACCTAATTCAGGTTGTTTCTTTTTCAAAGAACACCGTGGTTTAAGCATCCGGCCAATTTGGCTTATTTTTATGAAAATTAATGCATGGTATAAAGTTAGCTAAAAACAATACCTGGCTAGCCGTGCAGGTTTGGACTAGGCCTATAATGTTTTCACAGTGTTTTTTCTGTGTTGTTGTGTTGTTATATTTGGGTAAATTAACAGAGTGTTTTGGAATTTACGTTGATCATGTTGTGGTTAGATTATATTACTCAGATTGCATACCACATTGCTCGGCAGAAATATTACAACTATTTCTTAAATCCACAAAACAGCCAATCTTCGTATCAGTTTTATTGTTTTCATTCGATAAATTAGATTTGGAATAACTCGTTGAAAATAAAGTTGATTGATGAAACAAATCCATCTGTTTCACGTTAACCTGGAGGCAATTTCAACTGATAATTTATCAATACCCAAATATATAGGCAAATACCCACATGTCAAAATGTAATAAACTTTATAGTTTGTAGGTTTTCAAAGAAAGTCTGTTCATTGAAATTGATCTCATAAAATGCCCTCGGGTCAGGATTAAGTATGTTTTTCATTTCCTGACCCACAAAAACTTTTGGTACTAAAAGCCAAAATTCATTTGTGTCTCTATGTTACTATTAAAGTGTGAAATTCAGTTAATTCATAAAATAAGGTAATTTAGAGAACGTGTATAATTAATATTATTTTATAAACATAAACTGGGGAATTCCTTGACTAACTAGTTATTTCTTATTTCATACGTTAATGAATCACAATCAGGAAAAGTATAAAATCAAATCAGAAGTAAAGTAAAATCTGCTAATAATGGAAATGGGGAGACCAAGTATTTTGTCCGCTATTAGGAAGCGTCAGTTATTGATAAGAAAAATATAAAATGTAAAAAAAAAATTTGATGAATGTAATTTGATTAATGGGTACAATAGTCAAGTATATGTATAATATAGTCAATTAGTACAAAAACATTGAGTCATTAAAAGTAGCTTTTAGGATTTAACAATAGTCTTTTGTGTAAGGTACAGACATTTTTTAAAAAATGTTTTTCTATTTTTTTTTTAATGTTTATTTGTAAAATGGTTTGTTAGGTTCGCCGATATTTTTTAATGCTTTTAAGAATAATTATTTTCAGATTAGACACGTTTTTAGTTACAATGAATTCAAATAATAGAATCACTCAGTACTAGGTTTACTTATTGCATAGGTGGTGGGATCTTTTGGACAGATGTGGGGGAGCTGGTTCATGGTATGCCACTTTGAGGGTGACAGTGGTGGGGGAAAAAACAGGTGGGGTGAAGTCCCATCCCTTGGGGTTTACCCTGACATTGCTGACATTCAAAGGGGCATGCCTTGACTAAGGCCCCCGCATAGTCCGAAACATTTCTCGAGAGGTGTCTATTAAAGGAGGTTTCACTGTAATAATTTTTTTAGATTCATTTCTTCTTCAGGTAAAGTCCTAATTGAAAAACCCTAACCAATTGCTAAAGATACTTAGTGTTTATACAAGTATTATGCCCTATTCTCATCGAAATGAAAGTTTGTCTAATTTTTCTGGTTGATGATATTAATTTTTGGAATTTTCATCACCTCAAAGTATTCACAAATCTAAGGGCTAAACTAAGAACTCACTTTTAAAACTTATTTAGAACTTGGAAATTTTTTGTCATATCAAATAATTATATGGTCATATTGATTCGAGCCTGTTTAAATTACCATTGTTATACTCAGGCTGTCACACTGTGAGTAGAGTTGTTGCACATTCCTGAATTTCTCAGCTCTCACAAAAGATTTAAAAAAAAAAATAAAGGGATTGGTAGGGAATTTTTACCTCCATAATAACCAGCATCTTTCCTACCCGGTACCATTACTTTTTGTTTTTTGTCCCTATTTTAAAACTGGACCTGCTGTCATCCCAAGCAAAAAGTACCTACAGAGATTGTTTAATTTAATAGTTTTCTTTAAATATTATAATTCAAATAGGGTTACTTTGAATATTTTCCTTGTTTCGATGTTGCTCAGCGTTATAAATTTGAATGTACACTAGTCATTATAATCTACTTTTTATTTTCCGTCTACATTTTACACTTTACCTATCTGCTGCTCGTTAATTCATGAAATAACTAAGTATAGTTAAAATATGTATTCTGTGAATATTAATTACACACTTTAACTTCAAAAATAGGTAGGTACCTATAAATATATTGTATCAGATAACTAAGTTATTTCATGAATTAAGGGATTTCACACTGTGGAATACCTTGTCGTGAGAGATATTCTCACCAGAAGGAAATTCAACAGAATTTAAGCGTGTTCAACCACTTCGTACATAAGTACGGGTAAGCCAAAACCAAGGCGAACACTGGCGATTTTAGAGCCGGTTTGGGTGGTTTATATACGGCTTATTTGCACACACACAAACACACATATGTAAGATAATACGTATGTTGGTGAGGGCGGCCAAGTCGCAACATCCCCTATCGAGATAAGAGATGGCTGGCCAGTTCGTGTACAAATCGTGACATCATCTTATTGTGTCACGATTTGGTACTCGTACATTACCTGCAAGTACGTACAGGTAATTACGATCGAACGTATTTTGTGTATTTAACGTCACAAGGACGATTGTTTGCCTGCCCTTTGGGGTGGCAACTGTCATCGAGGGTCTGACCCCCTATACCTCATACGGGAGAGTCCCCACACACACTTTTATTAGGTAATATATAGTACAGTGAAACCCAGTTAAAATGTTTTTCAAAAGATTTCAGAGAAAAAACGTATCATATGGAAAAACGTAATACACCGGAAGTGGAAAAACTCAAAATGCAACAAATAAAATTTAAATAAAATTTTTTTGATATTTTACTAGAAAAAATTGAAGGGAAAAAAAATTATTATAAAAACATATTTTTATTATTAATGAACCAAAGTGAATGGAACTTTTAGCTGTTTTTAATAACTTATAAATTCGAATTTAGGTGAGTATGGAAATAATTTTCAGAAGAGGCTATATGATTTTTTGAGGTACAACTCAAAAAAACTTTTCCTTCAAAATTTTAAAATTTCTAATAATAAACCTGTCCAGACATTCCCAAAAAACGTATTATATTGTGAGAAAATGTCTTATGCGAGAATGTATACCTATATTAAGGGGGTTTCACTCTATAAGATAATTATATTAGCAATACCTATATATATATATATATATACACGATTTTCTATAAAACGCAATACAGGTTGTAATTTTTATCGGGTAGTTATTAAATTTGATACACATATTTGGATTCAGATAAGGAATAAGGATGAACCGTATTATGTTAGGTGTGGGTTGTTGGCCACATGGTACACTCGTTATGTTGCATTTTTGGCAGTTTAATAGTTTCGCGTAATTTTCAAAGAATAGTCAGGAAATGTAAAATTAATATTCATACAGGACAAGACCTCAAAACTTATTGCTGGCCTGGGCAACACGCAGACCACATGGGGTTCGTGAAAAATCTCAGTGTGGATGTGGAAAAAAAGAAAAAAGATCACGAAAAAAAATATCAAGAAGATTTTTTAAAGAAAACCTACTTAATAACATAAAAAAGTAATGTGATTACCGGCCTGCGAGAGAAAAAACACCGTGTATATCCGTGTTCGTAGTTAATAAAAACAGATATGTCATTAGTGTTGTATGCATGGGGGCTTTAGTGGTCGAAATATCACTAGACCACCAAAAAAACCGAAGTAAATGTGGAAAAGTTGAGAGAAAACACTATAGGTACGATATATGAATATTCTAAAACAAAAAAACACCTAAAAATTTTTTTTTGTTTGTTCTGCTCCCAGTGTTACCAGATGTGCGGATTTTTTTCATTTTTAAACCGATTATTGAATTAGAGTTGCACTGGAAAAACCTCAAAAAATCCGCACATTTGGTAACGCTGCTGTTCGCGAAATTGTTTTGTAGATTTGTATAACTCCCACCGAAGGTGTATCCTGCATATGGTTTTGTATGTCACATTTAAAAATTATAAGCCTATATTTATTTTGCAGTCCACCAAAGCATTTTGTAAAGTCATTGGGACCGCGGCTCAAAAAAGGTTGCCCAGTTTTGTCTATTCAGTTTGGTATGGAAAAGCCTTATATATACGTCCAGTACCTACCTATGCTTAATTATGATGATTTTTGTCAGTTAAAAGGCTCTTAAGTGGTTACTTTTCGAGCAATAGCAACAAAATTTGAAACATAGCTAAGCTTACATTGATTTCTGATTTTTGCCCTATTTCAACATTTAACTAAATTTTGTAACAATCATTGGCTTATGTTCTGGGGCGATTGAAAGAGGGTCAATAGGTAATGAATTAATGCCACAAATTTAGTTGAGCAAAATCAGTATGCTTTTGGCGTTTTAATGATTTCAATTTGCTTTTTTGAAAACCTACTTTTTCTTGCGATGTTTGCTTCCCAAGAGTTTTTTTCTTTTAAAATTTCGTGAAGTTGAATTGTTCCAACGTTCTTTTTTTTTTCCTTTTTTTTTGGTTGAACAAAAAAAGTTTGTTAGTTAAGTAGGTACCCACTTTCTACGGGTAAGGATAAGGGTTGTCGTAAAATTAATTTACGATTCTTACTTATTCTCACATACGTTTCAACAAAATTATCCTCTATGGGTATATCGTGTAGCTATCTAATGTACCTATACAAAAAGCTTTCTTCTAGTTATAATTGTGATAAAAAACTCACCTAATTAATGTATTTTACATGCGAGTCCTAGACAAAATTACAGAAGATCTGCCTATGAATTTTCGTCGTTGTTTTTTTCTATGCGTTTAGAATCATTTATCTTTTTCCTTCTGTTCTGATTTAACAGGCTTAAAAGTTTCGTTTTTTACAACAGGCAGCAGCAATAGAAGTTAGAAGATAGTTCGTATGAACTACATATTAAATTAGATGAACGTTAGATATGGTCGAGAGAGGTGTACGTGTATATAAGTTATGGTCAGTATTATGATTTTAAAACAGATGCTACAACGAGATGAACACAATGTATTTTGCAAAATATACATTAATATCATTTAAAGGCGTTGTTGGAATTTCATGTTTATTATGAGTTAGTGAGTTTCACTTTCTTATCCGTTGTAAATTACGAATAGTTTCGTTATCAAATTCTTCGATCGATTTATTGAAGGGCCCTGCAACTTATACGTCATCTATGGAAATAGATAGCCGTGAAAGAATACATTCACCTACAGATTTACTGACCGTGCTCCTTAAGAACTTGTATTATTGGTACCTGGAAAATATTTTAGTATCGCTTAATAATAACCCCGGTGATGTCACAGCCCTGAACCAAATACGTTCCGTCGTTTTTTATCTCTATACAAAATAAACGTAATTAGATGACATAATTCTGTATGTATATTACATATATGTATATTTATGTGCGTATGCCAATTTCCCTATACAAACTCACGAAACTGGCTACAAAATTATCAGTGTTTGTCTAGGATTTGGCTCTCTCATATATTCATGTATGATGTGGCAGAACACGCAAAGCTGTTGATTGCCTTCTCGTTTGAATACTTTTTCAGAGCAAGGTATTCCACAGAACATAATATTCTTGGGTTACTTGGATTATTTTTTCTAAATACCTACATTAAAGCCTACCTATTGATCTTTACTTCTGCTTCGAAGGTACAGAAAATCACTTGTTTAACCATTTAAATATTTGGAATCCTCAATATTAATGATATAAGAATTATTTTTCTAAAATTTTATACGGTACTTTATAAAAAATGTTGGTTTTTTCATAAGAAAAAACGCAATTGTGAGAAATAAGAAGGGATTTAAGAAAGTTTAAGAATTTAAATTATCCATTGTATAAATTTGTTCTTAATTAATTTTCGTCCATTATTACTTTTCACAAATGTTTCGTTGTTTCCATTCTAATAACGAATTGATCAGTGTTGCTGGGCCAGTACAAGCCAAAGTGCTGCAAAGTGGTACTTTAGGGCTTGTATATACATACATATATATGTATATAAAATTAGGTCAAAATGGGAAAATGGTACCAATCGTTTTCTTCCTCATGAAACAAATAATTTTTATCCTCCCCACCTCTAACCCTTTTGTGAAGTCAATTTTAATACCTGTTTGCAAATAAACTGGGTAAAAAGGCGAACACAGAGATAACAGTCATCGCAAGTAACAGCTAATACTTACACAATAAAGGACTTCAGTATGAAGTTAATTTATCTACCTACATAAAATTTGGAACGAAAAAGTTTCTACTCATGTTTTTCGTAACTATCATGAAGGCTTAGATGCAGGGTGGTAAAGAAGGGTATTTTTCCCAAAATCTAATAATATGTGTCATTTTCTTAATTCTTATTAGAAAGCTGAAAATAGAAATAAGCAGTCAAACAACTGATGAAAAAAATTAGAAATTTTTAAATGATTTTTTTGACGTTTTATTTCTGTTATTAGAGGGCCACCACGTATGTATAGATGTGTAGATTACATACTGATGGAAAACCTTGTTATAGATACTCATTTCTCTGGCCATCTTAATTACTTAATTCATTTTCAGTTTCCCAATAAGGAAGTGATGCAGATTATGATGAATTTGAGAGAAAAAAAAAGTCCTTCCTCACTATCCTGAATTTCAGTTACATAGGATAGGCTATCGTGAAACGAAAGCATTTGAAAAATTTTTTAAATTTTATGTACCTACCTACCTAACTTACATTTTTATTCATACGTGTAAAGTATGTTTAATAAGCGTTTATTGTATATCGCTTAACCCTCGAGGAAAGTTGAAAAAACTTAAATCAATCGCACTTGTTAACCCCCCTAGTGGAAGCTCAGAGTATGGGGGAGAAGAATTTTTATCACTTATTGAGGAGTTCGCCTCCACCAAATTTCTGCCATAAAACCTTTCGCAACCATACCTACATGAATTATATTTAAAATCCGGGAAAAATTTTCGATATTTTTTTGGAATAGCAAAATTATGGGCCTAATTTTTGCATCGAATATTAACATTCCATCACCAGCGGTTAGATACTTCGATTCTTCGTAATTTTCTGCGAATATTTTGTGAGGAGAATAGTTTTAAGTTTTCTCGTCTCTTTTCCAACGCGAAACCCACGCGTTCAGTGTATCTAATGAATGTAGGCTGTACGGCGAGCGCGTTCCACTAATTCATTTTCATCTCGTAATATCTCAAGTGTAAATTTTTAGCATAAATATACCGGTATATATTATATCGTTATGATTCCAAAAGATTGATGATGAAAACAATGCCCGCGGCACATAGGTAAACACATTACGTCCTTGACTATTTGTCTCCTTTTATATTATAAAAAGAAAAATAAGTAGGAAATGACTGCGACCTCCCATCCCCACAAATTATATGGACGTTTTTCTTGACAGCAACATTTTTAACGTAGATTTTATTTTGTTTTATTTTTGACTCGTGCCAGCAAATATATAGAGCCAACCAAAACTTAACGTATAGGTATCTAGGTAGCTAACCTTCCTACCCAGTTAGCTTGTTACTCAGTTTGCTTTCAAACAGGGTATTAAAATTGACTTCGCAAAAGGGTCAAGGATGGGGATCATGAAAATTATCCATTTCATGAGAAAAGAAAATGATTGGTACCATTTTTCCATTTTGACATAAGTTTTTTTATCTATAGGTGTAAGTATAGGTACCTATGCTGTATATGTATTATATGTATGTATCGCCTGAAATATTATGTTCACGGTTTTGAGAAAACTACTAGATAGATAGGGCTGAAATTTTCATGAAAAATAGTTCTCATATTGGAGAAGGTTTGAAAGAAGTTTAGTGCATATCGGTTAATTAGTTTCTGAGAAAACTGGAAAACAAAAAATTCCTGGAAAAGTCGTTATATACCGGGATTCTGAAAAAATGACGAAAGTGATTGGTCTGAAATTTTTACAATTAATTTTCCTTATGTTGTTACAATTCTGATAGAAGTTTGTTGCCAATTAGTTCAATAGTTTCTAAAAAAACTGGAGAAGTAAAATCGATGAAAAAAATTTTGTGTTCACAGTTTTGAAAAAACTAGATATGGAATAAATAGAACTGAAATTTTCACAAAAGACAGTTATCATATGGGAGCAAGTTTGAAAGAAGTTTAGTGGTCATCGGTTAGGTAGTTCTTGAGAAAACTGGAAAACACTAAATTCCTGAAAAATTGATTTTTAGCGATAAAACATAGATAGATCGATATTTTTGTTAAAGATTGTTGAGACCACCAATCCTGCTTCCCTCTTACTCCTGCGCACACAGGACTACATTAAAATATATTTTACATCTCTATTCGCTACACCTTATTACCATCTCCGCCACTCACTCGTTTATCTCCTTAAATCTTCGTTTACCTCACTCAGCTTGTACTCATACTTATATTATGTAATTGATGTAAAATACACACGCTTCTGGGACGCTACTTCGATCCATACTTTATTTCATGTTACTAATTTGTGTCTTCGCCAATCCTCATTCTCTATAAAGATAATATGGATGACTTAGTTTTTTGTAATTTCTTTTTCCCGAAACTAGCAATAAAATATCAATATATCTACATAATATGTTTGTCAGATATCGATAACTATCGATATTATTTTACAAATTTTTCAAGTAATTAAAATTCTGATTTTTTTATTATTATAAGCTCTTATTCTGCTCACTACTACGATTTTAAAATAAACCAATATTGTAGCTAACCTTCCGGAAAAAAAAAAGTTTATTTCGCACGAAGCTGAAGAGAGAAAAAAAAATAAAAGCTTATCTTTTAAAAATTCGTATTTAATTTTGAATTGTGGATGAAAATTAACAAACTGGGTTTTATAGGAAAGTATTGCTACGCTAGAATTTTTATTTTATTTTTTTTTCACTTTTTTCTAGTTGTCTGTCGATGTTTGCTTTGAAAATTTAAATTTAAACCCTTACCATCCTCCAGAGGTACGTGATGAAGCCGCATCATGTGGATGAATGCTTCTATTAGATTCGTTTATGGTTTCCCTTTTCTTTTTTTCCTCCCTCACGCACCTTTTGGGTTTACTATTATTCTTCTCCGTGTATGGTTCTTTTACCTTGTCAATAAGAACGTGAAATCGGTAACCAATATTTTACGACGTATTTTTTTCGTTTCAAAATAAGTTACTAAATTCAGAATAGTAAAATACACGCCAACGACGTAGGATGGAGGAACCGAAGTTCGCCCATAAGGATTTTGAAATAGAAGAGGGAAGCTGCTCGGTCCTTTAATGAATTGTTGCGTTCATTACCTCGGAGGCCGAAATTAAAAAAAGTGAATCGCATAAATTATCTTGTACGGTTACAACGAGTAAAGTAATTCTGCTTTTTGTTACTTTTAAGGGGTTCATTTTTGCGAAGATCGTCTTCCATGGTGTTTGGAAGAATGTAGAACATGAAGGTACGTAATTACAAAATTTTGAGGATACGAAAGGCGAAATATTCAAGAGGCTTCATCAGGTTCATTTGACAAAATGTAGTCGCACAAATTACATTACAAAAAATGTCGTTAATTAGATGGCGTCGTAATAAATATTAAAATAAAAATTTCTCACTTTTTTTTTTTTTTTTTTTTTTTGTCAGAAATTAGACAGGTTACGGTATGTTATTCGACTATATATTCATTATTCAGTTTGTAAATTGTGGAAAAAGAGGCTGCGCGGGTTCGCATTACGCAGGATGAACACAGAATGGACGGTCAAACACTTCCATAATATGGACCGTTGAAATTAACTGCTGGCTAGAAAAATACCTATGAAGCCTATGTAGCAGAGGTTTTCAAACTTGTGAGAGCCTCGACTCACTTTGAAGAGCTACCAAAATTCACGACCTACTCTTAGGCCTACTTTTTTCACATCTGGAGCTTTAAGATACGTAAAATTCACAATTAAGATTGCTGAGTACCTACAGAGTACAAACTTGAAAGAGTGATTAACGAATGAGTTGCGCACGCGACTTTTAAGCTTTAGCAAGTCTATGTCAGAGACATACGTACAGCTGAAGAAATGTCCAAAGTTACATATCGACTTAAGTATAGTTTTATATCCTTTTGTTCACGAAAAAAAAAAGAGGGTTAACTACGATGGCTTACCTGGGTTTAGGTGGGCTTATAAAATGTCGTC
>WOFM01000411.1:0-19386 GCA_011428145.1 Ericerus pela | reverse complement strand
AATATGATTGGTTGTTTGAGGAAAACGTGTTTTAGGTAAAACCAATGAAATTAAAAGGAAGTGACAAAAGTAGGAGTGTTTAAGAAATTAATAAGAATTGGAATTATTGCAAGGTATCGAAATATATTCGTAGAAAAGATGACATCATGGAATATAGACGAAAACAGTTTATGGTGTACAAGAGGTGATGTCATCAGACAAGTCAAGACTTGAAAGACAAGTTTGAACTAGTCTTATATGACGTGAATGAAAGGAAGTGTAATTAGACGGAAATATGAAGAATAATGTGGGAAAATATACGAATTAATAAAGTACGAGAATATTTGAAATAATATGTATGAAAATATCATTACAGATATATAACACAAAAATAATTAACTAGAATGTATATTACCTTTAACATATGAATATTTCGTTGATTTATGTTGTGCGCTTTTTTGTAGTTGAAGATTTCCAAATACACCGATGTTGTCTCCGTTTGAATTTTAACAGAAGTTGGCCCAAAAGTTGTAGTCTTCGATGTTGTAGATCTGTAAAGAGTCTTCGATGATGGGAATGGAAGATTGCAATTGGCAGTTCTCTAGATCCTTTAACAGTCCTTTCTGGATTTATTGTTCGATGACTTCTAGGATCGGCTGTTGGTGAATCAGGAACAAAAATTTATTTCATTTTTCGATTTTTGAAAATTCAAAAAATTAAAAAGTTTGAGTTAAATATACTTGGTAACACGTTTTTATTTCGTGTAAATTCACATCAAAAATTCAACAAACAATTTTTACACAACGAATAAATCAATTCAAAATTTCAAATAAGTCTGCATTTCAAAAAAAATTTTTTTAAGTCTCCAATCAGTGTTCTATCACAGTAATAGCTACCATGATGTGAGATGTACCATGTGAGGACTGAAAAAGAACAAGAGACTTTTATTTACTAAGAATTTATTATGCAGACTTAAAACATATTTGAGAATAAAATATAATACTGTATAAGATGGCGAAGCACAGCATTATCGGTAACCAAAAGTAGGGGAAGTGATTTGTGAGAGAAGTAGAATGTAATGACATATTTATATAATGTGATGATGATGATGATGATGATGATGATGAAGATGATGAAGAATGAAATGAGGTGGGATTTCCATTACAACAATATTTGTAACATAACTGTGATAATATATTTTCTGGACTTGTCTTGTTGCTTGTAATATGTTGAACAGTCAACATCTCATCCATCTTAACTATGGATTAATATATTCGTGAAACTAATATTGAAGTTTTTATTTATGTGTCAATCAAGTGTTCATCTAGTCATTGTCTAACGTCATCGTTTGTTTAAAGTTGAGTCAACTAAGTTCAGAGAAATTTGGTCTGTTTAAACTTCAATTTTCTCACAGTATGATTGTCCCTAAGCAGCATTTACAACTTTTTGTTATACCAATTCAAAAATACCCAATGTTTACATTTCACTTTGTGATTATAACTTTGTCTGTGGCTTTATAATTTATACATGATTACTATAATATTTGTGTTACATTTTTAGTAGACTACTGGCCACTGATGCCTGAACATTGAAATATTCTAGTCACAATATATTAGGTGTTTTATTGATCCTCTCAACTATTTTTGAGTGTTATTTTCATAGTGTATTTTACCTCAGTTCAAATTACATTTGTTTGTGTTGTGCAACAACATTTTTTCTGAAGATACTATTTTCAAAACTCACAATGGTTAAAGGCCTACAGACGTGGTCTTTGTGCTACTTTTCACTATTCAAAGCTGTCTGCTGATAATATCATTTCCTGCTCATTTGCCTTTATTACCTTTTGTGTTACCTATTGGGAGTTTCCATAGCCACTGAGAGTTCTATAGTAAACAAAAAATAGGAATAATGGTGTATGTTATCAAAAATAGGTGCATTTGTTTATAACGGATTCTAGTAATGGCCATTCACAGAATCCATTGCAAACTGTGAGAAATGGTATTCACTAAAATGAAATATTTCACCTTAATCGAATAAGAACAACAACCAGCGATGATATTAAAAGACAACCATCAAAGAAACACTAAAACTTTGTAGTAAACACAATAAAAAATAGATTTATTTTTAAGATCTCCTTTTATTCTATGTTCACATAGCAACATTTGGAGATCAACTAACTAACAGTTAAAATACGAATATACGATCAGCTATGTGTGATGACATCACAAGCAGCGACCATGTTACGACTAAATATACATATTATGAGCAAGGTCATGAGGAGCATATTCTCACACCCCTCCTCAAATCATATATGAACAAAAGTATATGGTGAATATATGATTTGGACGAAGTAAAGTCCAGTAAAAAAACAAATAATATATCTTGGTTAAACGTAACAATTATAAATGTATTAAAATATTAAAGTATTCGTGTATTCGTGTATGATAATTATCACAGTCTGTATAAAAATATAAAATATATATATAAAATGGTAAAATATGACTGTTACAACACATATAAGTGGTAAACATATAAATCACAAACAATTATATTAAATTCAGGTCATTACAAAAATTGACAAATGCAGGCTTTGGCAGACCTTTAGTAAACAAGTCACCCAATTGTTGGGACGTTGGAACATATATATAAATAAATGATTTGTCAACGTGGGAACATATGAATCTGTAATTAGTGTCTATGTGTTTTGATCATTTGGAATTCCATCTACCTGACGTCAGAGTAGATTTCTATTATATATTTATTATTATTATCCCTATTATAAATCAAATTTAAATGATGTTGTAACGGAAATCCCATCTCATCTCTTTCTTCATCATCATCATCATCACACTATATATATGTCACATGTACACTCTCATCATGAATTGCTTCCCCTACTATTCTCGAAAAGATTATGCTGTTGCTTCGCCATTTCATATTTCGTTTGTAAAATATATTTCAGTCCGCAATAAAATATCGTTAAAGTAAAAAGTCTCAAGTTCTTTCGATCCTCGTTCTGTACACCTCACATCATGGTAGCCATCGCTGCGGTAGAACTTTGTGGAGAGACTTGAAAAATCCTGAATTGAAGGAAAAATAATTTTTTTTGAATTGATTTACTGTTGTGCGAAAATTTTTTCATGTTTTCTATTGAATAACACACGAAGTAGTTGCTGTGTTTTTTTGAGAAGTTTAAACTCAAATTTTAATTTATTTTCAATTTTGAAAAATTCAAAATTAAATCGAAAATTTGAAGCTGAAGTTCCAGACTTAATAACGGCCAATCCTGGAAGTCATCGAATGCTAAATCCAGTAAGGACCGCCAAAGAGATTGTGAGAACAGCCAAAGGAAACCTGCTCCCATCATCGAGGATTCATCGGAAATCCATACATCGAAGACCCCATTTTTTGGCCAATTTCATTCAAAATTTAAGCGGGAAGTACAGCGGTAGCCAGCAAAGCAAAGAAAACAGAAATCATTCGTCGACACAATAGAAATAATAAGGTAAAAAATTTATGTAAAGGTAATATTTGTTGAAGTTAATTATTTTTTCGTATTTGTGAAATTATTGTGTTTGAACTGAGTCGAGAATAGTAAAAAATCGAATAATTATTTATGTCCCCTACAACAAATTTGTTTGAAGGAAAAATTGGAGAATATAATATTGAGAAGGAGGAATTAAAGGAATTGATAAAAAAGTTTGAAGGTGAAAAAGTGGTTGATGTAAAAATTGAAACTTATAATTTACCATATGTTAAATATTTCACAGGCGAAATAATATTAGAATCGTTTGTAGTAGATATATCTGGAAGGATTGAGGATATTAGCAGTTTAAAATATATAAAAATTTTAGAATAGTCAGTAAATTATTTTTCGAGCAGAATTTATAGTTCTGAATAATCAAAGGATAAATTTATGAACAGATTCTTTAATTAATTAAATAATAAAAGCTGGATAATAACGAAATAAGTAGATAAGAGAATAGAGAAAAAGAATTAGTAAAAACGAATAAAAAAAAAGGAAAATTTAATAAAAGAAATTGAAAAAGGGTCAATAGAAAATAAAAAATATATAGCTATAGTTGATAGTGAAAATAGTGTGTTAGGTTTTTGAAAAATAGAAGAAAATATGGCATCCCCCAATGAAATAAAACCCATACAGGCACCCTTAGGAAAAGTTTTTAGCGGAAAATATTATTTAGACTGGCGAAGGATGATTATTTCAGCCATAAGGGAAGCCGGATATTACGATATTTTTGGGGAACATGAAATTTTACAATCATATATCAATCATATAGATGATCTAAATTTCAGACCCGATAAAGATATGATGAATTATTGCAAAATGCAAGACAATGCTAAGGCATTTGTACTAGAAAGAGTGTCAAATGAAATTACCAAGCAAATAAGAGATTGCAATACCTCCATTTTAATGTTAAAAAAATTGGATAATATTTGTGGTACTAAAACTTCAGTCACTGCTAACATGGCAAAGGCCAAATGGATGGAGTTTAGATTTCAACCAGGAGGAAATATGAAAGGTTTTTTGAAAAAGTGGAATGAACTGGTCACTGATGTACGAGATAGTGGTAAGGAAGTTACTGAAGTGGAAGAGTTGGAGAATTTGCAAATAGCATTATGTTACGAACAGGCGATTGCAAAAATGCATTTTGAAAATTTACCTCCAAATGAAAAAAACATAGATAATTTTAAGAGAATATTGAGAGAGGACTCTGATCAAAAATTTAGGGATCAGACCTTGAAAAAGCAGAATAATAATAATAATAATCAATCAAATAATAATTTTAGAAATATTGGAAATAATAATAGATATAATTATAGGGGTAGAAATAATAATTATAGAGGTAGGAATAATTATAGAGGTAATGGCAATGCTCATAATGGTTATAGAAATGGGAATCGTAATAATAATAATAATAATAATGGTGGAAACAATAATGGTAATGGTAATGAAATAAATCAAAACCAAAACCATAATACGAATAATAATGGAAATAATAATAATGGAAATTATAGAGGGAACAATTATCGAGGTAATTCAAACTATAGAAGTAATAATTATAGAGGAAATGGTAGGAATTATAATCAAAATAATACGAAATGTTATAAATGTGGGCAATTTGGGCACATTGCACAAAATTGTGGTAATGGTAATGCACAATCAAATACAAATAATGATAATAGGAATAATAGTCAGGGAAATTATCCCCCAAAAACAGGTATAAGTCAACCAAATACTAATAAAAAAGATAGCACAGAACAGCAAGTAAAAATGTCTTGCATGATTAAAAAATTCAATCAAAATAATAATGAATGGTTATTAAATGAATTAATTAATAAAAAAATAATAATTATAATGAACTCAACTATACAATATTGAATCACAAAGCAATTTTGGATGGGGCTGCAGAGATGCATCTAACGTCTGATTTTAATAAATTAGTAGATGTTAAAAAATTTGTGACCTCAATCAAATTGCAATGTGCGGGGAAAAATACATTTTTATATGCCACTCATACAGGCAGGATGGTGATCAAAGTCGAAAATCTAAATAAAATTCAGTCATTGATAGAATTGAACGATGTCCATTACGTGCCAGATCTAAATTTAAATATTATTTCAGCAATAAAAATCACAAATACTGGAATAATCAATATCGATCAACAAAAAGATATTGCAAATATTTATTTTATTGAAAATGCAGAAATAATTATGACTGCAGAAAAGGAGGAAGGAATTTTTTATATATATTATAATATGGAAAATAATAATAAAACACAAATTGAAAATATTAATAGGGATGAACAAAATATAATATATGCCCCAGTCACTCAAAATATAGATGATGAATGGGATGAATTCACAGTAGAATTAGAAATTCAAGACGAAGATACCAATATTGAACCACCTCAGAGGGGTGAAAATGAAGAGATAATAATAGAGAGAAATGAAAATAATAACGATAATAATAAAACACAAATAAATAATAATATTAATAAAAAATTACTAATGCATAGGAGGCTTGGGCATTTAAATGCCAGATATCTGCAGAAATTAAAAACTTTAGCAGTTGGCATTCCCAAAAATTTAAACTTTAGGGATAAAGATTTTACAAACTGCCAGATATGCTGTATTGCAAACAACTCGAGATTAGGTCATACTGGGATTAGGACTAAGCAAAGCAGGAAATTAGAAATAGCATCCTCAGATATTATGGGTCCGTTTAGGCCCTCTGTGGCAAACCAACAATATATTCTAACATTCATAGATCATTTTTCAAAATATACTTTTGTTATGCCTATAGCTAATAAAAGCCAAGTGACAAATGAATTTAAAAATATTATAGTATCAATGAGAAATAAATTTCCAGAATATCCTATAGGAACAATTGTTGATACGAAATCCCACCTCATCTCATTCTTCATCATCATCATCACGTCAATCTATATATATATATATGTCACACGTACACTCTCGTCACGAAGTGCTTCCCCTACCATTCTTGATCCGCTATCGCTGTTGCTTCGCCATTTCATATTAATTCATATTTTATTTCCAAATGTAATTTTAGTCTGCTAATAAATTCTGTCGTGAATACTTCTCTCTTACTCTTTTTCATTCCTCGTCATTACCGCCTCACATCATGGTAGCCATCGCTGTGGTTGAACAGTAAGAGTTGAACAATATTAAATTATGAAATAGCAGACTGATTTTTTTGAAATTGATTCATTGTTGTGTTGAAATTTATATTTTTGAAGTGAAAATAAATCGAAAATATCGTTTAAATCAAGAATGTTAAAACTCAAATTTTTTAATTAAATTTTTTTCTCTCGAAGTAGAAAAAAAATAAAAACGCAACCAAAAATTGTTCCTGATCCAATAACGGCCGATCCTGGAAGTCAACGAACTACAATCCAGAAAGGACCGCCAACGATACAGAGAACCACCTGAAGAAGTCTTCTGCTCCCGTCTTCAAGGAATCTCCCAGAGATCTCAACTACGAAGACCACAAATTTTTTGGGCCAACCTACTAAAAAATTCAGCGGAGACAACGACGGTGACATTGGGACTTAGCAAATACGAATTCACACAGCAACGGATCAACGAAGAAAATTAAGTTTTGTAAGGTAATATAGGTGTAGTTAAATTATTTTTTACGTATATTTTGAATTGCAAGTTTGAGGTGGCGATATAAAATTTTTTTTCTTCCCATTTAATAATACATGTCAAATTTAATAAACATATTAGAAAGTAAAATAGGAGAATATAGTATTGAGAAAGAAGAATTAGAGGAACTATTGAAGAAGTTTGAAGGGGAAAAAGTTGTACATTTGAAAATAGCGAAATATAACCTTCCTTATTACACGTATTTTACAGGTGAAATAATATTAGAGTCCTTCACAATAGATATCTCAGGCAGAATAGAGGAAATTAGTTCATTTAAATATATTAAAATATCTGATTCGACACCAAATTACTTTTCAAATAGAATATATAGTTCATTGGAATCAGAAAAGAAATTCGTAAATAGATTTTTAAAATAAAAAATAATAAAAAATTTTTTTAAGAATTAAAAAAACTGGATAAAATAGAAAAAGTACTAGAAAATAAAAATATTGAATCTAAAGAACAAAATCTAGTAAAAAAGATCGACAAAGAAAAAGAGGAAAATAAAAAATTTATACCCATCACAAATATTGAAAATAATCTATTAGGCTTTAAAATAATTGAAGAAATTATGTCGAGTGTTAATGAAATTAAACCTATTCAGGCTCCATTAGGAAAGGTATTCAATGGGAAATATTACTTTGATTGGAGACGTATGATTATTTCAGCCATTAGAGGTGCGGGTTACTACGACATTTTTGGTGAACATGAATTCTTGGAATCATACACATCACATATTGATGACTTGAACTTTAGGCCTAATAAGGAAATGATTAATTATTGTAAAATGCAAGACAATGCCAAAGCATTTGTCCTTGAAAGAGTTTCGAACGATATCACAAAACAAATCCGAGATTGTAACACGGCCATAATGATGCTAAAAAAATTAGATAATATATACGGTACGAAAACATCAGTCACAGCAAACATGGCTAAATCGAATTGGATGGAATTCAGATTTCAACCTGGGGGAAATATGACGAACTTGTTACCGATGTAAGAGATAGTGGAAAGGAAGTGAGAGAAGAGGAAGAATTAGAAAATTTACAACTTGCACTATGTTATGAACAAGCATTAGCAAAAATGCAGTTTGAAAATTTACCCCCTAACGAAAAAAAATATCGACAATTTTAAACGAATTCTAAGGGAAGATGCTGATCAAAAATTCAGGGATCAGACACTAAAGAAACAAAATAATAATAATTATAATAATAATTCTAATAATTATCGTAATAGTGGAAATGGCAATAATAATAATAACTATAGAGGTCGTAATAATAATTATCGTGGAAGGAACAATTACAGAGGAAATAATTATAATAACTATAGAGGCAACAATCGAAATTATGGTACAAATAGTAATGCAAACGGAAATGAAACAAATCCACATAATAATAATAATAACAATTCGAATAATAATGGAAACGGAAACTATAGGGGAAATAATTATAGAAATAATGGAAATTATCGTGGAAATAATTATAGGGGTAATAATAGAAATTACAACAATAGCAACCCAAAATGTTATAAATGTGGTCAAACTGGACACATATCTCAAAACTGTAATAATAATAATAATACACAAAATAATAGTAATAATAATTATATAAATACAAATCAAAATAATTATCCACCGAAATCAACCTAAAATAATAATACTGCCTCAAACAAAAAAGAAAATCCCGAACAACAGGTAAAAATGTCCTGTATGGTCAGAAAACACGTAGATAATTCAAATGAATGGTTGTTAAATAAATTAATTAAAAAAAAAGAAATAAATGAAGACTATATTCAACTAGAACATAAGGCAATTTTGGATGGAGCTGCAGAAGTACACCTAACAGCAGACCTAAATAAATTGAATAATATTAAAAAATTTGTCACCCCTGTAAAACTACAATGTGCGGGCAAAAACGCTTTCTTGTATGCCACCCATACTGGCCAAATGACAATCAAAATTGAAAATTCAAATAAAATTCAATCATTAATAGAACTAAATGATGTACACTACGTACCCGATCTAAATACAGACATAATTAGTGCAATAAAAATCACGAACACGGGTACAGTAAATATTGATCAGCAAAAAAACTGTGCTAATATATATTTTATAGAAAATGGGGAAACTTTAATAACTGCCCCAAAAGAAAATGGAATATTCTATATTCATTACAATATTCATAATAAAAGTATTACTAAAATTAATGAAAATGAATACATTAATCAAGAATTAAAAAGCACTACACAAATATGTCCAGTAACCCAAGAAAATGAGGATGAATGGGAAGATTTTACAATAGAGTTAGAAATACAAGAAGAAGTTGAAAACCTGATAGAAAATAATAATATAGATCCATTTGAGGGGGGTGAAAATAATAATACGACCAATGAAGAAAATATACCAAATGATGAAAAATCAAATATCAATGATAATACTGATGGTATAAACGATACTTCGAATAATAATAATAATAATACATATAATAAAAAAATGATAATACATAGAAGGCTGGGTCATTTAAATGCACGCTATATCCAAAAATTAAAAAACTTATCTGTTGGAATTCTGGAAAATATGAATTTTAGAGACGATGATTTCAAAAACTGCCAAATATGTTGTATTGCAAATAATACGAGATTAGGGCATAATGGTATGAGGACAAAACCAACCAGAAAACTTGAAATAACATCATCAGATATAATGGGTCCATTTACACCATCGATTGCTAATCAAAAATATATTTTAACCTTTATCGATCATTACTCAAAATACACATTCGTCATGCCCATTACAACAAAAAACCAAGTAGCAATAGAATTTAAGAATATGATAATGTCTAAGAAAAATAAATTTCCAAATTTCCCTATTGGAACCATTAGATGTGACAACGCGAAAGAATACACAGATGCTAAAATAGTAAATTATTGTCTAGAAAATGGAATAACAATGGATTACGTAGTTCCTTATTCTCCAGAGTTGAATGGCGTAGCCGAAAGGCAGAACCAGACACTCATGAGAAGAGTAAGAGCTATGCTCATTGACGCCAACCTAGACATTAAATACTGGTCATATGCAATTGTCACATCAGCATATTTATTAAATCGCTCACCAACAAAAGCAAACGTAGACTTTAAAACTCTGTATGAATTATTTTATGGCATAAAACCAAATTTGAAAAATTTAAAAGTGTTTGGTTCTCTAACATATCGTCACATCCCTCTTGAAGTACGTAAACAAAATGCAACTAAGGCAAAGGCAAAATCGGAAAACAGAATTGATCCAAAGTTGGCACCAAGAGCAGAAAAAAGCATAATGATAGGATACACCAATACTGGATATTGTCTGAGAAACCCTTTTGAAACAAAGTCGTATATTGCATGTGACGTAATGGTGGATGAGTCTCAAAATATAAAATCTTTGGAAACATCCAACAGAAAGTTAATAATTAAACCGGCGAATTACAAAAAAGACTTAGGAATTATAAACCCAATAATAATGAATATTAATGTTAACTATAATAAAACATACATAGAAGATTGCGTCCCAAAAAGCTTTAATGAAATTAATAATAATCCGTTTAGAAAAGAATGGGTAAACGCAATAAATGATGAATATAATTCATTAAATGATATGAATGTTTGGGAAATTGTGGATTATGATAGGCAAAAATTAATCGATACTAGGAGGATATTTACAATAAAATACGATGAATATGGAAATCCAAAACCAAAAGCCAGATTGGTAGCGAGAGGATTCAAAAATAGAACCGAATATAGTATTACGGAAACACATGGTCCTGTTGCATCAATTAGTACAATTAGATGGTTGCTCTCTATAGTTAATAAATTAAAATTAATTCTTGTGCAATATGATGTCAAAACGGCGTATTTAAATTCCCCAATTATAAAACCAATTTATGTTAAAAAACCAGAGGGGATAAACATCAATTCGAATCAAGTCCTTGAACTAAAAAAATCGATATATGGACTAAAAACGTCAAGTAAATCCTGGTACGATCTGCTTGACTATAAGATTAAGGAAATGGGTTTTGAAAGAACAAAAGCAGATAGATGCCTATATCAAATGAATAAAGAAAATGAAAAAACATATTTTTTAAGCTATGTAGATGATATTCTGATAGCTTCAAACTCACAAATAGCAATTACAAAAATTAATGAACAACTGGAAAAATCTTTCACCATTACAATTATAAATAATCCAAAATTTTTCGTAGGCTTGGAAATAGAAAGAAACATAGAGAATAAAACAATAGTTCTATCCCAAAATAAACATATTGATAAAATGATTAAAAAATTTGGAATTTCCGAAACCAAAAAGACAAACACCCCAATGGAAACTGCCCTAAAGATCGAAAAAGTTGAAAACGGAAGGGATGATACGGAATATAGATCGATGATTGGTGGACTATTGTACTTGGCCAGGCTAACCAGACCTGATATATTATTTCCTGAAAACTTTTTTTCACATTACCAAAATAGCTCAAATGATACTCTGAAAAATTACGTAAGAAGAATATTTAGGTATGTCAGTTCTACAAAAAATTACAATATAACGTATAAATCCGAGGGAGACGGAATACAAGCATATATTGATGCCTCATATGCCCCTCAAGTAGATGAAAATAATATTGAGTTAAACAATTTACAAAAAGGCAAATCAATTACTGGCTTTATGATTTTTGCAAATGGGGATTTGATAGAGTGGAATTGTTCAAAACAAACAATCCACGCTTCATCCAGTACCGCTACAGAAATTATAGCAGTTTTTGACACACTCGATATAATAAAAGTAATTCAATACATGAACTTTGAAATTTTTGGGGGAAAAAATAATCGTAGACATAATGGAGGATAATATATCAACTCAAAAAATTTGCTCTGGTGGAAGTCCGAAGAAATCGCGGGCTCTCATGATAAAATGTTACTCGATTTTAGAAGCCATGGAAGAAAAAATAATCCATTTCAGATCCGTTAATTCAGAAAATCAACTTGCGAATTTACTTACGAAATCTTTAGACAGAACAAAATTGGAAAACTTAATTGTAAAAATGCTAGAAAATACGAATCTATTCACATAATATTAAATACATTTATTTGTGAAATAAATAATACCCGTCCAAAAAAAGTCAAGTCGTACCAAGTCAAAATTTTAAAGTCGAAACTTGAAACATATTGTACAAGAAATAATACTCTCATATTGTTCATAAATAATACCCATGAGAAAAATACACGACAAATTCCCACACAAGAGTATGAAAGGAAAATCTGAACAATATATGATAGATAAAAACTCATTACACGACCTCAATAAAGATAAACCAAATAGCTTGCTTTATCCAAAAATAAACATGTCAAACGCCACCTCTAACACAAAAAAGAAACGTAAAAGATAAAGCTAACGGACATCGTATATTATCATTTCATACTATTACATGCCAATTTATAGATAAAATTCTTAAACGTAACGTTTCCGATAAATGCTCGTGTACCTTTTAAAATCTTTTGTTAACTTTATTTCATTGTGATTTTTTTTTTTTTTTTTTTTTTTTTCATCATAAACTCGTAAATGTTCGAGAATGTATTCTAGCACACTTCTTAATGAATCATCTATTAGTCATTTATGTATACGAAAACTTTTTGCATGTTACCAATTTTTAAATTTTTTTTTTTGCAGATACCATATAATATTCTATATATCACTTATTAATGTTTTATAATCATTGCATGTTACCATATTTATGTACTTACCTATTATTTATTTATTTTAATTATTTATTTTATTTCATTTTTCGAAGCACAGCAAGCAAAATTTTTTCTTGAAACAAAAGTTACCTTAATAATACGATGTGAATTTTTTTTGGAAATTTTTTATTATGCATTTATATCATTTTTGTACTGAATATTTTTTTTAGAAAAAATAATAATTCGTTTATTTTCAGAGAACATGATGAAGAACTCAATCGGTAAAATTTTAGGGGGGTGTTGATACGAAATCCCACCTCATCTCATTCTTCATCATCATCATCACATCAATCTATATATATGTCACACGTACACTCTCGCCACGAAGTGCTTCCCCTACCATTCTTGATCCGCTATCGCTGTTGCTTCGCTATTTCATATTAATTCATATTTTATTTCCAAATGTAATTTTAGTCTGCTAATAAATTCTGTCGTGAATACTTCTCTCTTACTCTTTTTCGTTCCTCGTCATTACCGCCTCACATCAACAATAAGATGTGATAATGCGAGGGAGTATACCGATGCTAAGATAGTAAATTACTGTAATGAGGTTGGTATAACAATGGACTATGTGGTGCCGTACTCGCCTGAGTTGAATGGTATTGCCGAAAGGCAGAATCAGACACTAATGAGGAGAGTACGAGCCATGTTAATTGAGGCCAATCTTGACATAAAGTACTGGTCTTATGCTGTAGTGACCTCAGCTTATTTAATTGATAGATCACCAATTAAAGCAAACGAAGGAATTAAAACACCCTATGAATTATTTTATGGGATGAAACCAAATTTAAAAAATCTTAAAGTCTTCGGAGCATTAACATATAGACATATACCTATAGAAGTCAGAAGACAATGCTACAAAAGCCAAATCAAAATTGAAAAAATAAGATTGATCTGAAATTAGCATATAGAGCAGAAAAAAATATGATGGGCTATACAAATACGGGATACTGTCTTAGAGACCCCTATAACACAAAATCTTATATTTCATGTGATGTAAAAATGGACGAAACACAAAATATAAAATCTTTACAAATAAATAATAAATCCCTTACAATAAAATCGGCAGATTATGAATACGAATTAGGGATAGTTAACCCAATTATTATGAATATTAATGTTAAATATAATAAAATATATATATATATATATATATATATATATAGAAGGCAATACACCAATAACCTTTTTTGAAATAGATACAAACCCATTTAGGGAGGATTGGATCAAGGCCATAAATGACGAATTCAATTCTCTCGATGACATGAAGGTACGGGAAATAATAGATTATGATTGCCAGAAACTTATAGACACAAGATGGATTTTTACAATAAAATTTGATGAATTTGGTAATCCGAAACCAAAAGTGAGACTTGTGGCAAGAGGTTTTAAAGATCGAACAGAATATGGTATTGCCAAAACCCATGGCCCAGTGGCATCAATTGGAACCATAAGATGGTTATTATCTATAGTTAATAAGGAAAAACTAATAATGGTACAATATGATGTAAAAACCGCATATTTGAATTCACCAATAATAAAACCTATTTTTGTAAGGAGACTTGAGGGGATAAATATAAATGCAAACCAGGTACTGGAATTGAAAAAGTCAATTTATGGATTGAAAACATCCAGTAAGTCGTGGTACGATTTATTGGACATGAAAGTGAAGGATATGGGCTTTACTAGAACCAAAAGTGACAGGTGCTTATATGTAGTAGATAATAATGAAGAAAAAATATATTTTTTAACATACGTGGATGACATATTAATCGCATCCAATTTGCAATTATCCATTACTAAAATAAATGAAGAATTGCAAAAAGATTTTACAATTACTATAATAAATAATCCTAGATTTTTTGTAGGTCTAGAAATAGTCAGAAACATTGAAAATAATACAATAATACTTTCACAATATAAACACATAGATAAAATGTTAAAGAAATTTGGAATTTCAGAATTAAAAAACACTAACACCCCTATGGAAACGGGCTTAAAAATAGACAAAATAGAAAATTGCAGAGACGACACTGAATATAGGTCAATGATAGGAGGGCTATTATATTTAGCAAGACTCACAAGGCCAGACATATTATTCCCAGTCAACTTTTTCTCCCATTTTCAGAATAATTCTAATGACACACTCAAAAATTACGTAAAACAAATTTTTAGGTATGTCAATACAACAAAAAATTATAACTTAAATTACAAATCAGAAGGGGATGGCATACAGGCCTATATTGATGCCTCATATGCACCCCAAGTTGATGAAACGAATATAGAATTAAATAATCTCAAAAAAGGTAAATCAATAACTAGATTTATGTTATTTGCTAATGGAGACTTGGTGGAGTGGAATTGCTCTAAGCAAACTATTCACACCTCATCAAGTACTGCAGCAGAAATAATTGCAGTTTTTGACACCTTAGATACGATAAAAGTTATACATCATATGAATTATGAAATTTTTGGAGAGAAATTGATCGTAAATATAATGGAAGACAATATTTCCCCCAAAAAAATATGTTCGGGGGGTAGTCAGAAAAAATCGAGGGCTCTAATGATTAAATGTTACTCGATATTAGAAGCATTACAAGAAAAAATAATATTTTTTAGGACTGTGAGTTCCGAAAATCAATTGGCTGATATTTTGACCAAATCTTTGGATCACTCAAAATTTGAAAATATAATTATCAAAATATTAAATGACACCAACATATACACATAAATATACAAAAATTCGTTTATTTTCAAATAATAATATATAGAAAATATTCCCTTCAAAGTACAAGTCGTCCCAAGTCCAAATATAAGTCGTAACATGAAAATAATTGCTGAAAAATTAACCTTCAATTATTGCAAAAATAGTACTTAACAATAACCTTTTACTAGAAAATTCTTGCAAGAAATAGATACTTGAATTCTCAAAAATTGCAACAAAGAAAACAGCATTAATATCGAGCAAGAATAAACCCTACAATTCGTACAATAAAAACCCTATACTTTTTCAAACAGGCGTGAGAGAAATACACGAAATATTCCCACACGAATGATGAAAAGAAATCCACCAACAATAAACACAATAAAGATTAAAACCCATTACATGACCACAATTAAGATAAATCAATGAAGTTGCCTTATCATAAAACATGTTAGACGCCAGTTCAAATACAATAGCAACACAGGAAAGATAATCAGCGATGCAACGTATATTATTCTACAATCTTTTGCATGTCACACTTTTAAGATAAAATAAGAAACGTGACTTTCTTTCAAATTCATCAAACAGGTAATCGGAAATACCTTTGTCAATTTTTCTTTTCTTTATTTTTTTTCCTTCATGTAGTATATGTTCGTGAATATTTTTTTTTCTTCTTCTTTTTATTTTAAAATATACGATGAATGAATCATCTATTACTCACAATACTTAAATATTTTTGCATGTTACCAATTTTTATATTGTAATAATTTTTTTTTACACATTACCATTTTTTATATATCATATATTATCATTGAATATTCCATGCATGTTACCATATTACTTATTTATTGTATTTTATTTATTTTATTCAATTAATCATTTTTTTTCTCGAAGCACAGCAAAACAAAATTATTTTAGGAACCAAAGTAACCAAAATAATGTTCGAATAATACGATTTCAATAATTTTTTATTTTTCAATTATAAATATTTTATTTTTGTACTTCAAAATTAAAAAAAAAAAAAAAATAATAATAATTTGTTTACTTTCAGCGTACAACATGATGAAGAACTCGAATGGTAAAATTTCAGGGGGGTGTTGTAACGGAAATACCACCTCATCTCTATCTTCATCATCATCATCATCATCATCACACTATATATATATATATGTGTCACACGTACACTCTCATCACGAATTGCTTCCCCTACTATTCTCAAATCGATTATGCTGTTGCTTCGCCATTTCATATTTCGTTTGTAAAATATATTTCAGTCCGCAATAAAATGTGGTTAAAGTAAAAAGTCTCAAGTTCTTTCGATCCTCGTTCTTTACGCCTCACATCAAATGTGAAGTAGTTATTAAGTATTTTAAAACTCGTATTAAATATTTATAATGTTCGTGTGTTGCTGCGCTTTGAAATTGACTGAAGTAGGATATCGCAAAGTAGATATCTGAACAAAAATCCAACATAAGATACATAAGACAACCCAACTACTGCTGATATTGGTTATTCAAATTACGATCCATTTCATTTAAATCACTATGTAATTGTATTTTGGGTTTGATTGGAGAATGTGTGGGGATACAATCCAAAACACCAAAACAATTGGCAACAGACTCAATTAAAGATTTATGATTTATTTCCAAAAGTCCATTCTCACGATCATAATTTATGTTTCAGCCTAAATATTTTCTAATCATTCCCAGGTCTTTACACCTAAATTTTTTACTAATTTTATTTTTATTATCTATTATTAAATCATTATTATTGGAGCTGATGATAATATCGTCAACATTAGTTAATAAATAAACTATAGAATTTCCTTGTTTATGAATATATAAACAGTGATCAGCTATGCCTGGTTTAAAGTCCAATGAAACCAAAAATTCATAGAACATTGTATTCCAAACTTTAGGCGATTGTTTAGAGCCATATATGGATCGGTTTAGTTATAAAACATTTCTATTTTTATATAAATTACATTCAACGCCTTCTGGAATTTCTAAAAAAAATTTATTTTTAATTTTACTATTTAAGAAGGCACTACAAATAACAATTTGATGAATAAAATATTCAAATTTATTACTCAAGGTAAGTAACTCACAAACTGTTGACAGTTTGGTAACTGGAGCATGGACTTCAGTGAAAGTAAAACTTTCTCGTTGCTGAAATCCACGAGCCACTAATCTACCCTTGTACAAAACGTTACCAGCAGAATCAGTCTTTTTAGTGAACAGCCATCTACTCATGATTCTCGGACCATCCGTTAGACATTTGACAGCATTCCAAGTTTCATTTGAAGTCAAAGCATCAACTTCATCTTAAATCACTTTCTTTCAGTGATCGGACTCAGAGGACCTCAATGTCTCCTCAAACATCAACGGGCAATCACTTTTAACTGCATTAGCTATGAAAAAGCACGAATCTATAACATCACCAAAGTCTAGTATAATATTAATTTCTCCATCCACTTCAATACTATCATCATTTGTTTCATCAACTTCCTTTAATATAGGGTCAAAGTCATCATATTTCGATTTACCTATAGACTCTTCATGAAACTCAACATCTCTAGAGAGATGGATTTTACATTTGGTCACATCCAGTAACTTATAACCTGGTGGTGAATATCCCACAAACTTCAATTTATTACTCTTTTTCTCAAATGTATCCAAACTGTGATTGAAATCCAACATATAAGTGTCCCAGCCAAAAACCCTAAATTTTTTATAATCATACTTCTCACGGTGCCATCTTTCATAAGGAATGTAACTTTTATTGGTTGGACACCGATTTATAATGTAAGCAGCACACAATAAAGCCTCACTCCAGTAAATTTTATCCGGGCTACTTTCATATATGAGAGTTCTAGCCCTCTCTCCAAGAGTTTAATTTATTCGCTAAGCCTTATCATTTTGCTGAGGACATCCACCAACAGTGAATTCTATGGAAACTCCTTTCTCAACACAATATGCTTTAAACTGTGAATTTAGATATTTGGTACCACAATTGCATTGTTATCTCTTGACTTTTGTATTAAATTTATTAGAAACTAATTCGTGATATTCAATGAACTTTGACAACATCTCAGTTTTGTTGTTCAGCAAGTATAGAAAACAAAAATTTGAACAATCATCAACAAAAGTTAAAAAATATTTTTTGTCATTATACGACACTGGATTTAACATACCACAGGCATCAGCATGAACTAATTTTAATAGACTTTTTGTTTTCTGTTCATGTCTGTCAAAAGGTTTTTTATGTTGTTTCCCCATAATACAGAGTTAAGAAAACATTTCCTGATCATCGGACATATTAGGAATACGACCTTTATTAGACAACAGCTTGACATCATTATTATTCAAATGTGTTGAGGAGAGTTGAGATCTTTAACAGCAAACACAGTGAAAAAGAAACTTTGTTCAAAAATATTTATTCACGACATCGTGGCAACAACGACTGACGAGTGGAGAACAACCTCCGTCAATGAGAGATGGAAAACAGTTAGGTCGGTGACTTGTGTCACCACATACGAAAAGTAAAAATGTTATGAGTATGTCATTTACAGGTTGAGTATAAGTTCATACCAATGTGTTTGTGAGGGAGTGAGGGAATCGTATTCCAACACACCCCCATAATTCAAAACGGACCAACAAACATGTTAAATATGGTACAATATTGCAAAACCTTAAAAATAAAATAAGCAATAGCAGTCAAGATTATTACACAAACATAAATTATGAAATTGC
>WOFM01000410.1:1028447-1177847 GCA_011428145.1 Ericerus pela | reverse complement strand
ATTTTGATTGTAATTGGCTGATTTTTTGAAATCTTACATTTTCCAGCGAGGCGGCTGTTGCACTAGTTTTTACTTATTTTTCTTTCTTAGATTTTTCCACCCGCCAAAATGTGCAACTCTGGACAGTTTCCCATATGTTTGGGACAGCCCTGAGGCTAGCCTCCTAGCCCAGGTCTGCCTTTGGAAACGAACTTTCTTCCTCCATTTTGAACTGGCATTTTCTATCTTTTTAATTAATTTTATTTTCCCTTACTCCGCCAACATTTAGCTTTTTGTTTTTGGTGGTTTCGAACAATGCTTCTTCGGGCTGTGTTTAGAACCAGTTTAGCTTTCTTTCCTCTCTTTCTTTCTCAATGGAACAGCAGTTTTAATACTTATTCTGTAAGGTTAAACTTTTTCGTTGCTCACTCAACCAGAATTTGATCATCATAATGATAGGTACCTATAAGAATTAATTTTTTCTGCTGAATTTGTTTTTTAATTACACTATGTGTTTGGTTTTGATGGCTTGATTTTTTACTCATGGACATTCATCCGTACTCGGATTACTGCAAGGTAATTTTCAGGTTGATTTCTTCTTAGTAGATGGCTACTTGGAAAACTTCACTGATGAATTTAGTTTCTCTTTTCTAAAATTACATGTATTGTTTGAAGTGGTTTAACTAATTTTGGCTGGCTGTGCAAGTCAAGATTAGGTTCACACACATTCCCCTAATTTTTAGTGAATGAACTCGGATTTCTGTTTAATTGAGTGTTGTTGGGAGATATATTTGATAAAGCATGAGTGGATTCTGCAACCCGGGGTAATATACAATAGTTTAGTTTGCAAAACAAGCTGAAATACCCAATGTAGAGGAGAGTGTTTTATCGTAGTCCCCATGTACTATGGGTTTTACGGTTCATACATGACACATGGTAAAACATATCACAACATATGATAAAGTATATATTTAATAACACTACATTTGTTTGTCATTCTTACTGTCCATGTATTTTCGATATAAATACAATTTAAGCTGAAAAATGAATGTATAAAAATTTCACAAAATTTTGATGATTAGGGTTTTATGCGATAAATTTTAATGCGTGTATATGTTTGTATTCCCTTTAAGTATGTAATTAATTCTATCTAACTGATTTTTTAAAAGAAAGTTACTGTAAAAGATTTTAAAAAACGAAGTAAAACTGGTATGTGGTGTACTACTGACCCTTTTTTTCCACTGTACTTACAATAAACCATTAATATATTATTTCATAATTCAACTCAAAGTTGAAGTTACAATAGTGTTGAACGTTTATTAAATAACAAATAAATGTTTTTCTCTTCAACTTTCACAGATTAGTGGTGGAGACCATGGTACAATATTCCTGTAAGTTGTACCATGATTAAAAATAGAATATGCTTGAAAAAATTTTCCTGGAAACGTGAATTTATTAAATTTTTTTTTTTTCATGTAAGCGTTTCTTTGGCAAAGGTTCATAATTTATACTGAGCCCCATTTCAATTTTTTCCATAAATAATGAAGGAAAAATAAATTTTGTGTCCATGGTACAAAAGTCTTGCCATAGTAAGTACTTAGATAGCCCCTACAATTTTTATATTCGGCCTTGTAAAATGAAAGACATTGAAGTATCTAGTGGTTCATGTACATATAGTAAGTAGTTTCAACTACTTACCATGGACCACTAAAATTATCACGGATTTCATAATTATATTCCACATTGTTTTATTTACTTGATAATTTTAGTGGTATTTGAAGTAGATCAAGATTTTTGTAAATTTTGGAGGCATTTTTAGTGATAAATATTGAATTTTAAGCTCGGAAGGAAAAAGCTTCGGAAGTGACATTATTTATAAATATTATATTTTTCTTCTAAATTATTTATTGTGATGTCATTCAATATTAAAAAGAATCTGATTTGGTATCTATAATCTGTCACCTAAATTAGTGTCAGTTTTGTTACGAAATAAAGGAAAATCCCCTTTAGTTACGTGGAAAGTCGATTGAAAAAACTTCTCACGTTGTCACTGAAATTACGTACATTTAAATAAAATTTAAATTTGAAAAAAAAAAAGAGAAAAAAATCAAATTATTTATGATTATTGCTCATGCTAATCAGTTTAACCTATTATCTACAATACTGCATAAAAGACGGAGGATATCACTGTTTCCAATAATAACAGAATAAAATATATTCTGGTGACTGAAGATTCAGATATTCAAAATTTCATAAGTTAAAGGTACTGATGAGTTTATGAGAGACTCATTTCCTGCACACTTTTTAGCTTTTGTTTTTGAGGAAAGACACTCTTAGTACTCCCTATTTGCCCTATTTGTATTTACTGAAAAAAAAATGTTTTTGTCAGATGACTTGATTCTGATGACCTTATTATGTCACGATGGAGTATATGCTATTATTATCAAATTTCAAATGCAGAAACGTAGTTTCTTATTTATAATATTTATTTGTTAAAATAATGTAGAAGGAAACAAACATGAGTAATATGTACTCCAACCGCTGAAAAAAATATAGTTAAGGAGACGCTACCAACAACCTTTTCAACTTTGTAGGGGACAGTGTTACTTTTTTCATTACCGAGAAATAATCAGCTTTTGATGTTCTAAACTAAGTTTATTTTTTAACTTTTCATTGTACAGGCTTATATTTTCTTTGTTGCATCGATTTTTATTGTTGTGAATGTTACTGATAGATTTTTTTTAATTTAAATTTTCGTAGGAAGATAGATATTAGGTAGACAGTTAGGTCGGTACCTAATTACAGACATTCAGATGTTGGCTTTTTTGTGAATTAAATTGGAAAAACAAAACGTGCGACATTGGTCCTTATTATAATAAAAAACAAGGAAATCTAGTGATTAAAAGAATATTATTGTATGAGTTAAAAGAAAATGCATATTGCAATCTAAAGACTTGAAAAATCCGCAGTAAATCATAATCTTTATAATAAAATTTATTATATCTACCGAAAATTTATTACATATTGATCATTGAAAAAGAGGGTAAGTATTATTTAAGAAGGGTGACACTGGCCATTCTTACAAAGAGAAATTGCAGTTATTATGAGGACATTGACCAAAGTGGTTTTGTTAATTTATATTATGGTATTGGTCCCTTTTAAATCGATCTACGTAAGTCGTATTTATAGTTTTTCTAACTAAAAAATGGTAAAAAGTGACATTGGCCGATCTTGCATTCACCCGTAATAAAAAATATATACAAAGTCGATGTTTTTTCCAACTTCCTAAATTCATACATTCTAAAGAAAGTGAACTACTGGTAGGCTACCTTTTCTGTATTGTCTTGTGTTTAAATTTTAAAATTTTCTTCAGCAAGTAACAAAACAGCATGTGGAGAGAATTCGAGGATTTATCCCTCAACTTCATTTTTTTTTAAACTTATTTTTGATTATATTAAATATGTAGATCGTGGATAACTATCCAAATAAATTACCTACCAGGAGCAGGCCTTTGTAAGCGTATATGAGACCGACAAACCAAGTCATTTTATTACTTTGGCAGTATTCGTTTACTGGAATGATTTCAATATCTTCGCTATTTGAATCAAGCTACAAACAAAGGAACAAATTTTAGATCATGAAAGAAAAATTTATTGGTTACTAAATTTAAATAAGTAGATATATTCAAGAGGTCTACTAATTTATTCAACAACCATATAACTTAAACTCGTTGCTCCAGTACAGAACTACGAAAAGTTGAAACCGTATTTTTTGAATTGTCATTTTATTCTTGTCCTTTCGAAGTTATTTCTTCTCCTTTCAGTTGGTTCATAGGTTTATGTTATTTAGAATGCATTTAACTGATCTAAAAGTAAGAGAGACCAAATTGCTTCTTACGCAGTGGACAGGAACACTAATTTTTTCAATGTTATGAGTCTGAGTGTACTTATCTTGGAGAAAAAATATTGTATTGACTATATGGATTTTCGTTAGCTAATAAAGAAGCACACTATACATTGTGTATAGAATATGAGGCTTCGTTTTTATTCAGAATAATTAAAAAATATATCTAGCTATTTACAATACTTGGACTTAGGTTAATTCTTGGTTGGTTATTGATTGTATTTTGTTAGCCTATCGACATCTCAGCCTTTTCAAGAAGAATTTCAAAATTTTAGATGAAAAATCGAACTTGATCGGATTCGAAACAACCTATAATTTAAATTATCTTAAAACAGAAACTCCGATGAGGATAACCATGACTCATTGCTCCTGTCATAAAATGATACCGTTCAATTTTTCTGGTCAGAGTGGACGTGCTTTAATTAGCTTTTACGGAAGACAATAGCTATTCATCCGTGAAAATTCTTCCATCAACCACAATTTATTTGGAATTAGCAATCTAAATGATTTTAACCTATTTTATGGGGTCAAAATATCTTTAGAAAAGTTCTGTTCCCAAGGAAAAACGTACCAAAGTATCCATGTTTTTCGTCTCGCGATAAAATGGATCCATAATTTGCCACGAAGTCATAATACAAATGTCTAGCACTAGCAGTACACCGACAACCATAAACAACTGTGAATCTTTTATAACCTACAAAAAAAAAAAAAAAAAAAAATTAAGCAGGGAAAATATGAGATAAGTAGGTATTTAGGTATTATAGAGTCAGTATCATCGTGGTAAGTATGACAAGAAAGAAACGCAAACCTACTAAGCTCCCTAAGGCTGGAAGAAACGAAAAAAATAAAAATTAATTAATTAATTAAAACCCGTTGCCTCGCTTTTGTAAACTCATTAACCATTTTTAATTGTGAAAAGTATCTGGCAATTGAATAAAATTATTTTTTAATAACAGCAAGAAACAATATATTTTTAAATTATTTTCGATATAAAATTGACAAGAAACTCGACCCATAGATAGTGGAAATTAAAAAAACTGAAAATGTTCAAAATATAAAATCGACTATTCAAAGATTAAAATTCAGTAAAAACGAACTAATCAATTCTTTGTACAATCAGATAGGAAAACATAATTTTAAAGAAATTCATTTTTGTTTAGAGAATAAAAAAACAAACTTAAGTATTAAAATAAATTTTTAATTATTATAAATCACAGCTTAAAATGAAAGAAAATTGAAAAAGTTCCATACTCAGCCTGGAAACCAAAAATATCACTCAGCAATGACATCATACGACCCTTACTTATGCAAGCACAGATGGTGTTTATTACACACGTCATCCTCATTAGTGTTAATGGTTGAAATGCAGTAATTACCTGATATACCTACTTATATTACCATGTGCTAAAAAGCATATTAATTACTATAAGTTACACGAAGTACCTACCCTATTTTATTCTCCGTTGGAGCGGTGTGAAACTAATTAATAGGTTCTGTGACACTGGTAAAAATATCAAATATACTTAACCCCCTGCAATATATTAACAAAAAAAGGCCAATGTCGGGCGTGGTCCTCATTTTCAAATTTTATTTAGCTAAATTTAATTTTGTTTATTTTCTTTTCTTTTGATTTAGCACTCTCGTTGAAAACGGAGGTGCCAACTTTTGGCAGTTGATCGAACTCGGACCACCATATTTCCATTTCTTTCCAAACTCTTCTGTTTTCTTTTTCTTTTTTCGTACTTCGTTTTTGGACGCCATTCTTTTCTGATGGCCTTTTTTTTCGTATTCTAAAAATACATTTAACAAGTCATTTCTTCATTATGAAGTTAATAAAGTTATCCAGTTTCTTCCTTTGAAAGTTTCCTTTTTACTTTGTGGTCCAAGTTCGTTCTTCAAAGCATTAAAGTATGTCGGTACCTCCGCTTTCAACGTGGTTTGCCTTTTATAGAAAATTTTAATTTTTAATTTCTTTCTTTTGCAGTTTGTTCAATTCATTCCAACATTTCCTCATTATAATTTCTCTACGTACCTATCCGGTTCGAATATATTTAATCCAAACTTTCCATGTTCTAATTTCTTTTCAATGAGTTGATTCAGGTGAAGTACCAATATGTAAAAAGTATATACGTGTGCCCTTCGTCCTCCTTATTTTAATTTGATCATTTAACTGCGAAATAAAGTGTATGTTGGAGCTAACCTTACGCTCTTTAGCTCCTACATTTCGTTTTTTCCCTTTACGATTGTTTGTATGTTTTTAGGAGACTTTCCCACACTCACAACGGCAGTGTAAAAAAATTGTACGAACATCAGAACTAAATCAGCACGTTTTCAGTCAGTTGAAATGAATGTTAGTACAATCTACATTAAACATTCGTTAATTGAAAGTATGTTTTCAGTTTTCAAAAATGTTTATGGGAGTTCTGGTGTTGAATAATTTTCAAAAGAAACATCATGATTACTTTAATTAGGTAAGTTATTTTTTATTGGTATAAAAAACATACCTATTTAAGTTTAACCTCTCCCCAACTAGAAAAGAGAATAATATTAATTTTATTCACTCTCACGTACTGAATGAAATAATATACGAATCTTCAAATTTATTCACGAAAGTATTTTTAAAATTTCCTATAAGAGAGTAAAAAAATATTTAAAATGCTAACAATGTATTCTAATGTTTCGTTTTAGCTCCGTATTATAATTATGGAAATATATTTCAATTTTTCCATAATTTCAAAAACCAAGTTATAATTTGTAATTTAAAATTCCAGTTTTTGTTCGTTACCCATGTACTTTTATTCATTTCGATTAAGATAAAATAAACGAGCATATGAATGATACCAGAGGAACAATACACTACGACTTATATGGCATTTAGTGAGTAAAAATACCCCTCTTCCATAAACCAAACCCCGCTCGCTGAAAAGCAATATGACTTGCGATTATAAGAAAGGCTTCAAATTTTAGGTCGTAATTGTCTCAAAAAAAGAGAAAGCCTAGCTACTTATTTGACATAAATAAAATTTTGGAGAATGCATTCAGAAATAAAATTAGTCAAAAAGCAAGAAGTTTGAGCCCTTGGAACCCGGCAAAATTGAAGATGAAGATGAAATTGTACATCAAATTGGCTTAATTTAATGTTATCAGTAAACTTTATCCGAAAGACTACCAATGAAAACTACTAATTTTCACAAATTAACAATATTATTGAGCCTTACGTTGTCTTTAGAGAAAAATTTACTGATAACATAAGATTAAACCAATTTAATACATGATCTCATCTTCTTCTCCAATTTTATCGGCTTTTAATAGCTAAAATTTATTGTTCTTGAACTCATTTTATTTATTGAAGTCTCTTCTAAAATTTCTTCCTCGTCTAAAAATTAGCATATCTCTTTAAATAAAAGAACTAAGACCAAAAATTCGTGTGAAAGAGCATAGTTCCTATGCATTTCAAGGATTTAATGGAATGGTGATAGCTACCTCACTGAAGATGATTGAATTGTACCTCCAGCATAATTTTATTCATATGTTCGTTTAAGAAAACCGCCACATTAATTTGTTTCGAATAAGTTTCAGTAAATGTCTGTAAGACGCGTAGGCAAGTTGTGACGCCCCAAAGATAGTCATCATATTAGTTTAAATAAAATAATCTAGATCTGAAATATCAAAGTTGCCTATAGAAAAAATAAGACAGCCCAACATCACAGATTTTTAGAATCATGGTACCTCGAATCTAAGAAGGAAAGGACATGAAAACCTAGTTTCCCACATACCACAGTGAAAATGAGGTCATGTCATTTAGACCATATACATAACTTCTCCCAAGTTATTATTAAAAGCCCTACAATCCGGTGAACGATCCTTTCACAACATAGTTTATTTAAACACGTAGTGACACCGGTATTAATTAGCTTAAATCTTACTAAAAATGGTGTTGATTGTCTATCACAATGTATTTAATAGTTGTACCATGTGGAGATAGAGAATTTTGAACTGTTTAGTTGTTTCTTCTATCGGCATTCTTATCAGTAACTTCGTAGAATGTTTTATTTAAAAGAACAAACCATTACAGAAACAACAATCCTAAATTATAAGAACTTTTATTAAATTAATGATTTTATTTTATTGTAAAACGTGAATGAAAAAACGTCTATCATTATGAGCTGGTTAAAAATGGACTGACTTCCCAATCATATATTTGTTAGATGTGGTCTGATCTTCTTATCTTAGATCTAACCGAGGAAATCTATTGTTGGCTTTTCTATTTGTTGAGATCCGATACCTAACCAAATATATTGTATTTCTGTTATTTATTAATGCATATTTTGATTAACTGTTGGGAAAACATGATATAGGATAAGGAGTGGAGTATTTTATTTATCGGATCTCACAATTATTAATTTGAAATTTTTATTTATTTATAATCGGAAAAGTACTTCTCAAAGTATAGAAAAGTGACCTTTCCTTATTTTTAAGAATTTCAGTTTTCAATATTTCCTGTGCGGGATTTGAATTTTTTGTCATTTAAAAACATAAAATACTTTATAATTAATGGTATTCTTTTTTATTCTTACAGATTTGACAATGTCGCCAGATACTCCCATCAATCATACAGGTTAAACGGAAGGGCGAAATAATAGAAGTAGGTACCTACCTAATAATTCATTTAAAACAAAAAAACTGAAACCATATAGGTTGACCTGACCTTCGTTGGGAAACATAGATAATTAAGAGGAAAAATAAGCAAATTACCAGCATTAAAATGCGAAATTAAATAATACTCGAGACAAATGGTTCCGCACGAAGAGACAGAAACTTTGCAATGTAGATATACTTTGGGACTTGAAAAAATTGTCTCTTACTTTTTTATTCAACTTCACGTCCGTAAATATTGAATGAACTCTCCACGTTTTCGAAAACATGGCGCCAAAGGCTAACGAAAAACCGGACATGAGTAGCCACGCTCGAGCAGCGCAAATATATGGAAAAGTTTGAACGCTGGTTAAACTCGAATCTAGGCCTAAAAATATAACGCTCATGTACGTTAAAATGCATCCGATGATGATCAGATTATTCAGATACGGACTCGACATTTTGATATATCTGAAACAGAAGAATCGATCGTATAAATTCGATTTGGTGCACTTGCAAAGACATAATAATATTATAGTATAGGTAAACTTTATTTTCAGTCGTATGTATCTTCGACTAAAGGTTACGCATAATATTTGATCAAGCTTAATGTGATGCGGACATCCTCCCAAAATTTCATCTTGAATTTTGTAAACCTTAATTGTCCGAAAGATACAAACATCGAAGAATTTCGATACAACATTTTTTCAACCGCCGTCGTCCAAGACTGAAGGCAAATTTGTTTCTTTCAAATGGCTAACAGAATCGATGATAACAGCGAGAGTGGAAAGGAGTTAGAGTCTGCGTCAAAAATGTACCATTGCGTCAACTATTGCGTATTATTCCCGCTTCATTTACGTGTTTGTAATGACAGTAGTCGAAGATTAAAAGATTAGTCAGTACAGACGTGGGCTACCAAAACAACAGAATCGTAAATATAAAACCTATGATTTCATAAAAAATCAAACGTTCAAATATTTCTCTTAGCTTGGTTTGTCGTCGGTGTTGTTGTTGTTGTTGTTGTTGTTGTTGTTGTTGTTGTTATCTGAGTAGAATTTTTCCATCATCGTATTAGTAACTACTTTTATTTTTAAGCGACTTGGTAAAATTATTAAAACTTCATTTTTAAGTAAAACTGATGATCAATCGATGGGAAAAAATATAACCAGCAAAGATACCAACATACGATAATTTGGATAGGTATCCAACTAGAAAGTGGATACTAAATTTATGGTTTGGTCCAAATGAAAGTAGTTATTTTTATAATACCAAACGCCCTCCCTGAAATGTAGACGTTTTGTACTTCCAAAGTATTCTTAAACAAATGTACGATGTCTCGCATGCGTCTCACAAATTCATCCACGTTTTGCATGTAGCGCGTGCGAATTTTTGATTTCGCCAATTTTTTACGAATTTCAGCAAATAGTGCCAAAATGTACCCGGAGTCATGAGACGAAAAACGAACCTTCTCCCTACTCGAAGTCTTAATACAAGATTAATTTTAATATGTATTAATACGTACATTTTCTACGAAAACCTGCATAAAAGAGGCCTATTATTTTGTACGAGATGTGTGAAAAGTAGCGGAACTAATGAGTGAAATTACCAGCGTGCACCAATGGTGTGCAAAATGTGGATGCATTTTTTAAGGCAGAAGGGCGAATTCTTACTTTTTGGCACCCTTTAGAAACTCGCCTTTTTATGCTCCCTGCGAGCGTATCGAATGGTCTACCGAGCTACTTTCTTGGCGGGTGAGTATTATAGTCTACTAATAACTTGAATTATTGGTATTGCTACTGAAGTAGATACTAACATTTTTCCACTAGTGGTTTACCTACAACGTATTTTAAATAAATTGGCTTCAAATCCGTGTTCGGTCAACCTTTTGGTTTCCATAATGTATCAACTGCTAACAAATCAATCAAAAAAACGTACGAAGCAGGTCTACCAACTTTCAATGCAAAATAACACCTTTAATAACGAAAGGACTTAGCTTCGTCGATTTCGTCAAAGGCCTCGCTACTTTGGGTAGATACCTTCCTAAATGCCGACTACAACTTTTCTCCTCTTATCACAGCCTAATCGCAAAATAACGCTACCGAGGTACAGCAAACACAGCATAATTAAATGGCTGAGACAGTAGGTGGGTAGGTAGGTAGGTAGGTAGGTACTTAATTTACATTCTGGAAAGGCACCAACTCGTTAATTGGCCTCATGACCGAACCCACGCCGCGATTGTCGTGAATTTATCTTAAACGATACTAAATTTTATTGCCTTGATAATTTCAACACCTACCTTTGATTTCGATATTTAATGTTGATAATTAAGAACACGGTCGCCGTAATAATGCCAATGATGGCGAACACCACCAGCGTGAAATACAGGCCGAAATTCACGTGCGAATTTTTAAATACTTGCAACGTTCGATCCTTGGGTGGACCGCGTCCATCCTTCCACCGAATCGAATAATCACCAGCGTTCAAGTCCAGCAGCTCGGTGAATCCGTTATACTGGGCCACCTCGTATTCACCGTCACCTGCACAGTCACAATCGATTCATCGATTCGAAAATACGGTATCAGCGTGCGTACGAATACCTATAATGCCATCGAATGCCAGCTTTCGTTTCGTCCGCCATTTAATTTAAGAGGGCGCAGCGCTAATTTTCAAAGAATCGCGTATTCGGTAACACTGCAGGTAAATGATGTCAGGGTGTGTATCCGATGTACCTGTACTATTGTGCAATAGTGGCGACAACATTTTTGCAAGATTTTTATCATTGGCAATGTTTAACCCGAGGTACGTGCCAAAAAGATGACGTCATGGGCGACGAAAAGTGAAAATTGTAAACAAAACCAAAAAACCGATATTGTTTGGTTAGTGTGTGTGTGTGTGTGTGTGCGTGCGTGCGTGTGTGTGTGTGTGTGTGTGCGTGCGTGTGTGTGTGTGTGTGTGTGTGGTATTCGTAATTCAACGCACGCACACTAATACAAAACCGAACGAATTTGGCGGTGTTACCTTAGATGAAAAATGACGAATTTAGCAGGGTTACCTCAGTATAAAAAATGAAATTTTTACGTTTATTTAACAAAATGAAAATTAAGTACAAAAAACTTCTTAAAAAAAAGTAGATTTTCTTTGTTTAAAAATCACCTACATCACCAATATTCTTCTAATAAAGTAATATATAAAATATTTATATTTATATTTTGCAAAAAATTATCAGTATACCACAAATTTAAGATACATGCGATAAAATATACATATTAAGTATCATGTTTTAAAAATGTTTTATAAATTTGTCAAAAATTATTTTTTTGTGAAATGAAAAATTATTCCAAGTTTTAATAAGCACAATTTTAGAAAATGATTCGATAATTTTCTCTCCTGCACTGACGAGAATCATGGATTGTACATATATATATATAAAAAAAAACCACCTATATGAGAAAAAAAATATCCCTCATAGCAAAACAAAGAATAGTGCAGTTGTCTACGTTCTGGTTATGAAAATATTAGCGGAAAGTTTAGTGACCGTGTTCAAATTTAGTGTACCACAACGGATGGACGGTGGATAAAACTAGACTTTTTTTTGAGATCGTGTTGGTTTGTGTTGATTCGAGGTTAATAGGAGTGGTTTTCTCGACGAAGGCAAGAAAATGAATTTTTCAGTACCATTATCAGAAGGGTAAAAGAAAAAAAGTCACACTGAATAGCTAATAAGTTGGGAACAAATTGTCGAATCAAAACCAAAATTGGTAGGTCGAATTTATATATAAGAGACACTGTTTGTACAAAATTTCATGACTATTGAAAGAAAAATGAAAATTTTATTGAGATAACATAAAAAATCATCATCTCCACCAGCCCCAGGGAATGAACCATAATACCAATGGAAACAAAATCTGAAATATTGTTAGATGTACTTCAGGTTAATACCTGTGCCAAATTTTGTGACTATAGCATCAAAATTACACCTTTCGAAGCCATTAATCTGCCAAAACTGCAACAAAATCGCCTTTCTCAGACGTACCGAAAAGCTTATCCGCACCAGAATTGGTAGGTACTATTTTCAAATTTTACGTCTATCGATTGAAAATTTCGACCTGTATGCTGTTCAATACAAAATGCATATAAACTGACCTCCCTGATGAACTATTCGCCCAATTCAAACCAAAAACAATAGGGTTTTTCCTCGAGTGAATTCGAACAATTGTGAAACCATTCGATCAAAATAACGCCTGGTAATGGACTCGACGAAAAAGGGATTACAAAAAATATAATAATTTTCAGAAATAGTGCCAAAATGCTCAGAAGATCATAAAACGATTACCACCAGGAGAGCCAATACCCTTCATACATATTGAAATTTTAACCAAAAACTCTGAATCAGAAAAAATACAACGATTTTGGAATGTCTGGATAAGCCAGGTGTCCACGCGATGAGAATCAGTACTGTTGCGAAAAATATCGATACGTATTGATTTTACTCTGGAATATCGATATGTTTTATCAGTTTTTTCTCAAGTTTTATGGCTAAAATTGCGAGATTATAATAATATTCAAATACTCCAAGATAACTTTAATGGAGTTTTTAAGATTTATTTCAATGAACTTCGAAGAAATTATTTTTTAACAATGGATATAATTCTGTTCATTCTGCCAAAAAAGTGCAAGTGCTCTTACACTAGTTCCTAACTTGGATTTTTTTGTGATGTAGTGCAAAGAATTGGCGTTCTTTTGAATTTAATTCAAACTTAGTTCAGAGAAAAGGGTTTCAAATAGGTACATATTATTTCGTTATTCTTTTGAAAAATCCGTCTTTTTCTAACCGGTCAACGTCATTTTGGCAATAGCAGGAGGTCGAAAATGAAAAAAAAATTTCAATTAGCCTGAAAATTTTAGTCATTTTCCAATAAGCCCAAACGAATTTAGTTTAGTTAGAAATTTGTAAATTACTGGCCCAATTAACTTAGTACCTACTTTGAAACCTTTTTATTTTTTTCGTTTTCTCAGTTACCGGCTTTTACCAAAATGTCAGAAACGTTAGGAAAATGACAAATTTTGCAAAGGGATTACGACACATACAATTTGTATACTAAATGAAAAAGAGGTATAGAAAAAGTGTAACGAAAGTTCTGGCTTATTCGCAGCATACGATGAATTGGAAATTTGTTTTGTGATAACTGACAATAATTGTCTTTATTTTATTTCGTTTGCACGTTCTGTTGAAACGTTCCTTTGATCGAAAAAGAATTTGGAAACTTTTGGCACATTTTTTTACATTTTATTATCCCTATTTTGAACCTACCATGAACTGAGTTCACAACTTTTTGGTGAAAAGAAAAGACTCTACATGTATAGTCGAATTATCAATTATTCGTGGGTCAGGTAAAAATATCGATATTTCGCACCACTAGAATCCACCCAATGAATTCTACCATTAATCATCCTCGGAAATAATTATAACCCATATTTACTCGTATACTAAGTAGGTACCTCATTCGCTCCTCAAAAACGGTTTATTACCTACTCTCAGACACTGGTCTTCTGTGTCTCCAATTGACATTAACAAGTGAACTACTCTTCTGACAGCACATTAATTACCTAGGTTAGATGATGAGAAATTAAAATATCGTTTTCCAACTTACTTTGAAATTGTTTGAGCAATATGTTCGCCTTCCTCTCATTATTGTAGAAACGTACTGGGCCCTGAAATAAAATGAAATTCAATCATTATCAGCACAAAAATCGTCCATCTACCGCACCTCTTAGTGAAAAATTGATAATTACTCATAGCGGCAATAAAGTATGCCACCGCACCGTAGACACGCATACGTAATGGTTGCATAATATTTAAATTGTGACAATGCATGTCAGGTGAGACAACCAAAGGGAGGGGTTATTGTTCGAGTACAGGTTATATAAGGGCGGGTCATTGGTCATATGTTGTGATATGTCGACTACTACTCCACTTGAGTAGTTGGTATGTTTTCTACGTCATTTATGTTTGTGTCAAGTTGTGTTTCTGACTGTAATGATGATAATGATGATAAGGTATACGTTTTGACTGTGAGTTCTTACCTGATTTAGTCTAATAGCTATTTGGATGCAGAATTATTCTTATGAAAGCATTACAACTATTGGGAAATTTTCAATGTATTTCTTTCGTAAAGAGGTTTAAATTATTTCCTGCTCGATAATCTCTTTTACCATCAGCTGACAACGGAAAACGAAGATTTAAAAATGGGTACCTACAGTGACTGTTTTACGAGTCAAGAAAATGGCAAAATTTTTAAACCCAATCACTTTGCTAGGCTGCGCTTACAGGTGCAAGAATTAATTTGCGCGGTCAAATAAAAACCTTAATCTGAAAATCCTCACAGTCTTCAAAAGTAGTTTTAGAGAAATTATTCCAAAATAAATAAAATTGGCTACTCTTTTACCCGCCACAATTAAACCAAATATTGGTAGAAACGTTTAAAAGTACGAGCTTCTGGAAAGATTGTCTCGGAAATTGGTTATAAAATCTATATTTTAGAACATCAGTGTTAATTAATAGCATTCTCTTTTCAGTTTTTTCTTCATTTGCAACCACTCCCTACACATTTTTAATTGATATGATATACTACGCTCAACAATTTACCTAACAAACAATATGCCTCCTACAGAGACTGAAGAACACTGAATACAAACTTTTCACCAATTATCATTCACCTCCATTTTTTTACTGCGTGACGATGTTGTTGTTTTTTTTTTTTATATCAATTTGCTGAAAATTTCTTTCTCTTTCCTTCTAACCAAAAGAAAAAACAAAAAAACGAAAACCAATCTTGCATGGCTTTTCCGTTCAAATGAACATCTTCATCTATAATACCCGATTCGACTCAAACGAAAAAACAATAAAAAAAAGTCTGTAGTTATATAACACGAGAAAACGTAAAGGAAAAGGAAAGAATAATAAAAAAAAAAAAAAAGAAAAAGTTTGACAAATTAAAACGTAAATTGTAACGAATGTAGAAGATTTCGATGAAAAGTAAAAGAAATCGAATGGTTGTTCGGTGGTAATTAATTAACGTCCGAGGAGACAAATGAGAACACGGAATGCGGAAGTAAGTTCTCCAATTTACAATTTATTGTATGTTCTTAGAATTCAATCAATAACTGTTGCTATAACAAGAAATTTTTTTTCCGTTCTCCTCTTCTTTGCAAAGAATTTTTATCACTGGAAAAAACAATAGATAAGTACCTAATTATACTTTTGATTCACAAAACTTAAACCATTGGTTTTATGTTTTTCGATTTCGAATATGTGCGGTGACTACCGACAGTATTCGCGTAAATCATCGTAATTAATTATGTGTCAGTGAGATATTACGAAGTTAGGGTGAAGCCGATTTGGAAGAACGTATTACTTATTTCAATTTCACAACATAATGTAGGCATCGTACAAAGTTGAAAGAGATCACTTTTGTTAAATACATCAGAGACATACGGAAAGAGATGTCCAAAGGTCCGTATGTGTTGTGGTATAAAAAGACGTGAAAGGTTGAAAAGAAGCAATTTAAGTTGTTCGGTTTGAGCATGAAAACAGACATCGTCGTACTAATACACACACACTATCAAGCTACTACACATGTGCAGTCACAAATATCGGAATTTAAAACGTTCTATCTTTGATATATTTTTGAACGAGTGTTGGACATTTCTTTAGCTGTAAGTTTGTGAATAATACATCCTTTTCATCCCTAAATTATAACGAAATTTTTTCGAAACCAAGTTGTCCCCCTTACGCTATGTTTGCCCCACTTCACACGCAAAGTACTCGTTTCTAATTGTCTGTGTGTATTGAAGAAAATACTTTACATTGATTTTAATTGGATTTTTGGAACCTACTAGCTTGAATACATAATGGTACAACTTTGAACCAAAAGTTTGGTAGCACTAATTTCGTAAATTAAAATTCTTATCTGGTGCTCATTTCTTTGATTTATTTGACCATTTTTCCGATGTTGTTCTCTTGTATCGATAAAAAGCATTACAGTAGACTTGCCAAAAGGTATGAAAATCTTTTAATTGATCAAATAAAACTGCCCCAATTTTGTGGACCTTATTTATTTTTTTTACATTTTTTTAACAATAACTGACACCTTGTGTGTTGTACTTTATTCAGATTTTATTTTTCTAACACTCCACCCTCTTGTAGGCTATACTGCACACAGCATTTATAACGAAGAATTTGTCAATGTACCACTTGGAACATAATTAAATCCTAAATCACTCGTGGCATTCGGGAAAGTTCGAGTCAAATCAAGGTGGATGGCTAAAGTATGAAGACCTGAAAACACCTTGAAACACATTACCCCAATAATAAAATCGTAACACCTGGTACACTTAATATAATACACAACGAGATTCATAACAAACAAGCATCAAAATCAACCAATTACGATTTTCTTCATTTTTATACCTAAAAATTCATAAACACTTAATCACCTCATATTAAAAATGTCAATAGTTGTCAACTTTTAACTTCGGAACACTATAGGTAGGTAGCCAAGATGTTAATCAAAATTCGTTCGACTATAATTTTATTTGGAACACCATGTATAAAAATCTTGCGGATTCCTAGCACTACCCTATATGATATTATAATTTGTATCTCTGTATCTTTTTTTTTTTTTGGTTTTCGTTTCCCAATTACCGAGTCAATAAACTATTATGTACAAAGTTGAGCTAATGCACTGATTAGGAAGACGTGTTCATTTCCATTTCCACTTCTTTATCCTACTGTTTCATCGAGATCCTTTCTTTTTCATATACTTAGCTTTTTCTGATTAGATGTTAACACAAATGTCATTACTTCTACATCTCAAGCACATAAGTACTAATAATACGCTAAAATTTTTGAGCCGTTCTACAACTCCTCTTACGTTTATTTTTTTTTCTATTAATTTTTCTTACTCTTCTTTCCATACAATTTATTAATAATTGTTCACTCAAACTCCAAATTCTCCTATCTTTTGACACATCGTATTCACACCGAAATTGTTTATGGTGTAAAACTCTAAAACCTTTTTCCTAAACATTGGACATTTGAGGCCCTTTCTCGGAGAATAATATTATTTAGGTTACAAAATTAAAATTTTTCAGAAAAGAGAAAAAACTTTATAAGTTTTGAAGTAATAGGTGTACAAGCATGTTTGATGGATTGAAATGTTCATATACATAGCTGAAAGGTAGGTATTGTAAAGAAGTCATCTACCCGTGAAAAAAATAACCTGTTCTATAGCAAAAGTTTCTTCGACATCAGTATTATGTAATATTTTTCAGATTTTCAAAATTACAAAATTGGCTTTCCAACCAAAATTGAGACATTCTTCGAACACAGACTATTTACATTTTTGAAAATCCAGGTGAAAAATAAAAAAAATTGGGTAAATAAACAAAAATTTGGAGTTTATGTTTTTATGCTAATTCAGTGTAATCACTCAGATAGACCAATGAGAATATGTGGGCCCCTTTTACAACGGAGATATATATGCCCTTAGTTATGAAAAATTGTAAAATATTTATAATTAACATATGAATTAATACTAGAGCCATAATTCGCTCGTTTTCAGTGAGGTCGCTATCCCCACTCCAAAAAACCTTGACATTCAATTTAAAATACATACAAAATATGCCTTTTTAACCAAATTTTTAACCATAATTCTATTATTTAATGAGATCGCTACTTTTTTGTAAAAAATAAAATTTTACAAGTGATTTCAAAAAGTGAAATGAGCCCAAAAAAAGAAGTCTAAGCACTTTGAAGCCGAGAAAACTGAAAAAGAAAATAAAATCGCGGATCAAATTAACTTTATTTAATGTTATCAGTAAACTTAACTCAAAAGACAACCGATGATAAGGCTCAAAAACAGCGAATTTATGAAAATGAATAGTTATAATTAGTTCTCGTTAGGATTAAGTTTAGTGATAACATTAAATAAAGCCAATTTAATGCACAATTTCATCTTCTTTTTCAATTTTCTCGGCTTCGAAGAGCTTAGACTTCTTGTTTTTGGGCTCATTTCATTTTTTAAACCTCCTCTAAAATTTTATTTATTACAAAAAAGTATCCATCTCATTTAGTAAGAGAATTATGACCAAAAATTCGGGTAAAAACGAATATTTCCTACGTATCTTAAATGGCGTGCGTACGTCTAGTGGAGTGAGTGTAGCTGACCTCACTGAGCATCTTGTAAAACATAGCGTATCATGACTCCGGTATTAATTCATATGTTCATCGAATATTTAAGAGGGCAGTGTTAAAAATCAAAAAAAGAGGAAAACTCATTTAAGGCGTGTTCTTTCAATGTTTCTTATGAATTGGTACAATAGAGCAGTGTTTTACTGACTATCCTCAATTTTTTCCCAGCAGATTGCATTAATGGTTTAAGAGAAACAACGGTATATTTGGTACATATACCATAATCAGTACATTCGCAGTCGTCACCTTAGAATGAAACTAGCCCAAGTCCAAAAATGCCATTTTTGTGTTATCCATATCAAAATTCTCATTGTGCTACCCTCTCTCATTTAGTAAAGCTATCTCAAGTCCATACTGCTTAGAAATTGAAGTAAACACCAAATGTACACTATCTTATGTCAGAGCAAGGAAGAATTTGTTCGTGCAGAAGTAACTTAACTCCGCTGTTTTTTAATTTATTTGTACAGAACTATCTCAAGTCCAATTTAAGCTAGTTTATTTTATGGGATGAAAGAATTAGTTCACGCAGAAGTAACTTATCTGCACTTTTTTTGATTAATTTATTAGCGTAAAACTACCGATCTCAAGTTCAAGATAAGCTACTTTTGCGCCAACATTTTTCAGTAGGTACAAATTAGCCTATGCGCGACATAACATACTCCCTGGAAGTAAATTTTGTTCGATACTACATCTGCAGTCGCTTAATTTGGAGGAAAATAATGGAATTTCAAGTTTTTTGTGAAGAATATCTTTACTTGGTTCCTCTATATTAATGTAATACTATAATCGGTTGCACATCCCATTGCAATAACTGAAAAATATCAACATTCCGAACCTACTTTTCTCACTCTTCTAAAAAAACAGCACTTTTGAAGTTGGGATAGTCTGATTGTAGGGTAACGCAGTGATACTCAATGTAGTTGCGCACTCACCGTCACGCCCTCGAAACTGGTATTCCTCAGGGCATCGATGAACAGGTTCTCCCACAGCGCATCCTTGTATCGGAAATCGATGATGGTTTGATTGGAGCGCGCCGACTTAATGCGATGAGCAGCCGTCTGTATGGCTAAGGCCGCCGCCCAAATTCCATCGTACGTGTATCCGTGGAATCTGGAGAAATCGTTATTTCTCCGACGATCGTATTCCTTTTTGTATTCTTCGGGCGTCTGCGTGCGGAAAACCGAGAAAAGCCAAAAAAAAAAAAAAGCGGACCCGAAAATCCGTCGGCATTAGTCGTCATAATAATTAGCGTCGTTAATAAGCACCGCCACCAATAACCCTTATGAAACAGCACCGTCCGCCCACCCCACCAACCTTCCATCACCTCATCCTCCATACTGTCTTCTTCTCGACACATTCCTTTTCCAATATTTTCGTATCCATTCGTTCGTCACCTACGCGCACGGATATTCGGCGAACGAGGCGTCGACGTAGACGCGGGGCTGTGGCCCGATGAGGGCGGAATGGGTTTGGGGGCGACCGCCCAACCGAACGTGACACTTTAATATTCGACTTAATTTATTCGCGACGAACAGCGCTGCTGCGTGTGTACGCCACCCCCAAATTATTGCTTGCGCCCCCAGCTTAGCGAAAGCTCGAACTTATTCATTAGAACTGCGTTCGTTAATAAGTTATTCATGGGTGCTGTGGGTTTTTTCCGCTCGTGCTGCGATTCATTTTTTTTTTATTTTCGACATTTACGGCTGCAGCGTCGCTATTGATCGAGCAGCCTCAGCCACCCTACTAATCAGAATACGGATTAAATTTTCGTCGCATTTCTTAGAAAATGATAATACAGGAGACATAAAAAAGAAAAGGGTTCGGCTTTCATTAATAACGTGTTTCGAAACAGCAGGAAAACGGTAACTTCGTAATTAATGTAGATTTTTAGGTCTGCGCTGCTTAATAATGGTGGAAACATCGCCCCAACGCATCCACATGGTTCGAGCTTCGAATCGTATCGCTGCTAGACCATCAGAGACGAGCAAAAACTAAATCAAAGACCAACCTTATGGTAGTCTTCTTCGTAATCTTACTCTAGGTTTTCTTACAAGATTTCAAAAACATTTTTTATGCCTTAAAGTTGCTGGGCTTCAGCATAAAATAAATTAGGTACCTGTTCGACCTAGCGTTAGGAGAAGTTATTTGAAAGAAAAATGAGTTGTACGGACTAGTAATGCGTTTCGATGAAAAGATCCGTAGATAGCTTTACGAATTGGGAGGAAGTTGGAATATTTGGGGAGGGTATTGATTTCGGTGAATAGGTAAGACGAGTGGCGAGTCCGTGAGATTCGTAGGAGAAGGCTGGGTGCGCAAAGAGTAAATTACTACGATTGAGAGATCCGAGGGAGTTATGCCGTTTGGGAAAGAAGGTAAGATGTATTTCACGACGATGGGAGGCGAAATGGTAAATTCCCAAGTGTAGTCGGTTAAAGACGCTAAAGGTGTTTGTAGGGGATAATTAGAGATTAAAAAAAAAAAATAAAAAATAAAAAAGGCGCGAGTTCCGTTGAGGCATACTCACGAAGGTTCGATGTGTAAACATAGTAAGAGTGTGGTCGTGTGCGCACACCTACACATCACATAGCACACAAAAATGTGAGTTACAACGAATCTGAAGATTGTAATTCTCATTTAACCCCTACTGTAGACCAAGCGCTAAGATGTTTACACCTCCAAAAAACATGAGTCCCAATGAGGACACATGAAAGATTGAAGTGTAAATATAAGAGTGTGGTTGTGAGCATTCGCATTGCGCGTGCACACAACCACACACCTACATGCTAACAGTTACAATATTGTAACTTGTAAGACGTACGAGTTACGATAATTCCTATTTTAACCCCTACTAGACCGTAGACCAAGCTCTAAGATGTTTACACATCAAAAATTCTAGCGCAGCTGCACGAATCTGAAAAAAGTGGGTTTTAAATGTTATATTTTGAAATAACTGAAGCGCAATGACTGATTATTCAAAATATTTTAAAGTCTAGTTTCTGCCTCATCTTTAAATATTAGCTTCTGTCCCAACTTTGAAAATTTTCTTTCGTTTAAATTTAAAATTTAGCTTTTGCCGGAACCTTAACGGATATTATGTAGAAAGATATCCCGATCAGTAGGTCTGGTCCTTGCATGGGGTAATCTATTGTGACAATCAGTCCAGAATTATGATATTTACTGAGTAAACAAGTAATTGTTCCATTCAACTGGAGGACATAAATTGAGAAACCAGTTGCTACCAAATTTGAAAGCAATTTACGTCAAATCAGTGTCTGTTTAAAATTTTGTAACTATTGCTTGAAAATTACGGATTTTAGAGTCACTGCGATTTTACTGTTTTATTTGAAAAGGAAAATAATATTGATACAACCTAAAAATAACATGGAGCAGTTGGTTAAACACGAAGCTTTGAAACCGTTGGCTTGTGTTCTAATACAGGCAAAAGAAATAGATGGGAGAAAGGCGAAAAAATAATGGCCTTTTTAGGGTAATATAATTTTTTCAGACTGAAATAGGAGTTTTTATCGATCAAGATTTTTTTTTGTTTTTTTATTATTATTATTATACAAAAAAACAAAAAAAAGTGGCTGGGCTAACTTCACAAAATGGGTTATGCCAGCAAAAGCTTATAAATTAGATTATACTATGAAGTCGATGAAGTGAAGGAAAGTGATAAGGTTTGAGAGGTGAGGGGAGTTGTGGGCGAGAGTAATGGTTATTGTAGTTGGTAGGTTGTAGTGATTATGAAGGGTGTGAAGAGCTGGACATGTCGTGAGAATGTGCGTGAGTGAGAGAGGTTGAGATTTGCAATACTGACAGTCAGGTGGATGAAGGTTAAGTAGAAGGAATGAATGAGTTGAGGCATAGTGGCCGATGCGGAGATCAAGATTGACACTTTTTATTGTTCAGGAATATTATCTAAAGGGAAAAAAGGAAAAAATAACACTAAATTACTAATAACTTAAGAAAAAATTGAGCAATAACCGCAATGGGTAAATCTAGTCCTAGTATTAGAGGTAATGTTGGGAACAAATTTCGTAACTATTGGACAAGAATCGCAACCTTTATTGAATTTAGCCCCTTCAACAGACCGAGGGAATGAACCATGAAACCAATCGTGACAAAATTTTAAAACATGTTAGAATACTTGTATGTGAATGTTCATTTTAAACTTTGTGACTATTGCTTGAAATTTACTCATTTCGGAGCAAATAAATTTCCAAAAGTGTTAAAAATGACATCTCTCCGATATATCTACCACAAAACCAATCCGCATCAAATTTGAGTGGTCTTTCTCTTGACTTATTACTAATATGTTTGGTTAAAATTTCGTAATTATCGAACAAAAATTACGTCCTGTACTGTGTTAACGAGAATAGTACATACCTACATACATACTTTACCTGTATAAATACATTCATAATATTCATACATATTAATTTTAAATTATTATTAGTTTTCAAAAAATGTGCCAAAATTTTCCTTAGGTCATGAAACTGAAAACAAACTTACTCACTCCTGGGTCCTTTCATGAGCAAAAAATGAGTAAGTAGATTTTCGTAGAAAACTTACTTAAAAACTGAGGATTTTTAAAGGAAGGCTGAATAAAACGACAATGAGCGGAGAGAGAATTTTTATGCTTTTGAATATTTTTCCTCTTCATTCTTTTATGGAATCTTGACAATATCTTCGGGTTTCATAATATTACGAATAAATCGAGCCAACTTGTTGACGCATATTTTTGCATATTCGGCCATAAATGCATAATAAGTTGGTATAAGTGTTGCATAATATTACGTCTTACTTTAACCTTTTTAGCGCATATTTTTGGAACTTATGGCCTTTTCTTTGATTTTTAAGAGAATATTTCTTCTTTCAACTTTATAAAACCCTGTGTTTTCCCAGTTTTTTGCTTCTTTTTTTTTTTTTTTTTTTCATTGAAACAATGCGGAAGCAGAATTTTATTGTCCTTGCAATTTTAAGTGAGATTACCTTCATTTGGAAGAACGAAAAAAACTCTGTAGGTATTTTAATACCCGTATTGTCATATATTGAAAGTGAATATTTTGCCCATAATTCAACACTTTTAAGGGAATATTTTATGCGTATATTTTTCTGTTTTTAACGCATAAAATGCTTTCCCCGACAATGATAACTGATATCCAAAGCTTGCTGGACGCTGGATTAGGCGGATGGAATGGATGGCTCAATTTAAATAAGGTAGTGCAGGAAAATGTTTTGCATTTGGTTTTAATCTTTCTGGTAGGTAAACACTGGACAAATAGTTTTGCAGTCTGATCGATTTTGTTCATCATCAACCGCTACACTGTCAACCTAAAAAATGTAATTTTCCAATGAATGAGCCGACTGTAACAATATTAGGAGCCTATTTCTCTTTCTAACTGTTGCTCGCAATCACAAAATTCATGTACACCATCCAACACGCATTTCTTTGATGAACCAGTACAGCTGTAAGTTATTCAGAAAATCATATTCGATCTATTGTTTTAGGCTTAAAGTTTGGAAGATGTGAATACTATTGGAACATAGGCTTTCGAATGCGATAAAATCAATTATTTCACATTCGCGAATTAACGCAATGAAATAAGGCTACTCGTAAACGACGATGTGGAATATTTTCTCCCAGCCTAAGGTAGAATAAACACAATCGGTGGCGGACCGAGTAAAATATTTCAACATTTCGCATATCTACACCGGTAACCCCAGCTGAATGTGAAACTACATATAAGTTATACAAAGTGAGTGAAAAACTTTGGCAGTAGTTTCTTCGTACTTACAACATCGAGCAGTTTGCCAAACCGTTTAATACCGTAAGAAACGCTCCATATCCGGGAAATTCTTCGTCGAATCCTCCAATTTGAGCCGCCCCTCACTTCATCCGCCCACCCCCCCCCCGCCACAGAAATAAGCGAATATCACGTCGAACGCATTTCATTCGCAAGTTCTACCGACCGAGTTCCCTATTTTCGTTTTTCCACCCGAATATTTGTAACTTTGGATGAAAATAAATTTGTGTCCCTCGCAGGTTATAATATTATGGACGACCATAAACACGTCGGCACGCTTACCCCTTCGTGCGAGGCGCCGCAAAACGCTTCGTTCTCTTCGACGATTTTTATCCCACACTGTTCTCCTCTCTCCCCTCCCCTCTTACTCAATCGGCCACCTCAACGCATAAATATTCTCTCTCCGTCTCTCTTGTAACCCGCATTCGGTCTTTCCTTCTCTTCCGCAGGTTTTCTTTTTCATTTTTGGCCACTAAAATCGGGGCTACAGTCGGTATTCGTTTTCGCCCCAGTCTTTAACCGCAGCAGAAAGAAAAACTTGCCACATTTTCGCGCGATACAACGACAGCCAAAAGTTATGAGCAGCCGATTTGAGAACCGAAAATGACCAAACAACTGGCTGATATTGTAGTTTTGTCAGAAAAAATGAAAGCAAAATGCACGATTGCCGTTTTCGAAAACGTTTTTGGAATTTATTACACACAATTTACTACGCGGAAACAAAATGGAACCGAGAATGAGAGGATAAAATCGAAAATGAGTAACGACCATTACAGGCAACCGATTACGACCGAAATATGTTCGACGTATTCTTGCATCTTTCAAGTAGACCATTTGCAGTAATAAAAAAAAAAGAAACTTTTCTAAATATCGAACGTTCAGTAAGAGTATTCTTGGGGTAGACTATGACTGTGCTAGGGCCACAGAGGTGGGCACATACAACGAAACAAAACCCAGTCGATTGCACACTTTTTATAAAATAATTTTTCATCTTGACCAATTTGAAATAAAAATATCCTCAACTTCGCGGAAGACAGCATATATCGTCTAGAATTTTATAAGCATAAAAACTTTCAGCCAGATAGCTGCCCAACTTAGGTACGTTTACATTCTAAAAAGTCCTTAGTATTTTTCTTTTACCAAGAACGTAATTAAAATCTCGAAGCAGCTATCGATGTCATTTTTCATTCTTTGAACCACCTATGAAAAAAGATAACCTCACTACACGTAGCCATCCAAGGACGTAGACAATGATGAAGTACTGGAGTCTGGACCTCCGCCTAGCCAAGAAAAAAAGCTAAAAAATCTGAATATAGTTTGTTTTTGATGGTTTTGATGATTTCTCGTTGGGAGGGGAAGGTATGGAGAAACCATTGATAACATGTGAACTCCCTCCCATAGAACGGAGATATCTACACGTAGGTTTGGCCCACTTGAATGAAACCACCCAGCAGATCATAATGCAAAATAAAAACGGAATTATTTTAATTAGAAAAATCCGAGTATTAACAAAAGCAGTTTGGAAAGAATTGTTTGTTTTTAATCGACAGGCTATTAAAAAATGGTAATATTTTCAAAATGATTCGTCGTTCTTGATCGATCGAATGATTTTGTATGGTTAGAAAGTGATTCGTGATTCGAACGAAAAGTTTCAGACCTCAGATGAATTTACGAAACATCGAATTCGGCAACAAAGGTTGAACTCTTCCTTTAGTTCCGCTTATAATTACAAACTGATACCATTCATGTGTGGTAAGCCAATGGGGACAGACATGACAGAGAACCTCACAGAAATACCAACAGTATTCTTTGTTCAAACAAACGTGACCACAGACTTTAATAATCACCATTACCTATATTGGACCCTATATTGGACACTGGCCGCAGAATTACCACTGCCTAACCAGAATAGCCGATCAGCTGTCCATTTTACTCAAATTTATACCATGTATGGATTTATATTGTTACATCCATAAAACACGGACTTAGCTTAGTTCCATGAAATACTTACCCACCAACAACATTTAGTCTAAAGCTAAGAAAAACACCTCTATATTTAAACCATAGTCCTAATAAAACTAAACGCCATGTTTATTAAATGAAATTCACTCGACTGGACGTACAGCAAAATTCTATAAGTAAAAATAGTATAAAAAGTTAGACTGTCCGTTAAGATAAGAAAAGAGAGGGTGACGAAAACTGTTTTCTAAAAAGACGAGAAACGCCAGAAAACAAATAGAATTCTGTTTTCTATAAGGGGGGTCTCCGTAGAAGACGCGGTGAAAGAAGAATAATATGTGATAGGAAAAGCATGAATCATCTGCGAAAGTTAGTACACGCGAGTTTATAGGCTAAAACAAATTACAAAAAGTGCACGTTATGTACTGCGGGTAGTATTTTAGTGCGTATTCACGGCACAACCAGTCAAAATTATTTATTTTATTTTCGTAGTGGGCCGGATGCGTCATCTGGGTATAATTCATTTTTCATCAAATCTCGAATCACTTACCACAATTATTTGGCACAATGACAGAATTTGTGATTCGAATCATTTTCCGGGTGGAGATTTCGGAACGAATCATAAGAAAGGAAATGGTGCCCATCATAAAATCCAAATTTACATATCATCACAAAATCAATATAATCACCTAACCCGCTGAACGTTAGTATGAAAACTTTGACAGAACATTGTTGCAATTATTGTCTACTCGTATGAAGAAAATAAAATAAATGTAATTTCGTAAATTGTCCAAATCAGCTCCCACCACAACGGTTGGGAGTGATTTTCATATCGGTCGGTAAACTGAAGCCAGACTCAGTTATTTGGTCGGTAAGGATATTATCAACTTGCAAGTTTATACAGGCCATTGTAGAAATCGAGTCAAACTGGACTAAATTATAAAAAACAATTTTTTCTCAGTTTACCCGAACAAAATTAAGAAAAATTATGTTTGAATTTTATTGTTTTTAAATTTTTTCTCGATTCTTATCCCCTGCAACTTTTTGAATGAAACTTAAATGTTCAATGAAAACTTCTCAAAGGTAAACCATGGCTCATGGCTATTCGATTCGTTCACGTTTCAAGTTAACCAGAAATGACGAATATTTGTTTGAAAAATTAATTAATTGTACGTTAGCATAATGTGGAAAAGCAAAATAGGTACGTGGGTACTTGTGTTAAAATAAAGAAGTATCTCATGAGCTATTTTTGCCTGGTAATCAGAGAATGAATTTCAGCTAGGCTTTAGCTGTAGCGAAAATGATTATACACACGTATTTTTCATCTTTCATTTTGAATAGGCACAAAAAATACAGAACGCATAGTTCGAATATTAATATGCTAAAACAAGAGAAGCCAATTATTTTAGTTATTTAATTTTAATTTTAAAAAATACCTTTTACATTATTTTCGCAGAAAAAAAAAAACCAACAAAATCATTCCTTTTCTGCGTAAAAATGAATCTGATCTCCTCTGGCAAAAAATCTCCATCTCCCTTTGGAATTTTTTCTTTTATAATTACGATGAACAATAACGACAACAGATTTAACAACAGCAACAAAATTGATATGAGACTTCTGACGCACGTAATTTAAAATCTTATTCGATTTTTCATCGTGGCAAAATGCTTTGAACGCGAAAAATTTCCTTTTACTTTCCCCGAGCTACCTGAATAATTTTGAAAAATTAATTTCAACGTCTTATAATAACGTCTTGTCGTTCACGAGATGACGGAGGAGGAGAAAAAGCAACATGGCGCACACTTTTTTAAAAGGAAAATCCGGGCCGTTTAATCTTCTTGAAGTCGCTTCGAATTTTTTTTTTTTTTTGCAAATTCTTCGCCTCTGTACCGATTTACTCTGCTCGAGTCAAGCTCACGTCATTAGCAGCTCTAAAATATTTTCCGCCTTCTCATCTTTGGGTGGGAGTTGGACGACGACAAGAAATTTGTGATAAGAGTGGCTACCTATCTAAAGGTTATGAAAAAGACGAACAAAGTGAAATAATTAAATTTCCATTTTGTGGGCCAATGTTACAATAAGTGAATGAAAACTGGCAAAATGGAAAAATGAAATTAATGAAAACAACTTTTTATACTGTTGTTTGTCACTGTAATTAACAATATAAGTAATAGGTCCTCTATAACCGTACCTACAATAAAATTTGATTTAAAACTAAATGTCAAGCAAATTAATACCTATCGTTGCAAATGAGGAAATATGCTTCAATAAAAAGATAATGATTTTAAACTGAAAACATTTAGAGTAAATGTATGAAAAATAGGCCAAGTTGTAGGGTTTTTTGGTTTGGGGAATCGAACTTATGATCTACATATTTGCCAGATAAAAGCTGTAAACTTGACCAAATGGCCATTTCATCGATGGATATAACTGGCGAATGTATTTTATACAGAACAAGGTATGACGGTTTCCACACTAGGTTTGAAACGAATGACAATGAAATTCAAAGATATATCCACAAGTTACTCCTTAGTAGGGTAAGGTTATCAAAAACGTACCGCTTTTCAATTTAGTCGCCTATTATGACAAAATTAATATTTTCTGAATGCCCACGGATATATTTACTGATTTTTATATCCTTACTACTATTATATTTTCATTCATACTAGCCTCGTTCAAACACTGTAAAAATTATCTGCAGCTGACTTTACCAATAAACTCCAAATGGTACGAAGTAAACTAGTGACCTAAATCGTACCTGTGACTTTTTTTCTTGTTTTTATGGCTTATTTTATTGTTTTTAGTGTTAGTTTTATTTATTAATTCACTTTTTACCACCTTTTTATGGATCATTATATTATACACTTTTATTGCAGTCACTAAGGCAACAAAATGTAATGTAGTTAATGTACTAACATCTCTTGCCGATAAAATCGAATTTGTTTGTTATCAGTTATTCCTTATAAGGGAGTTTTTTTTTCAAATGAATTTTGTTTGGTAAATTGTAACCGTCGCTGCGGTATAGTGATGGTTACATTGTTCTGCCATTGTGGGATGTTGAGTTCAAATCCCTTATTGGGTGGGGTTTTTTTTTCTTCAAGTTTATTTAGGAGTTTTGGATGTGATTCTTTAATGGAAGGAGTTTTACATGTCTTATAAAAGTGAATTTTCAATAATTCATTTTTACTCAACTTATTAAAAAATAAATTGTAATAGACTAATCACAATGTTTTGAAACACATAGTAAGCGGCCTTCCTAAAGAAAATAATACAAGTGCCACCCCGATTAATTTTACATTTTTCAATGAAATCAGTACTGTGTACAGGCGCCAATGCAACGATGAAAGAATAACTGTCTTGGGAATATTTCTTCTACTTCAACTGTGGAAAAAAAGATGGAATTTCAGTGGGTACCATCCAGAATTTCATTGAGAATAGTGTAATTGCCATTACTTTTGATGAAGAATAATGTATTTTTCAGTACTTCTATGTTGATTATCAGGTCGTATGAAAGGTTATTTTCATGTTTTTAGGTTAATTCTAGTTTTGAAGGTTTTCTACAACAATTATTAACCATGTTAATCACAAAATAATGAAAATTTGTTCTTAATTTTAGATTATTTCCATTAAAATAACAATTTTTTTTAAAAATCAAGATGGAAACATTCAACTACGATATTCTACATCAATCATACCTCATAATATCTCCTGCAACCCACCAACTCAAAGCTAATTCAAATAAAACTCTCTTGAAAAATTTTAAAAATAGCACAGACTATTTTCAGAAGGAAGACTTCCATTTATTATTTAAGACATAGTGGTACAATTTAGGAAAAAATCACCCTTATCAGTGGTACGATTCAGGAAATAATGTTCACTTTCAATAAAACTTAAATTTTGTATTGTAAAATTGTAATTTAAATTGAATTTTGTGAAAAAATTATGAAGATGGCATAAAAATTCGCAATTTTGAGAGCTGAATCATTTTTTTGAAGCCTAGGCTTATTAAAATATGCTCAAATTATTCGTCGAGTATGATTTTTTTCTTAAGATTATCGTAGCTTCTATTTTATTTTTAATACGGATACACTTTGATCTAAAACGGTAAAAAGATCACCGAAATATTATTAACTTTCTTTTAGAATTAAAATACTTTTTATTATCTATTTGATTGCGAACAAATTTCAATCGCGGTTTTAAGGTCTCTGCGGCTCATTAATTATCAGACCCACCTCCCTGATACCGGCACACTATTCTTCCCATTTGACTTCTACATCTTCCTTCTTCTCGTGTTGAAAGATACTAGCATTAAAAATATAGATACCTACCTCCAAGCTCTTTATCACTTCTTTTTTTTTTTTTACCTGATTTAAAATTTTTCTTAATATTTTGCTTGAAAATCTGCCATTAAAATTGGCCCTTTTTAATTTTTTTCCCTTCATTTAGAACCACAAAGTATGAATTATTTTGCTGCAGAAGAAGGAAAAAATTACGTTAATGCGAATTAATGTTCGCTGATTTTGATTATTCTGCACCCGTTCACGCTTTTGACCGATTTTCATTTTTTTCCATTCATTTTTGGTTACCGACACATTTTTTCAGCAGACGTTGAAAAATAAAAATGAAAATAAATAAAAATGGGGAAAAAAAAACTAATGATTCGCTTCGACGCTTAATGAATTCGAGTTTGAACCGAAAGTAATCTTTTAAATTCATTCCCTTTTTGTCTCACCTGGCCTTAAATGCTTGATCAAAGTTTATCGCTCGGTAGGCTTTTTACGTTTTTTAGCGTCTTGACGTCTGTTTTCGTTTAAAATCGAAAGTATACTTTTTTCTCCATTTGAAAATGTTTTCTTTTCGAATAAGCAATTTCAAGTCGCCTACAATAAGTTAATTTTTGTTTGCAAAAAATTCGAAGAATAGACGGCATTTATTTTACAAAAAAATTGATGTCAAAAAATTATGATACCGCAGATGAATACAAAAATAAATTATTCTGAAACGTAAATGACTTTTCTAAAAAACTACATTTTGTGCAAAATTTGGATTGAAATTTATTTGTATTAACAATTATTGCTGTTTATTACACCTAATACCGCACGAATGGATGATAAATAATTCAACTACGAACTTTATTTGGCTTTACAATTCAACAAGAAATTACAAAAGCAGTGATGATTATTTTCCCCCTAGAACTTTTCTATTTTTGGAATATATATTTTGGTAGTGAAGGAAAATCTTTATATTTATTTGTGAATCTACATGTTGACGGAAATATTACTGACCGCATACTCCACTCCAACTGGCAACTCAACCCATCTTCAGAATATTAGTAAATCAGGTTAAGAAAACCGGCTAATAGACCAAAAAAACAATACCTATTGGCGAAAAAACCTATTTCAACCCTTACTTTTTGAATCCATCTTAAAAATGCCAATTAACTGAACAGAAAAATCAATATCAAATTTATTAAAAATACTGTAGTCCAACTTGTACAAATGCGTCGAGCAACAAAATAATCAGCACCTTTCCAAGAAATTGCTATGTGCCATTAATTAGTCAGCTTCTGCTTGACTCACAAAATAGATTACACAAAACACTACGAATTTATTTGTAAACGTCTATTACTGGTTCTCCACAGTGCAGGACTTAGCAATTCGAACCCCAAAACCGACAAAAAGTACGATTTTTTTTTGAAAAATTTCATAAACTTTTCAGAACACTGTAACAAGCTCAGTATCTTAAAAATATCACCACTGCAAAAATTAATTCAACTCTCTTTTTGGAATTGATAAAAATTTTTAATAAATCAATTATTACGTTGCACTTTTCAATTTGACCTTCGACACTGGACTTTTAAATTTTAGTAACTACGGAGCACTTTTGATGCGGCTGCAAATTTTAGTTTAAAAAGTCTATCTTACACCGCGGACTCCCGAAGGCAGTTAAAAATGCTCAGAAACTCGACAACATTTTAGACACATAAACATTAATAGAACAGATTATTTCTTACAAATGATTTTCAGACAAAACACAAAGGCACAGAAAAGAGGCCAAAACAGTTTTTTTTTATACGCACAATTTTAATGTACGATCTTGCCATCTTCACCAGGTATTCAAAATAAACCAGTGGGGTATAGGTAGGATGATAATCAGTGAGAAACTTGAGATTTTAGTTGGGACATTCAAAGAACAATTTAGGTCAGATGGACACATAGGTAAGAGAGAGAGCTGTGAAAGATTTTCAGAACAAATAGGTAAAACAACGATTGAAGAAAATGCGTCGCTGAGAAGAGAATAGGCGACCTTCAATATCTTCACAAACTTTTGAGAAAGTAAGCATTATTGGTAACCCTTTGGTTGCTATTGGACATTAGGGGAATATGTCCATTAAGTATTTGGTAGTTGAATGATGAAATAAATATATTAAATAAAGTAATATAAAACACTCCACTACCGCATCAAATAAGTACTGTATTATATAGAGAACAACAAAAATATGTTAACTCTACTGTGGGGATACACTGGTATGAGGTAAAGGGGCTCAGACCCCTCGACGACAGTCGCCGCCCCAAAGGGCAGGCAAATAATCGTCCTTGTGACGTTAAACACACAAAACTGGTTCGATCGGAATTACCTGTACGTACTTGCAGGTAATGTACGAGTACCAAATTGTGACACAATATGATGATGTCACAATTCGTACACGAACCAGCCAGCCATCTCTTATCTCGATAGGGAATGATGCGACCTGGCCGTTCTCACCAACGTACGTATTCTCTTACGTACGTGTGTTTGTGTGCGTGTAAATAAGCCGTATATAAACCACCTGAATTGGCTCTAAAATTGCCAGTGTTCGGTCTGGTTCTGGCTTACCCGTACTTATGTACAAAGTGGCTGAATACGCTTAAATTCTGTAGAATTTCCTTCTAGTGAGAATATCTCTCACGACAAGGTATTCCACAGTGGTGACCCCAACGTGATTTTGACTACGTCGTGAGATGTCTTGAGGCCCGTTGCACTTTTACAAAAATTCGGCGCAGTGCGCTGGCAAGAAACTCGCTTGCTCGGCAAATAAAAATATGTTTTTGCAGACTGAGACACCTTTTAGGTCGTCGAAGTAGAGTCTGCTAAAGTGGGAATTCATACCCCTCTCCTTAAAATGTATAAACAAGGAGAAACCAGACAGTAGACCTGGAGGAAGAAGGTTGGACTCATCCCCCAACCCCCCAACTTCGACTCGACACTCCACAAATTTAACAAATCTGGAAGAAGGCCCTCAACACCCAGAATTAGCACGACTGGGAACTGCAATAAATAAAGAACAACTAGCAGTTAAAACATTGAGAAGTGGTCGAACTTTAAGCCAAAGTTCTGACCCAAAAACACCTGTCCTACAAACACAGGTTCCAGTGTTTTCAACCAGCAAGTAAAGAAGTAGTTCTGTGGAATACGCTTGTCATCAGAAAGACACAGCAATGGTCCCACCACCAACCAAAAACCCATAACCATCGCAGGGAGGAAGTAGTCAGCCACAGCTGACACCCAAAGTCTTGGCGCAGATTATGCAACTTTTGCAATTGCAGCCAGGGCAAAACACCAACTTCTATAGATGGAGGATAGAGATCCCGGAATTTCTACAGAATGAGGTAGACTTGTGGTTGAGACTCTTGGAAGGCAGGTTCAAAACAGAAAACATAACGCAGAACCAGCGGTATCTACACATCTGTGGAGGCATGTCCCCACAGATAATCCGCCACATTCTGGATATTATGGAATGCCCTTCGACAGAAGATGATAAATATGCCTGGTTCATCAAGAAGATCAAAAATGTATTCGGAAAAACAAATAACAAAATTATTGATGATGTGATGGGTGGTATGAAGATGGGGGACGACAAACCCTCAATCTTCATGGCAAAATTGAGACAAAAGGCGGACAATATATTAGCCCCTTCGGTCATAGGCAACCAATTTTGCAAACAACTTCCACAAAGTTTTGTGCAATGCCTAGCCACCGTAGGTTCGACCGTGATAAATACATCCACAGACTTGGATTTCCTTGCGAAATCAGCAGATAACACACTCGAATACACCAGGTTAAAGCCCGTGGTCAGTGCAGTATCTGCAGAGACTGGAGAACTCGCCCAACTTTGAGCCCAAATAGCTCAGTTGATTGACAAAGTAAAACAGAACAAAAGCCAAAGCTCAACAAAATCCAATGGTAGCTGGTGACAATGATCGAAATCAAGAAACAACAACAACAACCATGGCAATAGCAGAGGACGACAGTCCAGGTCCAGAGACCAAAGATCAAGTTCCAACACTAGGGGTCAGAGTTCAACTCCCCCACGCACATCATCACCCAAAAACCAGTCTCAAAATTGGGATGAAAAGAGTTGTTTCTTCCACAACAGGTTTGGCGCAGAGGCCACCAAATGCAACAACAGGTGCAAATGTTGGGGCAAATCCTATACCAAGGAGGTGTCAAACTAGAACGAGGGGCCATCTATGCGGCCAAAGACCCCTTGGAAAAACACTCATGCCGCCTGTTTGTTAAGGACAGGACAAATAGGAGATGGTACTTGATAAACTCAGGTGCAGACTTGAGTATATTGCCAGTAAGTAAAAACTAAAAAGTACTTCCTCAAAAATACTATCTCCATACTGTGAATGGTCAAAACCTTCAAGCTTACGGACTTGAGACCAGCAAAGTTGACATCGGACTTAAGTAAAATATGACGTGGTCCTTCACGGTTGCTGATGTTCCAAACCCGATCCTGTGCAGATTTCCTTGCACATTATGGCCTGATCATTGACTTCAAAAATGGCAAACTGATCAATAGTGAAACTAAAAATTGTGTGGATGGCAAAACGCATGCTTACAGACTGGACACAAACATATCCAGCTGTACAAAAGTTGATAGACAACTCTTACAGATCCTGTCTGACTATCCTGGAGTTACTCAACCATCAATTCGCAGGCATCCTACATATAAACACAATACAGTTCATTACATAGAAACCAAAGGACAGCCTTGCCATGCTAGAGCATGAAGGTTACTGCCTGACAAACTCAAAGCGGCACAGAAGTATTTCCATCACATCATTGAGGAGGGCGTATGTCGCCCCTCAAAAAGCTCATGGAGCTCCCCTATCCACATGACCAAAAAAGCAAGTGGAGAGTGGCGAATTGTTGGAGACTTCAGGGCCTTAAATGACTTAACAGTTCCTGATCGCTACCCAGTCCCCAATATAATGGACTTCAATGCGAATATGAAGGGTAAAACGATGTTCACCAAAATTGACATCAACTGGGCATTCCACCAAATTCCTATAGCTGACCAGGACATACCAAAGACAGCGGTTATAACCCTCTTTGGACTATTCAAATACCTTCGAATGCCGTTTGGACTTCGCAACTCAGCACAAACTTTCCAGAGATTTATCAATGGACTGTTTAGGGAATTGCCGTTTGCATATGCATACTTGGATGATATCTGCATATACTCTGAAGGCGGTGAGCAACAGCACAAGGAGAATGTAAGAGCCGTCATACAGTGTATACACGCTGCCAGACCTACTATCAACGTAGGTAAAAGCTTATATGCACAGACTGAAATTGACTTCCTCGGCTACAAAGTCTCCACCGAAGGCATTTCCCCATTGAAGACCAAAGTAGAGCCAATATTGAATTTCCCAAAACCCTCAAATGTCGCTGAACTTAGGCATTTCTTGAGGATGGTGAACTTCTATAGACATTGCTTGAAGAATGCCGCAGCCGAACAAAGTAAACTGTTTGCACTAATAAAGACAAGTAAAAAGAAAGATATGACTCCACTCGAATGGAATGAAGAAGCCAAACAGGCCTTTGAGAAAATCAAAGATACACTGGCAAATGCAACTCTATTGGCTCATCCAGACGAATGTCTGCCGTTATGCGTAAGTACCGATGCCTCTGATTTTGCTATTGGTGCAACCCTGTACCAATTGGATAAAGACAACAAGAAGTTACAGCTAGCTTTCTTCTCAAGGAAGCTCTCAAAAACAGAAAAGAACTATAGCTCATATGGTAGGGAATTGCTCGGAATTTTTGCTGTGTTGAAGCATTTCATGCACCAGTTAGAAGGTAGATGTTTTTCTGTGTATACTGACCATAAACCCCTAACATATGCCTTCACACAAAAATCAGAACCAGCATCGCCGAGAACAGCATGATAATTAAACCATACTGGTCAATTGACTACCGACATTCTGTATATAAGTCTAGAACTTAACACTCCAGCTGATGCCTTGAGTAGAATCGAAGCTATCTCGGCTCCTGTCCAATTACCTTATGCTGAAATAGCTAAAGCACAGCTTAAGGATGCAGAATCGCAAGAGTTGTTACTCTCAAATTGAGACAGCAAAAAATTCCCGGTACTGATGTTTTATTAACATGTGATGTCAGTACATGTAAAAATAGGCCATTTCTACCTGTAAAATATCGCAGGTTGGCTTTCAACAGTGTACATAATCTGTCACATGCTGGGCCAAAATGTAGTGCTAATTTAATTTCAGCAAGGTTTGTATGGCCACGAATGAAGTCTGACTTCAACAAACGGGCTCGCACTTGCCTGAACAGTCAAGAATCCAAAGTAGGAAGACACACTCGCTCGCCCCTCAAATCCTTCAAACAAACAGAGTAATTTAAAACTGTACATATGGACTTGGTAGGCCCATTGTCACCATCTCAAGGACACAGATACCTGTTGATGATAATAGACAGGGCAACACGATGGCCAGAAGCAATCCCTCTACATGAGATGTCAGCTCCTACAGTGGCTGCAAGGTTATACAATACCTGGATTGCGAGGTATGGCGTACCAGAAGTCATAATTACGGATCAAGGTCGCCAATTCGAGAGCTCGCTCTTTAAAGAGCTGTCTAATAAGCTTGGTGTTCAACACAGTCATACCACAGCTTACCATCCTCAAGCCAATGGCAAAATAGGGAGATGGCATAGAGCTCTCAAAGCCTCTATCATGTCTCATGATACAAAGAGATGGGTAGACGTACTCCCTACCATCCTCTTAGGCCTTTGATCTGCCCTACAAACTGATACAGGTCACTCTGCAGCACAACTGGTGTTCGGCGAAGAGTTACGCCTTCCAGGGGACTTCTTCACAAAATCGAAGGAAGTTAGCCCCTAAATAATGGTACAAAACATAAAAAACGATGCTAACAATTTTCTAGAACAGGAAGCTCGCCATGGCCAGCCCAAGATTTACATCTTGAAACACTTGGCCTATACCTCACACGTATTTGTTAGAGACAAAAAAATGCAGAGCTGGAGAAACCATACGCCAGTCCTTACAAAGTAGTATCACGAGATGAGAAAAACTTTGTGATACTCATTGCAGGCGAACCTCGAACAATTTCAATCGACAGATTGAAGCCTGCATACATGGTAAGTGACGATAAAAGTATAAAAAGGTTGCAGAGGGAGAATGTAGAAAAAATACAGACGGATTCACCAATAAACACAGAAGAATCCATCGAAAAATGTGAAATAAATAATTCACAAAAGAAAACATCAAAAAATCTGTAAGATTTTTGGACAATGTTACCACTAAAACATTCAATCCGGAGGCCCCCATATGCCCACAAAAAAGAGGCAGGCCACTAGTCAGTAAAAAATGCAAAAATTCCCATCCTTCTTGCATGTCTGAGAGGTTAATGCGAAGAAAATAAAATTTACTCCCAAAAAAGTAATATCCACTAAGTAAGTTGAAACCCGCTAAAAAATATGCGACGAAAATTGGAACTCTGTGAGACAAAAGAAACTCCGGAGATAAGCAAACGAGGAATGCCAACAAAAAGAAAATGACAGGAATAAACAAATCCACGTGCGATATAGAAATAAACATCGCAACGTGCATTTACCATTAAATACAAAGATAATCTCAACGTTGTGACGTCACAAGCGGAGATTCCTTTGTAATAAAAATTTGAAAAATGTATTCTATGAGTTTATTTCAGGCATAACTTTGCTTAAACTGATCAGAACTTAACTGGAAAACTTGCATAGAGCCGAGAATTTTAAGCGCTATCCCCTCTACATGCTGATAAGAAGATGTGAAAATAATAAAACAAAACTGTAATGGTAAATCGAAAACAGCAGTAAATTCACCCGTTTTAGAACTGCCATAGATCTTGGACGTGTTTTCTGAAACAATATTTTTGGTTCCTTTTCCTCAACAACCATTCTAATGTCGCTGCCAACCAATACCATCCTAAAATCCGCCACCTCCCAGACTGTTCGAAAAACCGCCGAGCTCTCACAAACTCAGCGGAAAATCAAGCAGAAAACGGAGCTGGATTGGATAGAGGAGGAGCTGCTCATGGACAAAGCTCCTCCTGTAGACGATGTCCTAGCAGAGATGACGACTCCGCTTCCCCCAATAGTCTCTCCTCCTTGGTCACCGCCGGAATTGACTCCGATTCTGGAACCCCTGAAATCGGAGTCGAAACCCGCAGAGACCAGGGAACCAATTAAGTTCCTCTTCACGGGGGAGAAGGCAGCGAACAAAAAGGCGAAATTGTATGACCTAGCATCGGAGATTTCAAACTCCCTGATGCTGAGGAAGCCACTCTTCAAACAACCGCTGCCCCCTCACTCCCGCCACCACCCATACCACTACACAAAAAATCGTCCACCTAGGCGTAGGGGAGAAGGCAGTCGCGCCCAATACCAGGCAAGCGCCAATGCAAGATGGCAATCATACAAATGTATCGGCGCTGCTGTTGGAAGCGCACTAGCCAAGTGGGAGGCAGACCAGAAGAGGCACTGATAAACCCGCAAGTCCTCCCAGGCCTGCGCGATTTGATCATTTTTGCGGCGTAAAAACTGGGGGGAGTAGCTATGGGGACTCACTGGTATGAGGTAAAGGGGCTTGGACCCCTCAATGACAGTTGCCGCCCCAAAGGGCAGGCAAATAATCGTCCTTGTGATGTTAAATACACAAAACTGGTTTGATCGTAATTACCTGTACCTACTTGCAGGTAATGTACGAGTACCAAATCGTGACACAATATGATGATGTCACAATTCGTACACGAACCAGCCAGCCATCTCTTATCTCGAAAGGGAATGATGCGACCTGGCCGTTCTCACCAACGTACGTATTCTCTTACGTACGTGTGTTTGTGTGCGTGTAAATAAGCCGTATATATACCACCTGAATCGGCTCTAAAATTGCCAGTGTTCGGTCTTGTTCTAGCTTACCCGTACTTATGTACAAAGTGGCTGAACACGCTTAAATTCTGTAGAATTTCCTTCTGGTGAGAATATCTCTCACGACAAGGTATTCCACATCTACAAACATCCAAAGAAGAAGAATGAATAATAATAATAATAATGTATCGAGAGAACCAGCAGTCGCGACATATCATATCAGTGTAGCCAATAAATGCTGAAGCAATCAGTGTAACTACAACAGTTGCCAAAAAGAAATGGAAAATGGAATTGAAATTTAAGAAAATGTGAAACAAGACATAAAAATAGAAGCACTCGAATAAAATTCAGACTTCTCTCTCCGGTCAGCTCACATGAATCATAAACCAACCGACTCGTTGTTTTTCCTCAGTTTAGAGAAGATCCCAGCTTTTTCCATTTTACCCACAGTGCCCATCCCATGTACAAAATCTGAACCGAAATTCGAAATCCAATGTCAAGGTGACAGAACACCGGACGTAGAATGGACTGAAATTGATTTTCCTCCTTCATCTTGACTTAGAGGCCGAATTCGAGAAACGATATTCATTTAGAAGAAATGATTTTTGGCGAACCAGTTGAAATCGTGCAGAGAATAGGATGAAAGAAAAGAGAAAAAATAATTTTGATGGTAAAAGTCCAGCAAATATGTGTGCAAGAAAATGTTTTATTTTCGATAGGTAAACCTCAAATTTCTGTGTGATGGCCATAAGTTTATGAATTTCAAAACCTATCGAATGAGAAATAGACGCTGGTTCAAATTTCTAAAGTGAATCCAATTTCACGTAGCCCTAACTACCTGTCAGTTGTTTCCAGAAAAAAAAAAAAAGTTGGAAAAATCGAGCGAGTTTAATTAATTATAGAATGAACTCTAAAAACCAGCTTTCCGAAAAAACTTCCTATTGAAAATGAGTTAAAAAAAAATCACTAGTGAGCTAAAAACGTCGATTAAAGTTTCGTATATTTATGCACCGAGAGTAAAATGTCTGCAAAGGGTGGTTTTCTGTTTTCTTTTTTCTTTTTCTTTTTTTTTGTAATTCGAACGGAGTAGAACAAAAAGAGGAGAAAAACAAAGAGAGTAAAATAGCGAATGGCTGAAATCGATTCATAAATCTCGTACGGTCGACAAATAACGCTCTTCAAAAACCTTTTTGGAGGAGAAGAAGAAAGAGTAAACACGAAAAAAGAATAGCGAAAGAGTAGTACGAATGAAAATATTTATAAACGTTATCCGCCGTTATTCCGTTACCACTATCTCATTTTGACGACTAAATTTTGATGAATTGTACGCCGCTAGGCTGCTCGTTCATTAATCTTTAGTTTTTGGCAGTGCGTAAAGCGAGCAGACCCACTGAAATTAACAATTTTCATATATCATGCCGATGCAACCGAAATTCTGACAACCAATTAATTTGGTCGTCGATCGCAAGAAAAGGCTGCAGCTTTTCAATCTTTTTTATTCCCTCATTGTCTTGACGAGCATTCGTTGGTTGCATCCCCACTCTGAGGATGCTCTTCTTGTTTCCGCCTAGCACGTATTTCCGGTTTCTCTGAAAATAAACGATATTTTTCAATGCACCCGCCAAATTTAAGGTAGCCTCATCTGTCAGCAAAATATAGACTATCACACTTTTCGGGGCAATCGTCCGTTACGTTTAACATACCTACTTGGAGAAGCTGACAAGAGTAGACTCTTTGAATATCTAAGCGTCCATTTTGTAAGCTAATTTCGATATTTATAATGAATTCATCGAATACGTGATTGAGTTGAGTAGTTTCGATTGAAGAGTCAATCTTTCAGAGCCTGAGGGAGTTGCGTTGGAATATTTCAGTCTCATTGTAAAAACAAGATTTTAGCAGTAAAACGTGAGCAAAATAAGAATAAAACGTATCGATATTTTTTGGGAAAATATCGAGATTAGAAATATCGATATTTCAAAAATGATGCAGATAGATATTTATATTTTTTGTACCATTGCTAGCAGCTATCAAAATAGTGAAAAAAAAATTTCCAAAAAATTTAATCAACCTAAAAAAGATAAAAATAAAAATACACCAAGAGAAACATACCTAACCAGTGTAAAATTTCTCCAACAAGATTTACTGAAATTATTGAAGTCAGTAAGTAGTCTTATCTTCTCCATTGCAAAGTATGTACCTGCGGTTTTGTAATAATTGGCCTACTATGTCAATTCCGTTTAATCCATTACAACATTTTTTAATTCAAAATCAACTTCAATAATTCTGGTGAATCGTGCTAAAGAAATTTAAAAAGTTCTCTATTCAGTACATTTTGTTGTTGTTTTTTTTTAATTGGTTCAATTATTGTTTAGAAAAAATTTGTACTATGTTAATACCTTTTTCTTTTCATTAATTTATTCAATTTACATTCGTTAGTGTCATTTTTGATTTGTAGCGAACAGTGTTTCAATTGTAACTCAAAAACTCTCTGATCGATTCTAGAAAATAAAATGGGACCACCACGGAATCAGCATCTATCATTTAGAACCCAAAATTCAAGGGAAAAAATGCAAAATGGAATAAGCAATCACCAAAAATAAAAAAACACGAAGAATATATTAAGCTATCGCATTCTTACTTATAGGTAGATTCGCATCAAACTGATAAACTTCTCCTTATTTTTCAAAATCAGATGAAAACACGTTCTTAAGATCAGTATTAACAGTCCTGGTGTATTTGTTAAATAAAATCAGTCCTGTTTTATATTCAAAACAAATAATTCGTATTATGTTCTACAAACATGTAGATGTAGAAGTTAATAACTGATAATTTTACAAGAAAGAAAAATCTTAATAAATTCAAAATATGAAAGTCGTGTTTTGTGGATGAAAAAAAATTGTTTAATTTTTTTCTCTAAATTCTTTAATAAAAAGACGAAAATAAATGAGTACCAAACGAAGATATTGCTATATTGTTCTTTAATTCACTCAATAAAAACAAACCGTTTCAATGAAGTAGAATGTATTTACGGCAAACTGGGTATGCAATTAGCAGTACATAAAGGAATCATCACATTTTCTGGTAATTATCCAAACTTTTAACTTTGTATTAATTTCAAATATCATTTATCAGTGGCCATAAATTAAAAAAGTAAAATAAAAATTACAAAGTAGACACTCGACATTTTAAATCACACCCCTTACCAAACAAACGCATGAAACATAAAAGTCAAAAAAAAAAAAAGTGTCCTAAGATCTGGTGTCAAAAGATGCGCAATTTTTCTACATTAAAATAATATAAATACTCCAAAGTGATTGCTTCGTGGGTAGTGTTTTGAATATGAACGTAATACAGCATTTCTTATCTGCTCAAAGAAGCTACAGGATTATCGCTTTTGAATAATACTATTGAAACAATATTTTTCTCTTTTTGAGACTTACATGTTTCAGAAATTTTTACCCATAAAACAACCTAAATTTTATGGGGCCCAATAATCAACGAAAGCTATTGTGTAGAAATTTCATAAAAATCATCCATTTTCTCGCATTCTTAAAAAAACTCAATGAATATTGAATGAAGATATATTATCATGTGCGTCACAAAATTACTATCCTGAAAGTTTTAGGCTACCCAAGTCAATTTCATTTGAAAGTTATTACTCAGTTTCATTTTCTGATATTTTTAGCTCTGTAAATACGTTGAAGATCACGAACAATTAATCACTCAAATACAACAGTTATGAACAATTTTTTTCGATCTATTTGTGTCTTTGGAATAAAATTTTTCCGAACTTTCTCATCAACGGAGGCCCAGTTGTTCCGAAATTTTTTGAGAAAAAATATTTTTTTATTTTTTTAGTTCTACCTTGCGGTAAATTGAACAGCCACTTCAAACTTTTATTGCCACACTTTTCCCGATGAAACACCCAGTTTTTGAAAAAAAGTTTCTTCCCTAACAGTTCGCCATATCGAACCAACTTACTGGCAACAGTTCACACATCAAAAACAAAGTATTCTTTCAGAATGATGAAATGTATTTACGTCAAACTAGGTATGCAATTAGCAGTACATGAATAAATCATCCCATTTTTCGAAAATAATAATATTATTTCAACGTCTGAACTGTCTAGTATTAGTTTCAAAAGTAATTAATTTATGGGTGGAAAATAAATATACATCTCTCGATATTTCAACTCCTTCCCCCAAAAAATAACACTACTAGCTATCGTACCGACTACGTAGTTTAAAAGATATACACACATTTCTACTTATTAGAACAATCTAAACATTCAAAAATGAATATTTTGTTCTGAACGTAATACAAAATTATTTAATGGTGAAAAATTCAATGTTATTCATACGTAATGATAATATTATACAGCTGTTAAAATAATCTGAAAAATAAGTTCACCATTCACTTAAAATTCAGTATCTGGTGACTTCATTTCAAGACAGAACGACGTAAGTAAGGGAATCATTGAATGAATTCTCATTTGTTTGGTTTAGTCAGTTGGAATCAAAGCTGAAGTGAAACATATGAAAAGTTCTTAATTATATTCTTCTTTCGTTTAAACTGGAATAACTTTAGATCTAATTAAGCTACAATGAAGTGCGATAGCTAAGCACACTTAAGACCTTGTATAAAATCAAATTAGTTTTTATAATAATGTACTTGGTTTGGCCCATTTGCACCGAAGTTGTAGTGGAACACGCTACAAATGTGTCGAAAGATATTGAAAGGCTTAAAAGTTCCACAAGAATGAAGCAGGCTCCCAATCCATGAGAGAAAGTTACCATTGGACAAAAATCTATACCTGAAAATGCTCTTTTATCCAGAAAGAGGTAATTTCCAGACCATTTTACTTCATAACACGTGCGAATCAATAAATCTCGAGAATGACGTCGCAGCAATATATTTTAGTGTTTGTTTCAATCGTAGACAACTTTACGTAGCATTACCTCGAGCAAAGTCTTTCAAAAGCTCGAAGATTCAAATAGAATCAAAGGTTAGGCACGCGGTAAGTATCACAATACGGAAAAAAGTACTATAAGTCAAGTGTCGATGAATGAATGAATGAATTCTTATCGAGTCTCCATTAAATTGAGGCGATGTTTTTCTTTCGAAGTGAAAGTGTTGATTATTTCAAAAGTTTCGACTCCCAAAAGAGCTATAATTTTGTACGAGTCGAAACTCATCGAAACGATAGAAAGTGTAACGTAATAATTAGGTACCTATCGATTTTCTCTCAATAATGGTGGAAAAATCAAAAACTGCAGTCCCACTGAGGCCACGAAAGTGATATCTGGCACGACTAGGTACCTACGTGTTGGAACGAACCAACACTATGAATTATTGTAACAGCCACAGCCTTCGTAGTTATCGGGGGCGGTCATAAGAAACGGCTGGAGGGGAAGAGCAGAAGGCTGTACGCGGTGTATCAGCCATAGTAAAGTTGAATGTCAATACTCACATATCCGGATATGGTGATAACCTTGTTGGTGGCCAGCGGTAAATAGTCGGTTAGGATGGTACCCTCCAAAGCGTTGGTTAGTTCCGGTGTCGAGCAAACCGAGTCCTTTGTCTCGTTCCACCATCGTTCACTGTACGTTCCCATTATCAGCCACTGGTACTTCCGACCGAACATTTTCACTCTGTATCAACATTTACAAGCACACACATAATATAGTATATCTATATGCATATATATACGCTATATGTCCGTATTATACACGTGCACCAAGAACATATTTCAGTTTGTAACCTAAACTACCACCGCCGCCGCCGCCGCCGCCGCCGCCGCCGCCGCCGCCGCCGCGTTTTAACCGAGCGCGTGGTGCGCTGGTGGGTGTTATTGAATAATTTCACGCGGGGGATGCGCCCACAAAATATTATTTTATCGCCTCCGCCTGTGTCCAAAAAGGAACGGATTTCCGCCAGATTTCCTTTTCGACCAAAGTCGTCCGTCCCTTACTGACTAAATAATAGAAATTTAGTCGACTATACGCCGCAGACTATAATATTCATCATCTTCGAAATCCGTGCGCCGGAGAGGTTATACGCGTGAGAAGTGTCGTAAAAAGTATTTGGCAGTCTCCTCAACTTTGGTCGTAAATTTGGTGACGCTGATAACGAAAGGGCTGTGAGAACGGAGGGTGGGACAAGTGAAAAAACAAAAACTTTGCGGCGAGACGTGTCCAAACTCTTCGGTTTTAACGATGGTAAAAATTCAGATCTTGTCAATTAACTCGGTTCGAAAAGGTGACAAATGAAAAAAAAAAAAAAAACAGCACAGCCAACCTTCACTTTTGTAAACGTGTCGAAAAAAAGTTGATTTCTTTTTTGTTTTTTCAAACAGATATGTATATAATTATTTAGGTATATATGTATATATAAGCTCCATGTCCCCAGATCCCCACCTAACGAAAATTTAAAATTCAATAAATGTATTCGTTTGTGCTGGTTTGTGCTGAAATTTTCATCGTTTGTGCTATTTTCCTAAACGAGTTATTCAAGAAAAACGTTTTCTAGATCAGTGAGGAGCTAGAGACATGTTCCCCCACACCAAGAAGCAATCGAAAATTTCAATATGGCATTTGTTTGTGCTACGTTTGTGCTGGTTTGTGCTGCTATTTTTTTCATTTGTGCTACAACCCCCTCCTCCCTAGGGCAAATAACAATTTTATATATGGTGGAATTTCAAAACTGCTGAAATGAATTGAAAGTGGGGTGAATTGATTGTGCTACAGTTTGTGCTGACAGAATATACCAACCTCAACCCTCTGTCCACTACCTAAGAGCTATTATTTGGAAAAACGTTTATGGGATGCAAAAAAAATTGTTTAGGAGGAAAACTGAAGTGGCGTCATTTGTTTGTGCTACGTTTGTGCTGACAGAATATACCTATAATACCCTACCTCCCTTCCATGGGAAGGCTATATTTATAAAATAAACAGTTAGGATCAATGACCTGGTGAACTCTAGACATCAAATTGCAAATAGAATAAATTCAAAAATTTAATGATGGCATTTGTTTGTGCTACGTTTGTGCTGGTTTGTGCTGCTATTTTTTTCGTTTGTGCTAGAACCCCCTCCCCCTAGGGCAAATGAAAATTTTATATATGGTGGAATTTCAAAATTGCTGAAATTAATTGAAAGTGGGGTGAATCATTTGTGCTACGTTTGTGCTGACAGAATAGACCAACCTCAACCCTCTGTCCCCTACCCAAGAGCTATTATTTGGAAAAACGTTTATGGGGGCAAGAGAAAAATTTTTTCACATGACAACTAAACAGGCGTCATTAGTTTGTGCTATGTTATTTTTGGTTTGTGCTAAAATTGTCAATGTTTGTACTATTTTCCTAAAAAAGTTATTGAAGAAAAACATTTTCAAGGTCAGTGAGGAACTAATGACATATTCTCCCACATCAAGAAGCAATCAAAAATTTCAATATGGCATTTGTTTGGGCTGGTTTTTTCCATTTTGCTACCTCTCCTTCACCCCTCAACAAATCAAAATTTTATATATGATGGAATTTCAAAACTGACATAATAAATATAAAGTAGTATAAATCATTTGTGCTATGTTTGTGCTGGCTTGTGCCGCTATTTGTTTTGTTTTTGCTACAACCTTCTCCCCCTTAGGACAAATGAAAATTTTATATATGGTTGAATTTCAAAACTGAAAAAATAAATTGAAAATTTTATAAATTATCTGTGCTACGTTTGTGCTGATGAAAAACACCACACTCAAAACCCTTACCCCTGCCCAAATGACATTATTGAAAAACAAAGTTCCTAGGGGGAAAAAACAAAATTACATCCAAAAGCAACCAAAATGGCGTAAAAGCAGTTAGGTTTAATAACCTTGTGACCTTGGGTTATCAAACTGTAACCAGAAAATATTGAAAAATTTGATGTTGCCATTTAATTATGCTGGTTCATGCAGCTATTTTCTAGTTTGTGCTATTTTCCTAAAAACATTTGTTCAATATAACTTTTTGAAAGATAGTTAGGACAGTCTTTTGTTTTCAAGGTTTTACTTCAGAGATCAGATGGCAGATGTAATTCAGTAACCATAATAACGCATATTTTATTTTATTTTTTATCTGAAAAAATTCCTCAAGTATAACTTATTTGAGTATTAGAAAGATAACATATGAAAACATTATTATATATTATGTATGTGTAACGGCCAAAAGAGGTGGTAATGTACCTAATTAGAACCACTTTCAGTGTTACACCATACACGAAATATCACGTACTTTAAAAGCAGTAATACTTCTAAAATAAATTCAAGTTTATCATCCACAAACTATCGTGGACCTTAACATTGATTAGAGACTCAATAATATTTTAAAACACACGAGTGAGTTTACACATTTAATAAAATAATAATTTGTACATTACAGTACATAAAATACGTTAATATTTATAACTATACAATCACAATTCAACAAGCAAGACTATCTGTTCACTAGAGACTTCTACTAGAGAGGTTCCAGGTACTTAGAAGTAGCTGTCGAGGAACTGTGTCTTACTCCACTGAATCGAGGGATTATATACTCGTTCAGGGTATGAAAACGTATGTGTCGGATAGGTAAAGTGAGGTAGGGTGTTGTTATTATAGGGTTGTGCTGACTCGTCGAGTACTCGAGGGACAGGTACAATTAGGTCATGAATATACAGAAAGTATATCTATATTCATAAAATTAAATACGGGTAAATTAGTGGTTGTTTATAAAGAGTTATTGGATGATTATTGTTGATAAATATCTACGTTTTTGGCATTCAAAAATGTGTGAAAGAATATGTTCGTCATTTCTAAAAATAGATGAAAATATACGTTACAAGCAGCACAAACCAGCACAAACGTAGCACAAACAAATGCCATATTCAAATTTGCGATTGCTTCTAGGTGTGGGGGAACATGTCTCTAGCTCCTCACTGACCTAGAAAACGTTTTTCTTGAATAACTCTTTTAGGAAAATAGCACAAATGATGAAAATTTCAGCACAAACCAGCACAAACCAGCACAAACGTAGCACAAACAAATGCCATCATTAAATTTTTGAATTTATTCTATTTTCAATTTGATGTCTAGAGTTCACCAGGTCATTGATCCTAACTGTTTTTCTTTATTTTATAATTACAGGCCCCCTATAGAGGGGAAGTTGGATATTATAGGTATATTCTGTCAGCACAAACATAGCACAAACAAATGACGCCACTTCAGTTTCCCTCCGAAACAATTTTTTTTTGCCCCCATAAACGTTTTTTCCAAATAATAGCTCTTGGGTAGGGGTCAGAGGGTTGAGGTTGGTATATTCTGTCAGCACAAACGTAGCACAAATAATTCACCCCACTTTCAATTAATTTCAGCAGTTTTGAAATTCCACTATATATAAAATTTTCATTTGCCCTAGGGGTAGGGGGTTGTAGCACAAACGAAAAAAATAGCAGCACAAACCAGCACAAACGTAGCACAAACAAATGCCATATTGAAATTTTCGATTGCTTCTTGGTGTGGGGGAACATGTCTCTAGCTCCTCACTGACCTTGAAAACGTTTTTCTTGAATAACTCTTTTTGGAAAATAGCACAAACGATGAAAATTTCAGCACAAACCAGCACAAACGAATACATTTATTGAATTTTAAATTTTCGTTAGGTGAGGATTTGGGGACATGGAGCTGTATATATACTATATCTGATATCTATTCATACCTAAATGGATTACCAAGTCACTGTTCAATTAGTGACGGCTGCTTTCACTCTTCGCATAATTTAAACAAAAGATTCACATTTCAAATAGTATAGCAAGCGAACTTTCAGTTTCAAGGTTGTTGTTATTTTAGTCTCCCTCCGCCCTTTTCGGTATAGAAAAGTGATGTTTTGTCAGCCTATGTTGCAAGCCCGTCGTTTAATAACCATCGGTTGCTCATAAAAATTTCTGAAAAATCGAAAATTACGTTGCATTGGAGTGAAAATATGAGGAAGTGGGCGAAAATGAAAAATTGGTAAAAAAATTTGAGTGGAGACATTTTCATACGAATAGAAGGTAATGGAGTAGGAGGGGGTGAATTGTGTACTCGAACCGATGAGACTGAGATGTTTTTTTGACGTTTTTCATTTTTAATCTCTCTTCGGTCACCGAACCGATGTTAGAGCCAATGTTTCGAAACGGCCACACCTAACTTTGACCCATGGATACGATAGGCCTACAGCTGATAATCTGGAAGCTAAATTTGTGTTGGCTCTTTGGACGCTGTATTTTCTCAAGTCATTTCGCTACTTTAATTTTCTCTCGCCCAAATATTATTTTCTTCTCTGCTTCGGATGGAGGGTTATAGAAGAAATTAGCATAATCAAATGACAATATTTGCTGGTGACTGCGCAGGAGCGTCCACCAATTTTAGATGCTGTAATTTCAGCAGAGCCAGCTAGAATACTGTCCAGCCACCAACTGGGAGCCTAAAACGCGTATTCGAACATATGGCTTCAAAATAATACCGCTATCGGTTGATGCATCGATCGTTTTTGTGGCCGCGAGGGTCTGGAGACTAAACTGAAATAATTTTCCAATAACAGTGACAATGAGTACATTAACGTACACTTAGTCATAATTGTAGCCACGTAAGACAAGGAAAAGTTATTTTCAAGTTTTCACTAACCACAGTTGGTTTCTACATCGACCTTTATAATTCTCTTCAGGCAGATACATTGATAGGTTTCCGAAGAAACGTATACGTAGGCTAATAAATTTTCTTGTTTGTCATTTTATTGAAGGATACGGCACTGAAACTCGCTGTGTTTTCAGTATTCTGTCGGGGTTTCATTTCGATTGTTAGGTATGATGACTAGGTGTAAGTAATAAGCTGGTTTTTTAATGTGATAAAACGAAAACATTCTTAGGGTCGTAGATTATAATTACGACTCTGGGCAGCCGACAAAGTGAAATTTCATCATTTTTCATTAACGTTGGGACTTTTAGTTATTTCGACGAGATAGGAATAAATTATGCATATCGTGATTGCCAAAGTGGTGAGCTGTAAAATATGTGCGGCTAGCCAATAGCCAGGGCTAGTTTTGTGGCGTATGCCCACCCAAGTTGGCGTACCATAAACTTTAAAATGTATTTTTATGTTTAAAATTATGAAAATCTAAACTCTAACCCTTACTTAATACGACGTACTGAAAACTGAAAACATTGGAAGTAAGGAACACGGCCCGTTTCCAATCAAAATTTTTCCAAAATTAACTAAAATTCACTGAACATGGAAACTGAGTCAATTATTTCGGGATACAGACAGGACAGGTAAATATACGTTCAAATGAAATACTGTAGAATTTATCGTTGAAAGAAATTTACTAAAAACGGACACGTGTAAAAAACGAATTTTAAATCAAAAATAACAACTTGGACTGAGAAGAAAAATTACAGCTGTAACCAAGAACGATAATTTTAATCATTTTTGAAAAGCAAATGCTCGATAATTGAATTACTTATTTCACGTCGTTATTAGAGACATATTTCAATTTAGTCTTACATAATTTTACGACCCCACTGGAAATGTTAGCAGACAAATACTTTTCAAATTCTTCCGAGTTGAATGTATAAAATAATAGTCGGAAGTTAAAATAGAAAAAGACCAAGTTTTTCAACGATGACTGCTGATACGAACTTTGGATTTTAACTTTCGAACTGACTGTGTAAATGGGCATACAGGAATAGTGTTGTTAAATCTTCGAATATCGTTTCACTTTACTAATTCCCAAAACAATCGCCTCGGTTGAACGTATAAAATCAATAATATTCTTATGTTAATTTTCAACGAAAGCTTTTGAAAACGTATTTCACGAATCTAGTCGGAAGTAAAATACGAAAGCCAGCGTTACAGATGGATGGCTTCTGTTTGTTCGTTTTCTTTTTTTCGAAGTCAACGCTGCAATCTTACCATCTCAATCGTAAAATGCTGTAGCAAACTGCCAACTTCACGTGTTAAAGACGAGTTACACGTAGGTAGGCAACCGGCGGAACGAGAACTATATCTCTTAACATCTTTAATCGCATCGAGAGAAAGAAAATTGATTTTATTTTCCATTACTTTGGCAAGTACCAACAACGGAAAAGGCGAAAAGAGGCGAAAAGAAGCGAAGAAGAAAAAAAGACGACGACGAAGCCTAAAGCATTTCTAAACCGAAAGGAACAACGAACACAGCGTATCATAGTACCTACCCTTGTGAGCTTCAGCACGCCACCCCGAAATCACATTTTGACACGAACAAATTCATTTAATTAAGGGCATTTAGTCGATTGAGTCGACCCATCGCCGTATCAAATGAGCATTTAAATGCTGATGTCGAGAAATCGTGAAACGAAACGAATTCGCCGTCGTCGTGTGGAGGCAAAGAAAATTCAGACACGAAAATCGTACGCCGTTCCATTTCGACGCAACTGGAGATTAATGTACTTTCCTTTCTTATCCAACCTTTTCTACGTGAATGGCTTTCTCTTTATCGCCGCCTAATGCAAATAATGGTGTCCAAATTCGAAATCTTACGATAGTGTCGGCCATTCAGTTTCTGGCGTCAATGATTGGTTGTGTTTCAACTACCAACTCCCCACTCCCCACCAACAGTTCGGCTAGACTTTGATCTGACGACCATAAGTTCACGTCGCCAGCGAATCAAATTATCGTGTTTTTTTTTTGCAACATGTGTGCGAAATGCCGTATTTTCGAGGCTTGTACGGCGTGATGGAAGTGGCCGATTTCTGAACTTTCACTTTTTTCATTTTGTCGCCTTCCTAATTTTTTTTCTCGCCTGAATGGTTCTTTGGTTTCCTCCACACGGTCCACACCTTTAAATCTCTCATCTTCTTTCGTATAAATTAATTCGATTGTTTTGTCTTAGAAATTCTTTATGCCGTAATTAGGATTCAACCCGCAGGTGTTGTTGCCCCTCGCTCAAGTATAGCATTCCATAATATCTACACTCTTTGCAAGAAATAATGTAGGCAACTCTGTCGAAGTGAACTATTTATCAACTCGTGCTCGCAAACATTGCACTGGTTGAGAAATTTCTCATTTTCCTTCCTTGATGCGTGCCTGGTATGCTAATTTACCAACCGACTTCTATTTCTTCTTTTTTTCACCCTTATTTCAAAGCTAAAATTTTTCACTAGGTACCTTCGAAAGTTAAAGGATGGAAACCCGTATTTTATTATAAAGCCCATTTTTACTGACCGATTACTAATAATTCTCAGAATCAATTACGCATACAGAACACTAGCTATGGTACCGGATACAGAACGTCATCAGATAATATGGTCAATGACAGCCACCAGTGGGCATAATACGCTACCATTCCTCTCACCAAAAAGAAATGAAAAACAATAAAATAATATTAATGGTTCGAAATAAGTGAGTTCTGAATGAAAATACTATTCACCAATAAGGGAGCAATTTCTACCAACGAATATTTTGATTGGTAAGAGTTCGGATAACTTTTTCTGAGCTAAGTATTTTACTTCTTTCGAGTTGCTTTCAAGGTACCCCACTTAGATAGGTGCATAAGTGCGGGTTGATCACCTACTGGTTCAATTTTTATCTGTAGATTATTTCACAGAAAATATTGATGAAAATGGTGATAAGATGATCAGCTGATCATTCTCATCGTCTACCTACGTTAGGCACTGTACACGATGTACGTATTTGAACTAAAAATTCAAGGGTTACATTTTTGCTGAATCGCACAAATTCCCAATAATAATCGAGATGAAAGTTTAGATAGTGCCACAATAATATAAGTATCCTGACGTATTTATGCTAAGGAAACCTGTTCTATAAAATTCGAAATACAACCAAATATCCACCTATTTCTAAAAATATACATTCTCAAATAATCAGAATTTATTCTAAAACTTTAGACAATATTCTCACCATTCCTAAATTCCTAGAATACATATTCCTGTCTACAAAATGTAGTAGTACTTTTACATAAAATTATTTATCTTATATCAGCAATTCCTTCGATAAACATTTTTGAACAATGTGTTTCTCCAAACTGTTCTCACAAAATATGTATAATTACACATTCATCGTAGCCTTATTCCCTAAACATTATTTCCCAATTACTGGTCTTCGAGCGAACAGAGGATGAAAAAAATATTTTGGCTGGTCCAGCCCATTCGACCATTATCGATTCCTCAAATAACAATTCGTAAAATAATCTGAGATATTTCTTACGCATCTGGCATCTGCTTCCGTACTTTTCATCGTGAATGTTTTTCCTTCGTCCCTTTTCCGACGAGTTCTTATTTAGGAAACCAACAAAACACTTTGCACAAAACTCACGTAAAATCATCAGCCAAACAAATTTATCTCTTTACGTTCTGTCGAACGTCAAAATGTTACAAAAAAAAAAAAAAAAACCGATGTAAATGTTGTAGACATAAGCACTCGATGCACAAAAAATTAAATAAATGTCGAATATGAATTCGACTTATTTCTTTTCTACATTTTTTTTTTACGTATCTGTAGATAGAGAAACACAATAGGGTACCGGACATGACTCTCAGAATTACTTGAAATTAATGGGAGAGATAGTCTAAAGCCTGTGATTGAAGGTTCTGAAATTTTTTTTGAAAAATATTAAATAGAAAGGAAGATATAAGATGTCAAAGTTGCGCTGCACCAAAAACAGTACCTCGATGAGCACCCTGTTGTTGTGATGTCATAGAATTGACATCTTTGTATTTTGCATTATCAGAGGTTGCTGGTTTCAATACATCTCATTAATACTTCATTTTTAAGTAGGTTTTTGGTGAAACTTTACTGAACAAAATTGACTTTAAAAAATGACTTTGAAGCAAGGGTGGGCGCACATTTCATTTCAGGACCCAAGAAAACTTTTGGCACAGAAAGCTCAAAGTCTAAATTATCACCTAAGTAAATAAGATTCAATAAGTTTGGATTTCTATCTGTATTTATTTTTTGTACTTCCCACTGAGGTAGAAGGTTGAAAATTAGTATGAGGGTGCTTGAGTATCATATCTAATTTTTTTTTTTTGAAGTCCCAAAAATAAGAAAGGGGCAGCAGATATGGGCCAAAAATTCATTTTCTTAGAACTTTCAACATATATACACTGAAATTATCCAACTCAACACAAAGGTGGTATAATATTGTTTCTTTATGCTTTAAAAAAATATTTTTTGAGGAACTGAGTTCAAACTGGACCTTAAGTTTTTTAATTTGATCAATATTTTGACCCAAAGGGACTCAAAAAGGGCCTAATTTTGTTTTTTTACATTTTAGTATGTAATACATCATTTGTAATGTTTCTTGAGGTACTGAGTTCAAATTTGTCTATAATTTTTTAATTTGATCAATTTTTTGACCCCAAGGGATCATAAAAATGCCCAATTTTTTTTTTTACATATTATTACGTAACACATCATTTGTAATGTTTCTTGAGACAACAAGTTCAAATTTGACATTATTTTATTCATTAGATTCATTTTTGACGCCCAAGGGGAAATTTTGACTTTTCATATTTTGTAGTGTAATACATCATTCGTAATAGTTTTTTAGCTGCTGATTTTGAATTTGACGTAATTTCTTAATTTTACCCATTATGTGATCCCACAGGACCTCTGAAAGGGGCTAATTTTGAATTTCTCTATTATATTGTGTTATACATTATTGGTAATTTTTTTAGACTTGAAGTTTTATTTTGACATGTATTTCTTCATTCAACTCCTTTTAATGTGATCCAAAGTGGTTCAGATATAAGTAGCTAATTTTGACTTGTCACATTTTATTGTGTGATATATTGTTTATAATGTTTTACAAATTTCTGAGTACAAATACAAAAATCTTATTTTTCTTACAAGTAAGTTAGGTAAGTGGTTTTACTGAATTTTGTTGTTTTTTGTTGGTCTCAAAAAACAGGGGCATCCAATACGTAATAAATCACTCAATAATAAGTGAAGATATAATTGCAATCCCGTTTTTGGGGCCACAGGAAGAAAAAAAGTGGTTCTATCTAAAAATGGATTGTAAATATAATCTCAGTGCCTCAAAAAATATTATTAATGATATATCACTCAATAATATCTGAGAATTTTATTTGAACCCCCTGTTTAGGGTCACAGGGGGATTAATAATGGATTTGATCAAAAGATAGATTGCAAATCTAAACTCAGCACCTCAAAAAATATTATTAATGATATATCACTCAATAATATCTAAGCATAGTATCTCAACCCCCTGTTTGGGGTCACAGGCGGCTCAATAAGGGGTTTGATAAAAAATGGATTGAAAATCTAAACCCAGTGCCTCAAAAAACATTATTAATGATATATCACTCAATTATATCAAAGAATATTATCTTAACCCCCTGTTTGGGGTCACAGGGGGCCAAGGAGGAGTTCAATCTAAAAATGGATTATAAATGTAAACTCAGAGCCTCAAAAAACAATATTATCGATGTATCATTCAATAATATCCAAGAATATTATCTTAATTCCATTTCTTGGGCTACAGGGGGCTAAATGAAAGGTTAAATCTAAAAATGGGTTGCAAATATGAACTCAACCCTCAAAGTAAATAACTCCTCAAGCACCACCAAAAATTTTTTCCAAGGCTGTGCTCTAATATAAAAACAAATAAGGAATAATTGGTTTTTGATTTTCTTAGTTTTTATTGTTTTTTAATGTTTTGAATTTGTCTATAAATAAGGGAGTGGGGGGTGCAAGTGCACATCCTTTTATCCACTCCCTCACAGTCACCATGAACTTTCTAAATTGATGTGCTTAACTAAACCAATGTACAAACACAGGAAAGTGAGGAATGAATGAATGAGAAACCTGTGAAAGAGGTGAAAAGTTTGCTGATGTGTCAATTCTATGACATCACACCCACTACTCAAAAAATATCACGTTTTTTGGCAACTCAAATTTACCATTCATTTTCTCCCATTCTATCCAACCAATTTTAATGCGGTTTTCACTGATATTTTTTATTTTTTTTAAATAATTTGAAAATACGTTTACTGAAAATCATGTCCGGTACCCTATTTGTATGTACCGTGAAAATTTTATTTAAACTTGTTAATGGCAAAACCAGCGATTAAAAAATTTTTTTTCGAAGCTTTTTTCGCACATCCCCGGTTACTTCTTCCACCATCATATTTTTTAATAATTTTTCCTCCTTTCTGCTGAATTTTTTTGCAATAAAATTTTTAAAAACCCTCTGTAGAAAGTCTGCTATTTGTTGTGAAAATTTTTAGAAATTCATTAGCACGAAAATGTTAACGAAAACAAAGACCTCAAAGAAACATAAAAAACATTGCTGTTACTTAAATATTTCTACGAGTATTTGGTGAAAAACTTAGAAACAATAACGATTATCGCCATAGTAAAGGATTCAGGTTAATGTTTTTTTTTCTCTCATTGTAAATAGGACGTTATAAAAGAAGCTCAAAGCTTTTTTTTTTTTTTCAGTTTAAAAATTTAAGGAAATAAAAGATTTGATAGTTACCTTACATTGAGAAATTTTTAAAACAATTTAAACAATCATAGGAATGAAGTTTAAAATCTTTAAAAAAAAATTACTGGAAAGATCAAACAAAAATATTTTTGTCAATTTATTACTTGTCTGCAGTCTGCTTTGATCTCCTGAAAAATATTATTATAAAACTGCCAGTTTTGAGATATCTTGAACTTGTAAACTTATTCCAGCAGTTGCTCTAATGGAATCATGGTTCCTCTGAGAAAATTTCAATTTCAGTCAATCCTGCTTTCAACCCATAAAATAAAACATTTGAGCGATCATCCCTTAATTGATGTAAGGGAGAAAAGATATCATAAAATTCGTGGAAATGATAAGTACCTATCACAGTTTGTAAAAGGTATGGGGATCAGTCAACAGGTCTTCGCTTGAAGGGTGAACATATACTAAATGTGATGTACAAGGTTAGCAAAAATACACATCAGAAGCGTACGAAAGTTCAGTCTGATGAAAGATTTGAAAAATGAACATTTTTACCAGTACTCTACAAAGTGAATTATTAAAGGGGAGTATTTTAGTAAAAAGTTTGCTCACCATTCATAATAATAAATAACTATTGGAAACATTTTCCCTAAAAATTAAGCATACTGAACACATGAGGAAATGAACAAAATATGTAGGTACGGCAAGTACCTTATTTAAAATTACAACCCCTCCAAAAATAAACCTATTAACAAAAGATGATGTTCAAGAACGTGTGCATATTATCGAAACAACAGAGAAACTTAAATTTTCATTATAAAACCTATACCGAGTGTCTTCGTCACTCCCCTGCAACCCATATAAAACACAGTTGTTCATGGATGCACAAACGCATAGATGGAAGTCCTTCATGAATTATACGTTAATAGTCTGAAAATATTTCTTCTCAAAAATTAGAGACCAAGCAAGAAGTTTCCATCTGAAGCATGATTATAGCGATCGATGGGGTAGATGCACCAGTTTTCTACACTGTAACAGTTTGCAAAAGTTCGAAATTTAGGGCTTAGAAATAAGAAGAATAATTAGATTTATCAGTTGGAAGTATTTTTATCATAAATATTAAAGCATACTCATTGATTCTCATCTATTTTCAATACTTCATCTATGACATAGATGAAACCATAAATCAAATAAAATTCCAACTGCTGTGAAAAATGCAAAAAGTGCTTTTACTTAAAGAAATCTGCACATTAGGTGATGAATAATGATCGGTTAAATTGGAATAATTTGTATAATTTGAATATTTTAGTGTTCCAAGACGGTAAGTACACTTCGATATTGATGAAAATCAGTGTTTTAGATTAATTTAGTTAAAATTATAAGTATTATACACTTGTTGCAAAATGGTTCATTGAATGTCAACATTTCCAATTTGCAATAGTGTGTTGCAAACTGGCGTAGTGGAGAAAAAATCATAACACCAGTTTGCAACAGACACTTTTTGCTTCAGTTTGAAAATTCATATTCCTTTTCCAAATATTGAATTTCTCAAAGAATTCTTAGAATTCTTGTTTTATGATTCTTACAAAAACATACCATTTTCCCCTCTTTGCAACACTTATGTCCCAGTTGTTCAACACTCATGTTCCAGTATTAATTTGAGGATGTTGATCAGCTTTATTTTCACACAATAAAAGCTTAGTCAAGTCCTCCCAGTCTTATGGAAGGGAAATTCTGACATTTTTTATTAATATTACTAATTTATGAAATAAAATACACGTTTCTTTGCCTGTTTCGTACTTATATTATTTGTATATTGCAAATTGGAACATAAATGTTGTCAAGTAGAGCAGAAGTGATGCTAACTGGAGAAAACTGTATGACTCTAATGAACGTACAAGCCGTTAATTATTTTACAAAGTTATTTTCCTAATATTTTTTTGCCAATTATTTCCTCGATGCGCATGTGCCACTATCTACATAGGCACGAAAAAAAAAGTTTGTTATGTCTTCAAAAACAACAAATTCTACAGTATTATTAAAAATTCAAGGCTGGCACAAGCCAAAGTGTCACGGAGAGGTGCTTCGTGACTTGTTTTCACATAAAAATAATAAAAAAATAATATTCACAGCAATATAATAAAAATTTAAAAAGGAAATATTAATTTGGAAACTATAATTCATATAATGAAGCATTCACGTAACGAATATCTTCATTCTACACTGAATTATGCCACTTCAAACACCAACACTTTCCTTAAACTCTTACAAACTGGCGCATCGACCTTAATAATTTAAAATTAAACGAAGTTTACGATGCCAAATGGTTGGCCTTCATTTGCTACGTTACTATGATTAATATTTAGGAATAACTACTCACCTATTTGCTTCGCAAAAGATTTTCTTGGCCCATGTCTCGTTGAAGTTACCTAAAATGATGCGTATATCTTTTGATTTCAGTCTTTCAATTGCTAAAGATACATTGAAGGTCAGACTTTGTGATACATCAACAGTCACATTAACACCGTCCAGTTCTGCTAGCAAATTATTATGCGCCTGCGAACAGATAATGAAGAACAACATTGAAATTATTGTTTCATTTTTCTAATAATTTCTTACTGGAGTAGGTATACCTATATTTTTAAGGATTACGTACTATAATTATGGACTGAAATAATGTTCGTTGATCCTATTTTTCTCGAGAAAAATACTAGGCCTGCTCTTACATTACCTAACAACACTCCTCTACTTTCTATCGCTTATTTCTTCATTCGGCATTTTAATCGTGAAAAAATGAAAGAGAGACTTCGGTTTCGAAAATAATTATTATCTGACCAAAATATCAAATAACTTACGTAGAGAACCCCTAAATAACGACGAGGAAAGTATTTTCATGAATACAGAGGGGGCTTAATTTTAAGGTCATTAAGCAAAACGTAGTTTGTTTACTTGCATATTTAAGTTTATTTTTTTTTGTTTTTGTTTTTGTTCTTTTTTTTCTTTTTTTTTTTTGGTTTTATAGAATTTTATTATTTTTTTCGTAGAAATATTTGGTAAGTAACCTACATTCCCTTTTAATTAAAAATTTTCGAATTATTTTTTCCTCGCGTGGGTAATTTATTTAGCAAAAGGACAGAACAGTAGGGTAGCCTGCCTTACAATGTATATTATACTATTCAGCTCAGCCTTACATTTGACGCGAACAAAATGCGCTAAAAAGAGATAGATAACCGTTTTAAAACTTCTTCAGTAAAATCCGCTGGAATTATTAGAGTTAAAACTCCTTTCCTTACTCATGGAAGTATAGACTTATATTTTTTGATGCCATCTATTTTTGTTACAAAACTTTTTAATCAGCGCCGACTTCCACAATGCCAGTGAAACTGGTTGATAAAATTTTGAAAATTCATTTTTCTTCTTTTTTTTAATGAATAAAATTGGTTTGATTTGATAGAAAAATATTTTAATATAATGCTTCTTTGTTCCAAATTAACATTCACATCAGAGTTATATTTTTGTTTTGAAACGAACAGTTTTTAGTTAGGTTTCTCATACATCCTCCCATCAATTCTATAAAAAAATAATATGGGAACACCACAGGCGATCTTCCTCTATCAAAAGGGTCTACATTCAAACAAAGAGTATAACACAGACTTATTGGAAAACTCTAGCTCATGATCATGTACTCCAACAGCTTAGTGTGAAAAACAGAAAGTTGATTGAGTGCATATTAAATACTTACGAGAAATAAACTAAGGGTTATTACACTTTCATGTATTTTTATTTGTGTTACCTTAGCTTATCATAGGTGTTTTTACTGTGGCGTTTTATGTTGTAGTAATATTTGTAGAGGCTATTTTACAAGCTTTTCCATAGCTCCTTGCCATGAGGTGTGATATGTCAAATTTGGTTTTTATCTGTCACACAAAACGTTTTTTATTAACCTTCACAAGTTTTCATCCGATCGTTTACCAGAATTGATTTACAAGGTACATAACGAGATACCATACACATGATATCTGAAGATGAAAACATTGAAGAAATAAATACGATGATGAAGTTGAAATATTGTCGAAATAATAATGTTGAAAATAAAAACAATCAGAAATTTTGAATATCAAATTAACAGTATCCCACCATGAGAGATTCCAAAGTTCACTGTGGGGGTGAAACACCAGAAGGGAAAGACCCAGTGTTTATTCTACCCAAACTCGTGTGATTTCACATTTTAAAAGAATCTAAAAAGACCAAAAATAAATTAACCATATTCTTTTCCTAGTTATTTCCCTATTTTATCAAAACTTTCACCCCCATTCAAAACCTACATTATTAACTGCTGAATATCCTCACATATATGACCTCTTAGCCTGACATGATATCAATTAAAACAATCAAAAACAGGAAACAAAATTACCAGTTTATTTATAGAATAAATTGATATACCAAGTCTTCAAAAGACGATCAAATCCGTATTTCCAAAACCGAATGAAATAATAAGAAGTGGACAAATTTAAACAAGGTAAAAAACACAATGTGAAATTATACGGCAAAATTTCATCAAGATGAGAATTTTGCAAGTTCAAAATTACAAAATTATTAGACATAAAAAAAATTTAGGACTTGCATAAGTGAAGATAACAAATGGAGTGATTTTTCTCTGTCCCCCAATTTTGGAGCAAGTCCTAAATTAGTAGAAGAGGGGGAGAAATCACTTTATCATTTCCATTTTCGTTGGTAATTGAACAAAAGAGTTTGGTTACAAGAAGAAATAGAAAAAGATAAGGGGAAAAAAGTAAGATAAAGTTTTCACTTTGAAAAAAAATGATACAAGTTTAACTATATCGAAAATTTCAAAGATACCTCAGAGGCATGCACTACCAATCTGGCAACCTGTTTTCAAATCTTTATAAAATAAATTTTTTTGTTTGTAATTTTATTTTTCATTAATATTTTTTTGTTTTATTTTCACGTTGTATCTATGAGAGTAGATTAGCCAAATTGTTTAATATATCATTAACAAAAAAAAAAAAAAATGCCGAAAAATGGGGAAGTCTCATTACTCTTGTAGCATACCTATCGTACACTTTTTATAAAACGCTTTTCGTCAGATCACAGATGCCTGTGTCATATTTTAATATACCAACACTCCCCTCTACCAAATCATCCAATTTATGGATATCGAAATGTCCCTGGGGCTGCTATAGTTTTTCTTCATTTCTAAAAAAAAAAAGTTTTTTGACCTATTGTTTTGAATTTAATCTCCTCATTAGTAAAAGAGAAAAAGCAAATTTCATTTGACGCAAAAAAAGACTCGAATTAGGCTACTAAAAAACAATTCATTAAGAACGAAAAAAACTAACGAATATAAAAATTCAAATACCTTTAATATTTTAAGATGAGCCGTTTTTTCGTTTTATTCCTCCTGTTTTTTATCGCTTGCGAAAAATTTCGATTTCGAGTTATTGTTTTACATTTCGCATTTCAAATTCCAACCCTTAATTTGGAAAAAATATAATTTAACGAATGCGAAGCGACTTAAAGACGAAAATAGAATCATCCGTTTTGTTTTATTCTTTTTGTTTCTCGCTGAGTCTCGTTATAATTTTCAGAATTTTTTTCTTCCTCCTTTCTTTTTTTCTTTTTTTTCTGTTTTTCTTTAATATAATCTTTCTTTAACATTCGACATTAGTTTGGTGACAGTTAATTTTCTTGAGCTTTCTTTCGTATTGCTATCTCTTCTTTATTTATTTTATTTTTTCTTTCCAAACAAACTACGAAAACGACAACGGTGACTGACGGTGACTGAAATTTCAATCAAATTGTACGGCCGTCCTTCGGTTAATCTGAAGACTACTTTATTCTATTTACATCAATTGAATAGGCTGCGCACGTGTTTCGTGTGGTTGACTTTATTCATTAGCATATTGTTCGGTCGTATTCTGTCGTGCAGAAAGCACAGCGGAAAGAACGTAGACTATACGTAGGTAGGTATATTATTTGCCAATGAATTTTGAAAATTAATACGATTGGGCTGGAGAAAATAATAGATTTTAATCACGTAGGTAAATGTAAGTTTATAAGGCTACCTTATTCCGAATACATGCACATTCGTTTTATTCCGAAAATTTCCTGGTGAAATTTCGTTTTCTTCTTCATCTTTTTGGGTGTTCAAAGTTTGAATTATGACACGCAACATTATTCTCTCGCATATGTTCTGACCTTTTTTGGGTTTCTTTCCACACTGGTAGCGTCTACTTTAACAGAAAATGTGATTTGTCGTTTTCAATGGTAATCTGGTAATTCTGTTAGAAATGGTTCCTGAAAGAAGTTTTTATCTCTCCAAAACCGAAGGACTTGCCTTTGAATTATCAAAACCTGTTTTACTGCATTATTTTCAGAAGTAGAAAGCCACATGTTTTCATATGTATATCTCCACGTGAAGCCATGAAATATGCGGCTACCAACAATAATAATAAAAGTTATTTAACTTTTTTTAGCTGTTGCCGTACATTCGCCAAGGTAGGCAATTTGTAATACTTTGAGTACCATATTAACCCACATTAAAAAAGAAGGCAGTGCTGCGTTCGTCGGGTATATTATTTTTTATTTTTTATCTTTTATGTACGTTCGCTAATTACTCAGCAACAACTGTACTGATTTTTATGATTCGAAATTCATTTGAACGTGGATAATTCAGCGGTGCTTCCTGTACATTTTCGTTAAGATCGAATCCATACCGAGTTCAAAATAATGAACCTAAGATTTAAAATTTAACCAATATTTATGAAAATTGGTATCTTGAAGTTTTTTGGTTGCTGACTACGAATCCGCTGTCAGAGTTTCGAAAATTAAAATTACAGATTAAACATCGATGATTTGAAGAAATGAATTAAATCAATCTAAGTAAATGTTAGTGGGTATGTAGACAGAATGGCGGATATTATCTTGGGCTCCTTTTTTTGCATATTATTTAGAAAATTGAAAACAAAAATTGAAAAATGACTCGACAGTAAAAATAATAATCTAAAGAAAGCGCTAAAAAGGAAAAAAATCATTTCTGAGGATATTACATTACCATCTCCTTCTAGTCGAAAGTGTTATAACACCATCTTCTTTTTTTTTTTTTTTTGAACAAAACTTTTGAAATAGGTAAGAGCTAAATTTCAAGCAATTAAGTAGGCAAGTTAATTTTTTACTCGAAATTTAGCATCCACTTCAATTAGGCTAATGTTTTGTTCAAAAGAGAAGAAAATGGTGTTATAAAATACACAATATAAAAAGAGATTGTGTTGTAATAACATCATCAAAAAAATTTTTTTTTCTTTTTTAATTAATTTTTTTTAGTTAATTTTTTTAATGTAGACTTACCTTTTTTTAAGTCAGTTTTATTTTTTTGAAAATATATTTCATTTTTCCTCTCATTTTCTTCGTTTCCCTTTCACACCAGTGCCATGAATCTGCCCTACGTAACATCGATTAATACGCTCGGCATTTTTCATTTTCCTCTGTACTTTTTTCAACGAACGACGAACAGCTTTCAATTCAATATTATGCTCATGATTTTTGTTACTCGTTTACTTGGGATTATATAATATAAATATGTTAGGCGGCATTACCTTACTAATTTGTTCATATTTTTTTCATGAATTTTTGATGCCATGGTTTTTAATACACGGTCGATTTTTATAAATTAATATGTGTCTGGTTTTTTCGTGACAATGAGATCTTAACACTTTTCCTCAGCGTCTAAAAAATGAGAATTATTTCTCAAAGAATGTAATTAAAATCATCGAAATTATAGCCTCGGTTTAGTATGAATAAACATGTGTAGGTTTTCAGCTGGGTCAAAACGACTGTCTGTCAGGCTATACGAGTTGGGAGATTCTAACTCTGTAGGGACTGTCCAATGTAGATCATTGGTTTGCATAGAATTAATTTATCAGAGTGTGAGTCAATTAATGTCGTAGCTTTTGCATATGGAGATGAAATAGGCGATCCCTTCTGGCATACCACAGTTAGATAGAGATTAAAATGGAGAGAAATGTTGTAAATTTGACATGGACAAAGTTCGCACATGTTCATCATGCGTCACTAGTGCTGCTGTCAATTCTAAAAAATATACACCCAAAAGCACGCGTCGATATTTAGCTACACGTACCAACTTGAGTACATACTGCCATACTCGTTCTATGGTTTTTTTTTTGTTTTAAGAGTTAGTATGTTAGCCATTTTCGTTAGCCGAGCCAATAATATGGAACATAGAGGGTGGACAATACTATATAAGTAATGGGCCCACTGAAGCTGGGCCGCACGCTGCTGTGACAGGCGCTAAGCAGGCAATAACTCAGTACACAGCACAATGATTATTTGGACACCACTGCATCTTCATGATGACTCTCCACAGTCCACCTCATTGCGGACACTTCTGCAATCAGTTGGCCGTACATTAACACTGCAGATAGGCAGCAACTCATACAGCCTTTAATCGTTGCTGAAGGTCAAACCCAGTCCTTGACAACTAACCTATATGTGGACCTCCTCTTTTGGTTTTTATTTTCCTCGAGTTTTCAAAATTTAGCGAGGAGGGGGGCGCAGAAATCGGTTTTATCGACCATATTAAATTTCTTTTTGGATCGTTTCCCCACAGTCTTAAATTCTACTAAAACTGCGGAGGAATAGAAGGTATAACTTTAATTTTATTATGTCGTCATTAAACACATTTATTATTTATAAAATCTAGCCGATCGCAGCAATGTATTTCTGCGAAACGTATTTCCGGACCGGAGGCTTCGGTGTAGGGGTATAGGGGTCGGGCCCTGCCCACTCAAGATCGTCGGCATCTTAATAATTACCAAACGTAAAATTTAAAGGATACATTTATAGCTGCTAAATCTGAAGCACATCCGAAAATGTACATCTCGTATCTAATAATTCACCATTACCATAAGTACCCACGTGATTACCACGAAAAAATGGTTTTTCTCCGGTTTACGAACAGCTAACGACGACGATAGACGAGAGTTAATTTTCAACCGTAATTTGAGAACCACTGCTCATACGTGACCCGATTTTTTGTTTTACTTTATTTAATTTTCCAGTCGTCGAAAAAGTTTTTACTATACATACGTAGATATGTTAGACGTCGTCGTAATTCTTTTTCTTTCCCTTTTCACGTCGCCCTTTTCCACTCCTGCCTCCTCTCATGCACTCCTCGTTCGCACTCTCGTCTTGCCCTTTCCCCCCTTTTTCTCAACAATATTTTCAGCAATGAAACGCAGTCGAAATGAAAAGGAATATATTTACCGTAACTTCCCTTCGGTACAGTTCTACAAGGGTGTAATTGTAAATTTTACTTCAACGTCGTCGACGTCGTCGTCGTCGTCGTCGTCGTCGTCGTCTTCCTAGTCGTTTGGAGACTGTCATCAGTTTCATTTTCACAGTCATTACTCGTTAAAATGCTATACGTACGGAGTATGTGCAGCGAAGGGAAAAATAAAATAAAATAAAAAGGGAAAAACGGTATTAAGTGCAAAAAAATTCGTTAAATTTACTCTGGTAGCCAACCCCCATTTGTTTGCATCACTCTGTTGATAGCCTGCTTTCGAAATACGATAACGATTACATGGCTTGATTTCTCTTCGTAGCTCGTACACTCTCCATTTTTATACTTTTGCCATTTCGAGCATTTCTCTGAGTATAATACTTTCCATTTAGCAGAAAGAAATGTATAAGGTTGTTGATCAAGCGCACTTCACATTTTTGTTTGCTCATTCTTTTGTTCTTGTGCGGAAAATGTAGGTCAACCCAACCAGAACATTCTTAATTTAATGGTTTCTTTTTTTTCGGAGTGCAGCATCAACAACGGAGGTGTCATTTGGTAGGTAATGGCTTTGGTTATGATTTCAGATTGAAGTTAGCTATTTTTTTTTTTTTTTTTTTTTTTTTTAAATTAAGACGTTAATATTGGTTATTTTCAAGTTTGGATTGTGCCACTTTAATTTGCATACGACTGTGAACACATATTCGTTTGTTTCGACCTTTCACTATGCAACATAATTATAGTACTGGACCAGTACAACTCCATAAGACCAATGTACGTTTTAATTTCAAAATATGACGGAAAAAAGTAGGCAATCCTGGAGTATCTTCTGCGTATTTTCGACGTTTTGCTCGAGTTCACCAATTTAGAATGCATTTGATAAAAATATCTCTTAAATTCACAAGGATAGTGTACATAAACCCAAAGCAAAACACGTCAAAAGGTATGCTCTGGTTACTTATTTAGCGCAGGCATGTCTAAACAGAAATTATCTTTCTTTACTGATCCAGTAGTATAGGTATAAGCTTAGTCAAAGCAAAAGCAAAAACAATAAATTTAGATTAAAAAACTGGTTTTTTTAAAATATGCTTTTATAATTTGAGAAAAAAAAACATTTTCATCCCTGATAGGATTCGAATATAAGGTATTTTGAATAAAAGTAAAAGTTGCTACCATAATACCAAGGTCATGGTTTTAGCAAACGATGAAACTTACACTGAAAAAGAAAGAAATTGATAAGACGTGATAACTGATAATGATTTTTTACTCTCCCAAAAAACACTACACTCACACAATGACGCAAATTAAAACTGACCTTTACATTCGTGTGATAAATTCGTAATTTGTAGGTACACTTACACTTATTTTTTATAATACATAATCAGAAAGGTAATGTTTACAGTCGTATTTTTCGAGCAAAAAGCAGCCCTTGTCATTCGTGAATTTATGTTAGCCTCAAAGTAAAGTGATTTCTCCCAATTTAGAATTATAATTTTTTATAAAAACTTGCCACCCGCGTTAGGATTTAAATTTGCGACCTTCATATTAGAAGGCAGACTTCTTAACCACTAAGCTACACAAAATAGTTGAGGAAAAGCAGTCAGTACGACTATATCTGTTTATTTTGATTATCTTTTTCTCATTAAAATTGCTTATTAAATTATTTCGCTGCTTTCTGATCATTAATTATAAAAATATCTTCCTTAACAAGGATTTAAAGTGAGTTTACATGACTTGGGAATTGCTCACTCGCTACACTCATTTTGGAAATGTTCCCTTGCATGTAATTCCTCGCTTTCAAACCTTGGTGTGTAATATACTATTAAAATAACAAGACAGAAATACTGGCGAAAGAGAAAAACAACTGATAAAAACGGATATGGGTGTATGTGTGCGTATGCCACAACACGCGAAAGCAGCGCTGAAGTCGGTCATCTGGTACTTCAACAAATTGAGTGAGTAGAATGAAAACGTATAAGAACCGGTATAAATTTACATTTTATAACGTAGGTAGAGTTAATTAACATAAATACAGAAAAATCAAATCAGCCTGCATAGTCGATGGATAAATTATTCTAGTCTTCATAATTTCCTCAATATAACTTTGCAGACCTTGAAAAACATTAAATACTTAAAAGGAACTCTGTCCTCATTCGTTAGGTCAGAAAACAATTTCATATAATCCACAGCAGAAAATGAACATCATGTTCCGAGAAAATCCTTAGATAGGTTTTGCTACCACGTTTTACTGAATTTCAAAATTATTCGCTGTGGCTACCTGCGCCAAATAAACGAACAAGTTGCGTTAAAAGAGAAGGAGAAAACAACAAAAAATAAAAGTTCGAATCAAGAAACGAAAATATTTTCTTTCGTTTTTCTCTTAATATTTTCAGCGACTGTCTGGTAATCGGAGGATGATAGGAGTAGTTGATTTTTGTTTCACGTCACTCTTTGCCCAAGGACCAGCTTTTATCCTTCACATGAAATGAAAACTTCTAGCTTTTCTCTGTTTTCTCGTTCCACTACTGTTTCTAGTACTCGAATCTTCCCAAGAAAAACCCCAAACTTTTTTAATTAAAATTTATTTGTTTCATTTTCTCCCCTCGCAGTTGAGAAATTAAAAAAAAAAATAATAATAATGATAATAAAGAAAAATCAACAACATACGTCTCGAATGCGTATTCTAACTGAATGTCACAGTTAATTTAAGTGGGAGATAAATGAAGGAAGTGGATTTCATTGAAAAGTTTACGCCGTAGAATGTTTATTCTTTTGCTGAAATTCACAGGAAAACTTATTCTAAAGTGGCAGACGAATGAAAAACACTAAGATAGTCCTACACAAATTAATTCAATGTACAGAAAATAAACCACACCGCAGGTATATAAAATCTGAAACTGTGAAAATATGCCAATAAAAAGCTTTTTTGTGTTGGATTAATAAATATATCGATTTGCATGTAACTTATTTGGAAAAGGCACATTTTCTTACAAATTAGTCGAGATAAAATGCCAGTAATCTAACTTCACGTGATTTAAGTGACTTTTTGACTTTCAGTGGATCGTCATGATTTTAAAAGGGTAGATGTACTTAGTTGAAAACAATTTTCACAGAATGTGAGTCAATTAAATTTTACTAGCACCAATGTAAACAATTATTTCAAAAAAATATAAATTTTCAATTTTCAGTTCGAATTTCAATCAAAATCTCAACAATGTGAAGATCGTCGGAGAGTCTTCAATTAATGAGAAATTATTTTCCGTATTGAAAAGTCAATAATTTTTCAAGGTAAGAAAGAAAGCACGAAAGGTTACCTGACCATTTACAAACAAAATTAATAGTTTTTGTAATTACTATACTAGTGATAAGGGTATGTTTTGTAGGCTGACCCATATTGTGACATAATAACATACTCTTGAGATAATTCAACATGTAGACAACTGCGCTATCTGCACTAAATTACTGTGAAAAATACTGTGACATCCAAAATACTCACACAACAAAATAGATCAAACCAACAGAAAGACAAAAGTAAAAAGGTACAGACACATGCATAACCAAGTATAGGAGAATATGTAATTACGAGGGGAAGGGGGAAGTATTACAACCAAAAAAATACAAAATAAACCAGAAAACCGTCCACCCGCTCCAACTACATGCCTATTAAATTAGGCCATCATAATTACTTTAGATTCTTAAGCAAAAAAACAACAATATACATGAAAATTGAAGTTTATATTACTGTATGGTTGTCCACAAATGTCGCAGCAAGCTTGAAACAATGCGATCTTTTGAAGGTAGGTATGGTACAGCATCAATCTCAAGTCAGTTCCTTCAAAGAAGCCCGGCTGACGTTGATGAATTGGTTCAAAACAGCAAAAGTTGAAAAACTCACCAAAAACAACAAATTCAAGCACTTGCTCAGTGTGTTCCTCCTGGTTATAAATGTAGGTAGTTTCATATACAAATTAAGATTTGTGGGACTATTGAAAACGAAATTTCAATTTGAGTGGGATAAAATCACCGATTGATAGTAATAAAAAACACAATTTTAAACAATACACTAAAGACTTGTGAATCAGTACCAAACCGGGTGAAAAGGTGACGTGCATAATGGCATCACAATTTGAACACTAATCTGCTGAAAGGCTTGAAACTTTGAGAGCAAAGAGAATTTATATATATAATTCACATTTACTAATGTTTTCGTTACACATTGTGAACTAATAAAGAGCAGACAAATGAGAATTAGTGAGAAAAATTTATAAAAACGTGAAGATTCACTTTTCTATAGGGGGGGTGGGGTCTATATAGAAAACGAAAAAATGGAGTAAGAAAAAAGAAAAAAGTACGCGGAAAGTACTGAGGGAAGTATGGATGAGTTTTAAGGCAAATTATTATAATATATGGAAAAAAAAAACATAGGTACTGATATCATATGGATGCGTCATCATTTCTTACAAATACAAAGATGGGTAATTTTGATTTCTGAAAATAACCCATATTGTTGAGTGAATATCTCAATTTGAAGAATGCGAAGCACTCTGTTCTACTTTAACTGGTGGTAGGTTGTGGCATCAATTTATACTTGAGCATAATTAATATTTTAATTAAAAATAGGTCGACGTTACAATGATAGTCATGTGTGATATTATTATACATTGAAGGCGAAAAATAAGGTTATTACTCTCGCAGAAATCACCTACTTCACACATTTCTCACACGCTACAATCCAGTTTTACATTGAACAACCGAGTTGATTACCTACACCACCAAAAATAAATGGAGTATGATAATTGTTTCTTGCAAAACTGCGATTGATATAATATCGGCGAATATAATCATTTTTTGATACACCGAGTTCAAATTTAAAGCCCGTTTTCGAATTAAACCAGTGAGTAGGCCTTTTGTGACCCAAAAAGGGATACGATAATTGTCTCTTGAAAATTTAGCGCTACATCGTCGGATGTGTTTTTGTGGCACAGAGTTCAAATTAAATGTACATTTTCAAACTGAATTACTCATTCTACTTCAGTGACTAGAGATGGTAATGTTAGTTCAATTGAACGATCTAGTTCGATCGTTGTCATTCACCAAATTCAACTAGCTCAATGAACTATGTAGTTCACAGTTCATTCAAAATTTCAATTTTTTTCCCTTTTACCAGAATATTTAATTTACTTTAGGTACATTTCAGTTCGTTTCAGTTCGTTTCAGTTCGTTTGTTATCATCCAGTCATCCGATCATTGTTAGTTCCTTACTTTTTGAAAACGCTCTTGATTCATTTATTCGTTCAGGTTTGTTCTTAGTTTTTTTATCAATACCTACATCACTTTATCATAGATGAACGATGATCCAAATCATTCGTATCGCGAATGATAAAATTTGAACTAAGTAGTTCATTTTTAAGTCACGAACTAGTTAAACCTGTTCGTTAAAATGACTCGTTTAAATGAACGAGTTCACGAATGAACGACACATCTCTACCAGTGACGACAAAAAGAGTAGGTTAGGACAAATTTTCTATGTTATATCGAGTGATAGATCTTCAGATGTGTTCATTAAAGCGAAAATATTCAATTCTAACGCGAATCAGGAACACTTTTTGATGGAAGTGGGCGGTTGGGTGATGTACTGGCTAATCCGCTTTGCTTCAGTTAAGGTTCTTGGGTTCGCTTGCGACCAATGAATCCGACCCATTCTTGCATAAAAAATACAGCTGCATAAAACGAATCAAGTCGATCCCCCAATTCTGATCTGTCAGAGATGGCTGCCCACCTTTTCCACGCGAGAAGTTGCAAAAAAACTGCTCAAACTGTGGTATTCAGGTGGAAAGTTAATGGTCGTCAGTAATTTTATCACACTGTAGGCTATTTATTGGGCTGCATTTAGACTTCACTCGTTTCATACGCACTCGCATCCCACAGCTTTTATCTGCCGTTTGGAGAAGTGACCCATCACCGAGGAAAGGTAAATTATCAAACGAAACAAAAACATATGCAGGTCGAGAAGGTCGGCGGAAAGGACACCAGGACAAAAATTATGAAACAGGACACAAAGAAAGAAAATCCCAAAAAATGGAAAAATATAGATAAAACGGTGGAAATTAACCGAGTACACTCGTAGGAAGAGCCAAATAGAGTAGAAATATAGAGAATAAAAAATGAATAATTTACAGTATTTATCGCAGTTGTTGGGAGGTAGTACAAACGAAACAATGGCAGAAAAACAAAATATAAAATGGAAAAAAAAAAAACAGAAGAAAAATGGAGAAAAAAATGTACAAAATAAAGAGAAAGAATCGTATGGGTATTCCGAAAAAAAGATATGGTAAATATTTTCTTCATTCACAAACATAATACCAGTAATTGTTTTTCTCATTGGTAAAAAATATTCCAAAAGAAGATATGTTTTATATTTTTTTATTTCCACATTCCTGCGTCGAAAAATCTTCTTTTTGCCGAATCAAATGCGAAAAGATAGCAACAAAAAAAAAAAGAAAAAAAAAAGAAGAAGAAAAAACGAATTGTTTGTACGCTTAGCGAGAAGATGCTTTTATATGGTGTGTAGGTACCTCAAATTCAGAGAACAGTGTACGTGCCTCGCATTTACGGAGAAAGCCTGCTGGAGCGATGTTTTCATCTTTAGAAATAAGTGCCAAGATAGATAGACTGACGAAGAGGGGTAAAAGTACAGAAAATGTAAAACGAGCTTTAATGGCGGTGACTTCAACGAACTTTATAGTACGAGTCGATGAAAAAGTTCAACTTGATCGAGTGGAGGATATTTTATTGTACCTTCGGCCATTCTGACCGATACAGTGACACGAGAGGAAAAGAAAAACACGAAGGAAAAAAGAAAATACAAATGGATCGACGAAGTAATTTGAAAAACTACGTTGTCCAAGAGGATATTTTAGTTTTTGATATTGCCATTAACGGATTCATTTTTTTTGTTTTTAGAAAGTACGTATCGTAAAAATAAATTAAGTCTATTCCCATTATTGGTAATTATGCAACTTATACATTTTTCGAGGCCGTTCACGTAGATGCTGAACGTAGAAGTCTTGTCTGCCTACTTACTTGGTATAGCTGACCTAATTTTACCTCAAAATCATGAATATCTAGCACTAAGATTTCTTCAAATTCAACCACAATCAACCCAAAAAAATCAAATAAAGAAAAGAAAAGAAAAGAATACAAAACAGTTTTTTCTTGGGAATATAAACGAATAAATTGGCATCATTTCCTAATAACACTAAGAAACAATAGGAATTTTTGATGTATTTTAAATATTTCAAATTGGTAAAAAACTGAAACCCTCAATATTGGAACTCCGGAAAATTGAAAATAACAATTAGTCAATTTTTTTCCGAAGTTTTGCTGTAAGCCATTAAATTTTATTGAAACCTATGCATAAATAAAATATTAGCAACCACGAAAAACTTTTAAATTTTTCTAAACTCTCTTATAAGACACAAAAAATCACTTATACTGATAGTATTCACTTATGTTCTCTCGATAACTCACTCTCCTGACAAACACAAAATATCATCAGATACGCTACACACCGACAGACAATTTAATGTCCTAATGTCGAACTCTGAGTTAAGTTATGTATTTAGGTATCTCAGGTCATTTCTCCTCACTTGCAACTAGCTATTTGAGACTGTTTCTGTCCTCTACATTTGTATAATTATACCATTGCGGAGTTATTTTTCCATGAACTCTTAACTACTTTTAAGTTCTCGACCTGTCATTGATTTATCAATGCCTACTTTCACTGATTTGGTAACTTTGTTTCTGGAATATCCATTAGCATTTCTAGGTACATTATTTTCAAATAACAATGACAGAAAATTGTTACCCTTAAACACCAGTATAGTCTTTTCTACTCTGAAGCCTTGCTTTTCAAATTCGAATTGTGAACAGCCCTAAGTTTCGCAAAAAGGTTGATGTACTAACCTATTTATGTGCAAATAATTGGCAGAAATTTAGAGTTAACAAATTATTGGCAACTCATGCCGAAAAATGCGCGATTAATAGGTCTTTTTTTTCAAGGCCAAAAATGTAGATGAATTTTTGAGCAGGAAAAAAACAAGAATTATCAGCTCCCACAACAAAAATGTTTGGCTCTTCTTATCCAACAAATCAGACACATTCCCTATCACGCATGCACATGAATTGGGAAACATATTGTTTGCTAACTAAAGCCTAATGTAAGCAACCCCGACTCTTGCAGTTACAACATTGTTTTGCAGCTCGTGTTTCAAACTGAAACTTGTCGAGGATCACTTACTTTGTGCTTTATTAGCGAAATATGCTATTTTATTAATACAGATTTTCTTGTTTTTCAGATATTGGTGGAATATCAAGTCCATTCTATGGTACTTATCGGAGCTGATATTCTGTTTTAAAAGAAGGTTTTCATTGAAAATCTGCTAATTTGAGTTTTGTTTGTAACATACTTGACAAAATAGTTGACCAAAGTCATTGCAAGAACAGATCATGGACTGGTAAATTAAGCAACTAGAGAGGAAAATGAGCAATTTAAAAACTCGTGCAGTTACCACGCTCACCTATGGATCCTGTTTGCAAACATAGCACTGGTTGAGAAATTGTTTTTTTACTCCCTACCTGGGCACTGGTGTAATAGTACCTATATTTCAGTACAAGAGTACAAAGTGAGTGGTCCTCAATGAGTTACAATTTGCAATACGAATCGCAAGCGAGTGTTGTAAATTGAACGAGTCATGGTCGCTTACCTTGCCGTTAAGTTTCAAATTCTATTTTTCGCAATACATGCGCATGCGCGATTAAAAAAGACGTCCGATTGGTTGGAAGGAAGAGTCGAATATTTTTGTTACAGGAGAAAATAACTGTTTTACTTCCGCTATTGACTTTTTTCTCCCTAGTCGGAGATTTTACGATTTTAGCCTTGAAAACAAATACCTAATCGCGCATTTTGCAACATGTATGCAAAAAATACTTATATTTTTTGCAAAGAGCGCACAGAATTCTGTATTTGAGTGAGGGAATTAAAACCTATAGGTTCTTGTTCAAATCCCTGCAATAGCTGAGAGAATTTTTAAGAAAAAAAAATTGGATTTATTCAAATGAAAGAAAATAAGACATTTTAAAGGTGTAAGAAAAACTGAGCAACCAATTAGGCATGAAAAAAAGTCAAGATGTCAGAAAATGAATCGATGGATAAAAAAATGAAGGAATGTGTACCGATATTTTTGTATCATTCATAATACTTCCTAAATTTGTATTACTAATTATCATCATCATCATCATCGTTACTTTCAATCTATTTTTCTCTTATTATTCCACTCATAAATACTCACGTCATTTCTACAAGTCAAGAATTGCTTGATGACATCATTTGCTACATATAAGCAGTTACTGTGTTTATTCATAACCTACGAACTCATTTCTTGTTTACAAACTTGCATATAAACTAATTTCTTCAAAATTATTCGTGAACACCCATTTTATGTCATATTCTTACGAGACCATTGGTCATATTCCATGTACATATATTTATATTAACCAATAAGATTAAAATTCTTCTCCAACACTCTGTGAATTCGCTTGAACCTCCTTTTTTTACTTATAATCACAATACTATATAACCTCATGTTTTGTACTTTTACATTATTCTAATTCTAATTCTAATTACTGTTTTACTCTTTTACAATCTAACTAATGCTTCAAATTCTTGATATTTATTACGGTTCATATATTATAAAAGTTGCTATCTAATACACTCTTTTTATCAACTTGTGTATTTGATTGTTCTGTGACGGTTATATGGATATATAACCGTCACAGAATGAGAAAAGCAAAAGTTCTAAAATTTGCCACTTTCATCACGCCATATATTCCTCAAAAATACGGTATTTAGTATATTTGTTGCAAAAAATAGTTTTTTTGCACAGTATTTTTTACTCGCCTTAATTCATAATTATTATCATGCGTGTTATATGGATAGGCTATTGAAAACTTTGGCTATAGAGTACTGTTCCAGTGAAACCAAAGATATATAGTTAGATATGATGACACTAACATAGGCAGCTGTTTCATGCAACTTCAGAAATGACTCGATGACTTCAGTATTTCAGTCTAGAATTCTAGATAGAAAGCATTCGTAGTACCTTGCTTGGTGCGTGTAAGAAAATTGATTTCATAAATATAAGTGTGGTGTAACAACACACAGTAGCTACTGCGTATGACGGAAAAAGAAGAATGATAGGCAAGTTTGAGTAGTCGCATGTTCATTGCTCATTGGATAAAAATTGTACGATGACAGGGAAGACAAAATCTGCATGGTAATAAAATGGTATAGTACAGTTTGCATTAAGTATATCAGCTACGTTCATAAACATACTTTGAAATGCCAAAGAATTTATTTCAAAGTGATGTCCTTGAAATAATGCACTACACGCGCCAACCAGAGCCACTTCCGTATCGATAAGAGAAGCATATATCATTATTTTCAAGAGGATTGCCTTTTTTAGGTTGTAAATAATTGACGTTTTTATTTTTTTCTTGGAATTTCTTTTGTCCGGTTTCCGATAGTAACTCTTTTGATGTTTCTACGAGGCTTTCTTTCAATGAAAAAAAAAAAAAAAAAATGAAGTAAATATAAAAATACTTATAACTGGGGTATGTTTTTGTATCGTCTCCGTATAAACTATCAACCAAGGTGAAAAAAAATGATCACTTGCTAACCACAAAATGTTGAAAATAAATTAACTTGCTAAGAGAAAGTTACCAAAAAAAAGTATTTCCCTTGGAACACCAAAAAAAAAAAAAACAAAAAGCAAAAATGCGAAGAATTTTTTTAATGCAACTTGAAAAATTTTTCGTTCTTTAGAATATTGTAAGCCTTTGAAAATAAGAAAAAAGTAGACTTTGGTAGCGGTAAACGAAGAAAAAGTATAATAAATCGATTTCGACGTTTTCTCTGACTTTTCCTCCATCAAAAGAAAAACTAGTAATTTTTTGTTAAGGTTATAAATTACTTCAACGTAATATCTTGGAAAGCCAAGCAAGAAAGTTAAACCAACTCATGAATTATTATGAACTTACCAGCGAAAAACGTGGTTCGTTCTGATATATGGTTCCCACTCTGGTCCAATTGAAATGTTGCAGTAATCTTATTCTAGGCGTGTTGAATGCGTTTTCACTGGGTACCATACGAAAAAAATTCGGAAAATTTGAGCTCGTGAACATTGGATCCGTGTCGGCATACGATAACTGTAATAAATGAATAAAAGAATGAGTATCGAGTGTGATACTGGTTAGGTATTGATCGATGTGATTGATATTTTTTATTTATCAGTCGGCTCAGAACCTTTCGTTTTGGCTACTTAATCGCCTATTTTGGCTAAGTAGAGGAAACCATGGCACCATGGGACACGTATACCACAGACAGAACTGACTTCGCTAAAATGAATTGAGATTTCAAATTTGGGATTGTCTTACGAAAAAGTTTGAACGTAACCAATAAATTACACGGGGTTACAAGTACTCTAAAATACTTAGATTAAATACGTATTAATATGTTAATTACTAATAAGAAAGTGAACCTGGTGCGCATAGAACATGCTGAAAGTAAACTTTAATTATTTGCAAATAATTCCGAGAGGTGAATCTACCCAAAAACATGAAACAATTAATCCTAAGAAAGTTGAGAATGTTGTGAAAGATGGGCCAAACAAGCAAATTTATCAGGAAAGTGTCACAACTGAAAAAAAAAATTGTGAGTTCCAATGGGGACTCATGAAGATTGATATGTAAACATGATAGTGTAGTTGTGAGACCTACATTCCAACAACTACAATATTGTAAGATGTACGAGTTACGATCGTAATTCACATTTTAGCATCAACCAGAGTACTAAACCGAGTGTAAAGATGTTTGCACATCAAAAACTTAATTTTCCTAATAATAATTGTACTGTGATATGCAATTTAGATAGCAGATATTATTATATGTGTTCTGAGTATAATTACTTTCAGACATGATCCACTTCATATTGTATCAGAAAAATTAATAAATTTCATTTATTTAATTCAAAATATTGTTTTCTTATAGGATTTAATTTGCATCATGGGTGACCCTCTTTAAGATGAAATTCAAAATTTTGTAGATGTAAGTTCATTCTTTTCAAATTTATTAGTTCCGAATTTCTAATTTAATTTTAGCTCAACCAGAGGCAAAAAAGAAAAAATAATTCTATGGTAAGTATCCATTACTTGATTATAATCATTTCTAATCCTCCAGCTTTTTATTTTCTACTTCCTTTCTGTCTCAATTGAAATTCACTTTCCCAGCATTATGATTTTCTACAAATGACTACAAAAGATACGAAAAGACTGGAAAATTAAAATTCAACGTTTATTGTCAGAAAGAAATGAGTAGGCAAACATGTAAAGAACTAGAATACAACATTAGATAATATTTTAAAATTAAATCATTTTCAAAATAAAATTAGTAATTATTCTATTTTAATGTGGTAAACATTTATATTTTCACTATGGTGGTGAAAACTAAAACTTGAAGGCGGCCGACATAAATCTCAGTGCAAGTTTTGGTACAAATTGCTGCAAAAGAACGGAAGGAAAGAGAGATGTAAGAAAAATTTGTTAGTATGTGTATGTATTTTATTGTATTCAAAATACGCACACTAGCAAAAAAATTTCATTGTTTCCACCAAAACAACAAATTATACAGTGTTACCAGCCAGAAAAAAATGGGAATGTGTACCACATTAAATGATTCAGTCTGCCAGCTTGTAGGCACTGAAGCATGTCTTTTTTTTTCTTCAGTTTGTTCCTCATTTATTTAGTAAATACAGGTAACAGAAAATAAAACATTACTCTGATTAATTTCATCGGGCTGAATTAAAAATCGTGGTGCATAGGTATTGTGGGGACATTACTCGTATGAGGTTTTAGGGGCTCGCACCCCTCGACGACAGTCGCCGCCCAAAGGCTGGCAATATTCGTCTCTATGACGTTAAACTAATACACACGAATGCGTTTGTATGTTCGTACCTGTACGTACGTACAGGTAAGATACATCGTACGAGTCGAGATCAATTACCTGATAACGATCTCGGTAATGTCACAACTCGGTACCAAACGCACTGCGTCGTTTCTTATCATCTCGACGGAGACAGGAAACGACGCAACGTATGACATAATTACGTATACATACGTACGTATGTGTGTCCGTGTGCGTGTGCCAAATTCGGTATATAAACTCTCAGAACCGGCTCAAAAATCGCCAGTGTTCGCCGAGGATTTGGCTCTCCCATACTTATTTGTATGAAGTGGCAGAACACGCAATTACTGTTGAAGACCTTCTAGTGTGAATATCTCTCACGACAAGGTATTCCACAGTGGTGACCCCGACGTGATTTTTTGGCTACGTCGTGGGTGTCTAGAGGCGCGTTGCGCTATTACTAAAAAGAGGCGCGGTGCGCTGGCGAGTTACTCGCTTGTAATACAAATAATTTTTACAAGACCTAGACACCTTTGGCTGTCGAAGCAGAGGTCTTTACTTTGAAAGTGGGAAATAACACCCCCCCTTCCAAATATATTTGCCAGAAGAGAACCAAGACAAGTAGACCTGGAGGAACAAAGTTGCCCTCATCCGCCAACTCCTCCAGCTTCGATCAGAGACTCAGAAGTCTTTGAGACTCCGGAAAAACAAAAACGAATCCGGAGGCCAGAAGCCTTGCGTTTGGGAGCTGTAGTTAACCCGAACGAAACAACAGCTCGAACACTCAGAAGTGGTCGTCAATTGAGCCAAGACTCCGACCCTTCGACCCCAGACCGACAACCCACGGAGTCTGGAAGACTCTTCGTAGAAAGCACAAAGAGAGAAGTCCAGCACACGATGCCCAATGGAAACACGAACCCGAACCCATCATCAAATCAACCAGGAGCAGGCGGAAGTGGTCAGCCACAACTGACCCCCGAAGTACTTGCACAGCTGTTACAGCTGTTGCAACTGCAAACATTGCAGAACCCTGCCATCCAAAGACGGAGGATAGAGATTCCGGAGTTCCTACCCAATGAAGTTGAATTATGGTTAACTCTCCTCGAGGGTCGTTTTAAGACAGAGAATCTGCAAAACGACCAAAAATATTCACACATTTGCAGCGGCATGCCCGCAGAAATCATACGCCGCATTCCGGATATCATGGAATGCCCTCCGGCGGAAGCAGATAAATACAGTTGGTTCTGCAGAAAAATAAGAAATGTGTTTGGTAAGACTCAGAACCAGATCATTGATGATGTAATGGGCGGAATGAAGATCGAAGACGACAAACCCTCCACCTTCATGGCCAAACTCAGACAAAAGGCCGATAATATAGTGTCACCGTCAGTTATTGGAAACCAGTTCTGCAAGCAACTTCCCCAACATGTTGTGCAGTGTCTGGCAGCAATAGGTACCACGGTAATCAACAATTCCGAGGACCTAGACTTCCTAGCGAAGAGTGCAGATAGTGCACTGGAAAACTCGAGATCAACATCCTCGATCAGTGCAGTATCAACCGAGACTGGAGAACTAGCTCAGCTTCGAGCCCAGATAGCTCAGCTGACTAGTGAAATTAAGAAGAAAAGCAATAATAACAGTCCAAGAAATGGTAGAAACAACAACCAGCTCGAAAAGCAGGAGCAACAATAGAAGCAACGACAGAAAATCCAGGTCCAGAGACCGTAAGAGCAATTCTACCAGGGGTCAGAGTCCAACTCCCCCAAGAAGAACATCGTCCCCCAAACCCCGGTCTCAAAACTGGGACGATAAATCCTGCTTCTTTCATAATCGGTTTGGCGCAGAGGCCACCAAGTGCAACAACAGATGCCAATGGTGGGGTAAATCATACAATAAGTCGTCAAACTAGAAAGAGGGGTCGTCTATGCGGCTGATGATCCCTCGAAAAAGTACTCACGCCGCCTGTTCATCAAGGACAGGACAAACAGGAGACGTTACCTAATTGACTCAGGTGCAGACTTGAGCATTTTGCCAGTAGATAAAAACCAAAAGGCATTTCCTCCGAAATACTACCTCCGAACTGTGAATGGTCAAAACCTTCCAGCTTACGGAATAGAATCCAGCAAAGTAAGCATCGGTTTGCGAAGAGACATGACGTGGTCCTTCACAATTGCGGACGTTCCAACTCCGATCCTGGGTGCAGATTTCCTCGCGCACTACGGTCTGGTCATAGACCTCAAAAATGGAAAAATCATAGACAACAATACTGGTCTATGGGTGGAAGGCAAAACGCTAGCGTACCAACTGGACACCAATATATCCAGTTGCACGAAAGTCGACGAACAATTCCTACGGATTCTGTCAGACTATCCTGGAGTCACTCAACCATCGATTCGCAGGCATCCGACCTATAAACATGATACCATTCATTATATAGAAACTAAAGGACCGCCTTGCCATGCTAGAGCCCGCAGGTTACTGCCTGACAAACTCAAAGCAGCACGGGAATACTATGATTGCATAATAGGAGAAGGCATATGCCGCCCCTCAAAAAGTTCATGGAGTTCCCCGATCCACATGACCAAAAAAGCCAGTGGAGAGTGGCAAATCGTTGGAGACTACAGGGCCTTAAATGCCAAAACAGTTCCTGATCGCTATCCAGTCCCAAACATAATGGACTTCAACGCGAATATGAAGGGTAAAACGATGTTCACAAAAATCGACATCAACTGGGCACTCCACCAAATTCCAATGGCCGAACAGGACATCCCAAAGACAGCGGTCATAACCCCCTTTGGGTTATTCGAATACCTTCGAATGCCGTTTGGACTCCGTAATTCTGCACAAACTTTCCAAAGATTCATCAATGGACTGTTTATGGATTTGCCGTTTGCATATGCATATTTGGATGACATATGCATTTGCTCAGAAGGCGGTGAGCAACAGCACGAGAAGAATGTAAGAACCATCGTACAACGTATACACGCTGCTGGACTTACTATCAATGTTGGAAAAAGTTTATACAAACAATCCAGGATTAACTTTCTCGGCTATCAAGTCTCGACCGAAGGCATTTCCCCTCTGAAGACCAAGGTAGAGCCCATATTGAAATTCCCAAAACCCTCCAACGTAGCAGAACTCAGACGCTTCTTGGGGATGGTGAATTTCTACAGACGTTGCATTAAAAATGCTGCAGCCGAACAAAGTAAGCTGTTTGCATTAATAAAAACAAACAAGAAGAAAGATAAAACTCCACTCGACTGGACTGAAGAAGCTGAAAAAGCCTTTGAAAATATAAAAGAAACACTGGCAAATGCAACTCTACTAGCTCACCCAGACGAAAGTCTGCCGTTATGTGTCGCAACTGATGCATCCGACTTTGCTATTGGTGCAACACTGTACCAAAAGGACAATGACAAGAAGTTACCGCTCGCTTTCTTCTCCAGAAAGCTATCAAAAACCGAGAAGAACTACAGCACATACGACAGATAGTTACTGGGAATATTCGCTGCGTTGAAGCATTTCAGGCACCAATTAGAGGGTAGATGTTTCACTGTGTATACAGATCATAAACCCCTAACACATGCCTTCACGCAAAAGACAGAACCAGCTTCCCCGAGAAGAGCTCGACAATTGGACTACATAGGACAGTTGACTACGGACATCCAGTATATAAGTGGAGAACTCAACACTCCAGCTGATGCTCTTAGTAGGATCGAAGCCATCTCGGCACCGTCTCAATTACCTTACGCTGAAATAGCTAAAGAACAGTTAAGGGATGCAGAATTGCAAGAACTGTTGTCGAACGATGACACAGCTCTCAAATTGAGACAAAGGAAAATCCCTGGTACTAATGTTTTACTCACATGCGACATTAGTACAGGCAAGAATAGGCCATTCCTGCCGACAAAGTATCGCAAATTGGCATTCAGTAGCGTGCACAATCTATCGCACCCTGGACCAAGATGCACTGCTGGACTAGTATCATCAAGATTTGTTTGGCCTCGGATGAAGTCCGACTGCAACAAATGGGCTCGCAGTTGCCTGAATTGCCAAGAGTCCAAAGTAGGAAGACATACTCGGTCGCCTCTCAAATCTTTTAAACAAACGGAGCGGTTCAAAACAATACATATAGATTTGGTGGGTCCATTACCCCCATCCCAAGGACACAGATACCTGTTAACGATGATCGATAGAGCAACTCGATGGCCAGAGGCAGTTCCTCTCCATGAGATGACAGCTACCACGGTAGCTGCCAGGTTATACGACACCTGGATTGCCCGCTATGGCGTACCTGAAGTCATCATCACGGACCAGGGTCGTCAATTCAAAAGCTCGCTCTTTCAAGAGCTGTCTAAGAAGCTTGGTGTACAACATAATCACACCACAGCTTACCATCCTCAAGCAAATGGAAAAGTTGAGCGATGGCACAGAGCTTTGAAAGCCTCCATTATGGCTTGCGACACCAAAAGATGGGTTGACATACTACCAACCATCCTCTTGGGCCTTCGATCTGCTCTTCAAACCGACACGGGTCACTCTGCAGCGCAGTTAGCGCTCGGCGAAGAGCTACGCCTACCAGGGGACTTTTTCACCTATTCGAAAGAAATTAGCCCCGAAACGCTCGTCCAAGACATACGGACTGACGCCAACAACTTTCTGAACCAGGCAGCTCATCATGGCCAACCAAAGATTTATGTCTCCAAACACTTGGCCACAACATCTCATGTGTTTGTTAGAGACAAGAAAATAAGATCTTCGTTGGAGAAACCATACGCCGGTCCTTATAAGGTTGTATCACGAGATGACAAGAATTTCGTGATACTAATCGCAGGTAAACAAAAAACAATTTCAATTGACAGATTGAAACCTGCGTACCTTATAAACGACGACAAGAAAATGCTCCAAAGAGCAACAAGGAAGACGACACACAAGGAAATAATAGAGGAAGAACAGACTGAACAGTCTGAAACAACACAACCACGAAAAGTTGAGGACAATCCAGTTGAAAAAGGTGAAAAATCACAAAAATCACCAGAAGAAAAAATAAAAATAAGGAAAACGGTGAAGTTCAATGACAAAATCGTCAAAATACAATACGATCCGTCAGCCCCCTTGTGCCCACGAAAAAGAGGCAGGCCCCTTGGCCGCAGAAAGCAGAAAAACCAAATTCCAACTCGAAAATCCGAGAGACTGGCACGGAGAAACTGAAAATATTCACAAAAGTTAATATCCGCAGCGGAAAATACAAACCCGCACAAAAAGACGTACAAGAATCTGAGAATATTCGTAACAAAAGAAATTCTTCAGATAAGCAGAGAAAAAGTGCGTACAATAAAAATACGACACGAATAAACAAATCCACGTGCAATACGGAAGAAAAACATTGCAACGTGTTTCTATTGACAAACAATACCGATAACAAAATAGTCAATAGATCGTGACGTCACAAACGAAGAGTGCATTCCTTTGTGAAATACAAAATTCGAAGTACGAAAATTCAAACACGCTTAACTCTGCTTGTACTTAACCAAATTTAACTGGAAAACTTTTAAGCTAAAGAATATTGAATGCACTATCCCCTCCGAACAAGTCCGAAAAAAGATAACGACTTGGAATAAAGCTGCGATCGAAATTATTCTCGCAAAGTTTTTCATACGCCTTTCGACTGTCGACCAGAACACGCCGAAAAGTTTTCATAATTTTTCTTATTTTCTTTCTTTATTCTTGTACCTTGTTTCCTTCCTCATGTCGTCCTCATCCAGCACTCCGTTCTCGAACCAGCCTTTCCAATTCGTAGTCCCGCCTGTACCTCAGCCTATCAAGACGAAGGAACAGATGGAACGTGAAAAGGAATTGGAGCAGATCGAAAACGAGCTGCTCATGGATACGACTTCGGCAGCGGACATTGTAAAAGTAATGTCCGCCCCCCTTCCCCCATTGATCTCGCCACCAAAGACGCCGGAGAAGACACCGAGAGTGGCAATCCCACCCTCGGAGTCCTTAACCGTTGCGAAACTGGAGACGAAGCAACCTCAGGTGGAAGAGGTGCGAATCCCACGCCCTCCCCTCACCACTAGCCTGGCCTACAAGCCATCTGGGAGTTCCAACTCCCCGATGTATAGAAGGCCAAGGCCCCTAACGTTGACTGATCCCCGCCTGTCTCACCGCTCCCATCCCTACCATCCGGCTCCACATCAACGACCGCCAAGACGAAGGGGGCAAAACAGCAGGGACGCCTACCAGGCCCGACTCGATGCACGAAAACAATCGTATGAGTGTGTCGGGGCTGCGGTAGGCTCGGCCCTTGCGAAGTGGGAGCGAGACCAGCGACAGTAGACTCGATAAGCCCCCCAGGCACGCGACTTATCATTTTTGCGGCGCGAAAACTGGGGGGGAGTAGCTGTGGGGACATTACTCGTATGAGGTTTTAGGGGCTCGCACCCCTCGACAACAGTCGCCGCCCAAAGGCTGGCAATATTCGTCTCTATGACGTTAAACTAATACACACGAATGCGTTTGTATGTTCGTACCTGTACGTACGTACAGGTAAGATACATCGTACGAGTCGAGATCAATTACCTGATAACGATCTCGGTAATGTCACGACTCGGTACCAAACGCACTGCGTCGTTTCTTATCATCTCGACGGAGACAGGAAACGACGCAACGTATGACATAATTACGTATACATACGTACGTATGTGTGTCCGTGTGCGTGTGCCAAATTCGGTATATAAACTCTCAGAACCGGCTCAAAAATCGCCAGTGTTCGCCGAGGATTTGGCTCTCCCATACTTATTTGTATGAAGTGGCAGAACACGCAATTACTGTTGAAGACCTTCTAGTGTGAATATCTCTCACGACAAGGTATTCCACAGGTATGTTTTCCTGCAAAATGAAAAATGCTATATTCACAGACTCTTTTGGGTTGAGAACGTAATGGTGATTGGTCTGGAACTCGCAGCAACCTGTTTATTAAAGAGCCGAGTCCCTAACCACTACGCTCCACAGACCTAATTTTCTATATTATTATTGGGATTACCTGGCAACGATGCTTCTTGGGACTTTCTCCCAAGGACATTCTCGCTTCTTTTTCTTCTCTAACTACAAACAAGGTTACATGAGAGTCTGTGTAGCTCAGTTGTGAAACATTTGATTTGGCTCGACACCCGAGAAACCCAGCTTCGAATCCTAGCTCCAGCTACTTTTCCAACCCAAAAAAAAGTCTATTGCAAGCTACTGCTTGTCTGTGGTATGCAAATATTATAACGTGTACCTATCTGTGGAGCCAATGTATGACCAATGATCAACTCATATCTACTCCTCTTCGATTAGAGCCTTTAATTATAATTTAGAACTGGATCAGTAAAGAAAGATGATTTCTGTTTAGACATGCCTGCGCTAAATAGGGAACCAGAGCGTACCTTTTGACATATACCTACTTTAATTTGTGTTTATGTGCGCTATCTTTGTGAATTTAAGGGATGTCTTTATCAGATGTATTCTAAATTGATGAACTCAATCAAACCGTTGAAAATGCGAAGAAGGTAAGCTAGGGTTGTCTACGTTTTTGCCGGCATGTCTTGACATTAAAAAGTACATTGGTCTCATGGAGCTTTACTGGTGCAGTACTACACAGTCAAAGATTAAAGCATATTATGTCGAACACATAAAGATCGAATAGAATGCTTGCATTGTTTGTTGCTTATTGGTATGTTGTATTTAATGGGTGTTGTGTTAGGCGTGTATTGGCGAGCCAAAGGTCTTCCGATGGATGTGGGTTGTCTTACAACAGAATCTAGAGAGAAAAAACTGATAAATTTTCCCGACTCATTTCTATATTTTTCAAATTCTGTTCGTTGAAATTGGGTCGAGTATTGAAAAATGTGTCATTTCAGAAACGCTATATGTCGTTTAGTTGTGTCTATGTTGTTTTTAGCCATTGGTAAGGCTATATATGACTAAGAATGAGCAGTTTTGCCACAAATTACTTAGCGTAAACATTCAAAAACGTGTTTCTACATCTGTTTAAGGGACTGTATTAGGTACGTACAATTATTACGCTTTCAATTAAACCAAAGAATTTCTTTGTAGCAATGTACAGGAGCGCGTAAGGGCTGCATAGGTTGTGCTACATAGTGAAGAAGCGATACTTTCGATAGCGTACTATTTTAAATGCTGCTGAACTTGTGCTTTTTGTATATGGCTGAGCAGTGTTTGCTGTGTACTATGAAGTGTTGCATTATGTTGTAGGGTATAAATGCACTACAATGTACTATGTACTAATTTGTACTACTGTTGGTTGTGTACTAGAAACTGAAATCAGTCAGGCTGCATTTTCAAACAGTCCATTTATAATCGGTACACTGTTCATAAATCTCAATTTCACTTTTTACGACTGCGGATTGACTAGCAAAAAAGAGGCGGGCAGCCAACCATTTTAGCAATTTAATCACAACGATTGGCAGTTCTGACGAAAATATTGCACATGGTTACATAAGTAGGATTACGTAATAAATTTGCGATCTGTACCTAGGATTTTATTCGATCGGTTTCACGAGACTCCAATTGAGAATAAAATCATTCGATGTAATGTGGAACAAGCTTCATATACCTAGTAGGTATACAAAAACCAATGAGTACCTACTAATACTGAGAATTCGGTGCAATCATCGGGGCATTGCGGCCACTAACACAATTGAAAATGATTTGTTTGAATTAACACACCATAATAATAATATGCTCGTATGTATTGGCGAATGAAGTTCCTATGCGCTGCATAGCTGTATTTTTGATTTTCTGGTGGAACCGTATGAATATACGCCAATTGTATTACGAGCTACATAATTAATCGAGTTTTTTGAATAGCAACTACAAATTACACTCTAATTATGGGGCAAAAATAAATAAAAACCTACGTACGTTTATTTAACGACTTGTGAAATCGTAGAACGGAACCCAAGTCTACATATTTCGCGGTGTAATATTATAGGTAGGTAGTATTTCCATACTCTGTTCGATTCGAAGTACTTGACAGACAATCGTTTCTATGAATTATTAATTTAAACTTGGTAAATACGACGAACAAACAATACCTACGCACTTGGCCGACTTTGTTCTCGTTATATTATCGACACTGCATTGTTATCGGCATTTATAATTAAATTTACCTGAAACACAACGTTCGCTTAGGTACCGTTTTTGGATAAACACACCAAAACCATCTCAACCCAATAACCATAGACTGGTAAAATCCAATCGATTATCATTGATTTTTGTTCTTCAGGTATTTCTTCTTTGGTGCTTTTTTTTTTTTTTTTTTTTTTTTTTTTTTCACCAACTCGTGCATGGTTTTTGTACCTGCGTACCTATAATTATATGCTCTTTGCTGCGTTAGTTTTGCTCGTACTCGAACGCATTGGTCGTACTCTACCTTAATTAAGAAAGGTACCTATTTTCACCCGAAGAAACGAATAACTGCGTAGGCTTGATAAATTGTTCCCCGTAGGAGAACTGCGAGAATGCCAAAAACAGCGCCACGAAAAAAATAGTAAAACCTATTCGAATGGTAAAAGGCGAAACAAAAGCTGAGAAAAAACGTGCTACACAACAAAACGAAAACCGTTTGTTTGCTATATAAGTTTCCTTTTTCCATTGTTCGTTGGATGATGGTTTTTTTATAATTTGTTGGTTTTTACGTTTAAAGGGAAGTTTGTGAAGGGGGGAAGAGAAGTGGCAAAACGATATGCGACGTGCACCACTTTCCAAATAAGTAATAAGTACAACTTCGAGTTTCACTCAACTTTTATTTTACTAACTGCAATTTTCGTAATGGGTTTGAAGGGTTGCTTTAAAAAGGAAAACTAGGTTGGATGCCGCATGTTCTATTTTCATTATGTTTTCATTGTTTGATGCGATATCAATTTAGCTGATCTAAATGTCATAACTAAGGTAAATATAGTATGGAGTAATTAAGGGTAATGGGTCCAGTTGTAGCATATAGCCAATATTGACGAGGAGTGAAATACTTTCACAATGCAAATATTTGACATTTCTTCCCAATTGTTTAGCAGGCCTTAGCGAAAGGATTTGAGATGAAACCAGAGTGGACTTAATGACGTGATCTGCACCCCCTCAAATAAAACTGGAAATATACGGTTAAGAAAAAGAATTGGGACTATTCAACGAAAGAGTCTTCATCTGGTGGAAATACTTGTATTCGATTGTATGAGTGATTAATATTTTTTCTCCCATCAGAACCAATGTATTTTTTACCATTTTTGAAAATTTTCCAAAAATAGAATTTTCTGAATTTTAAGATGCAATAATGGAGGTCAATGGAAGATTAAATATTCTACTTGAAATGGATATTTAAGAAGAAAAATTGTACATTATAATATACGTCTATACAAATACGGAAAAAAGTGGTATTTTCTTATGTTATTCAACATTTTATTTTTATAAAGAATGAGGGGTCTTTTCTTAATTCTGTGTAGGTTTATTAACTTCGTCCAATTTTTTTTCATTCAGTTATTCAAAGAAAAGAATCTTACCTTTCAGTTAGCTCAAATCGGGTTTATAAATATCAAGAATTTCATTTTTGGTGAATTTCTGAAAATAGTCAAAAATACATGGGCTCTTATGAAAAAAAAAAAAAATGAATCACTCATTTGTTACTTATCAGTTCAGTCGATGTTAGCACACTCTAAACTTGGACGGTCCCAATAAAATTATAGTTCTGTTTATTTAATTTGAGGAAAAATGACCGACCCTTGCGTTCCTACATTTATACAACCCCCTAAATTGGCTTTTCGTCATCATCCGAAAATCACACCAAAAACATTAGAATATGGAATTTTTTTTATAATTCAGTTTTACAAAAATGATAAAGGAATTTCAAAATTTGATGTAAAATGCCTAAGGTTGTAAAAGAATCTATCCCATAAAAATATGATAGCCGTCTTTGTACGATCATCATCATATCATTCTCAAAATAATGACTGGTCTGAGTCGAAAGCCATTATGAACATTGACATATACAATAGAAACCACTTAATAGGGACGCATTGGGTGGTAATAATTTTGTTCCAAATGCGTGATGTCCCACTTGAACGATATTGAGTATTTAGGCGAGTAAAATTAAAAAAAAAAAAAAATGAAAGTTAATATTAGTACACTCTGCGTTGAAAAAGGTCAACTAATCAAATAAGTGTATAGATACAGTATGTGAAGAAAAAAATCTCTGCCGCGCATCAATCGCAATATGACTGTATGTATATTCCAAAAAAGTCAAATTTTGTAATGGCTGTCATTCGAAAACTAGGAAAGCGATTTCGCTCAAATTCAATACCACTCCATTCCCTAATAGTCTTCAACTATCATAAAAATTTCAAGCCAAAATCTTCAAATTTACGGAAGTTATCGTGATGACAACTTGGTGGACTTGCAACAATTTGAGAACCTCTTCCGCCGAAACTAACGAATAAATTTTAAAAATTTTAACCCAAATGTATAGCTTATAAAAGCTTCTAACGCTACCCTAAGTTTCATTGCCATAGATCAAATAGCGAAGGTTCCACAGACTCCAATAAAATGCCAAAATGAGCAAATAGTTGAAATATATATGTATATATTACTACACTATCCTGTATATTTCATAACTTTGTCAATTATTATTGGCCATAGATAACAAAATTCTCCTCTGAGGTAACACCTATGCACTTTTCTCACAACTTAATTCACTTCCCTCATGAACAGACCTGTATCCAGCCCCAGGGCAGACAGGTCACAGCCTTGGCTGGTAAAAACATAAAATTTTGGCCATTTTTCCCTTTTGTGGTAAGAAACAGTGAAAATTTACTCAAATATAAGTGAACTTGCTTAATTTTGAGCAAATATTTCGTCCATGCTTCTAGTTGATAATTTTGCTGCACCACCTAAGTTATTGGGTCCCAACCCGTGATCCATGGATCCCAAGATGTCCTTGAAGGTAACATAGGGGGTCCGTGATCAGAAAATGAATTTACAATTTTTTTTTAGTACAAATTTTTCATGTGTGTAAATGTACTGTGGGATCGGTAAAATCATATGGCCTCCACATTGAGGCACCGGTGAGTAAACCCACCCTCCTTCAGTACAGTTAGTGGTTACATTACCAGTACCCAACGAGTAATTATCTATATTTATATAGTATTAAAATTACAAGTAGTGAATAAATTCCCCAGTTACCTTTCGATTCACCAAATAATTTAGTCAGTGAACAAATATTGATTTATTTTTATTCGAACATAATATAATAGCAGACTAATTTATTCACCATTCTCGAAACAGTCATTGCAAATTATAATAAAATGATAAATATTACGAAATTCAGAAATTTTTGTTCGGAACAAATGAAAATCTATGGACCTAAAATAAAACACGACACATTTATTTTGTTTCGTATGATTTCAGAATTTTACCCAAAATACCACAAATAAATCTCACCTCTCTGAAGAATTATCACGAATTTCATGTTATATGTAGGTGCTTCAAATAATAATTTTAGAAGAAAGGTGGCTTTTAAAATAACTGAGGCCTTCAGTATAAATTTTTAAGCGTTTGTTGCATTTAGATGCAAATATTTAGGGAAATTATGGGAGCATAGCCCTAACCAGAAGTTCGTGTTTAAAAAGAAAAATTTTTGACTTTTTTATTATATTTTTGACATTGTCAATTTTACTGTATATATTATTTTTTCACTTTTATTTTTATTCAGTAAAAATTTGTGAATTCTGCCCTGCACCTAAATAAATAAAAAAATTTATCGTTCACTGTTGCATACCAACAGGGATGGCGACACGCCTGACAAATAAAACCCAGTTGTCACCAACCTTATTACAATCTACCCCCTCTTGCAACTTGGGAACCCACTCGTGACATCATGTTTCCGGGGCAACAAATTCGACGACACGTGTTGTAAGTAACAAACAACAGGCAAATGGCCAAATTCTTAGTGTGCTCTGATAGGCAGTCAAATATTTGGTTCTCAATAACCCCTGAAGCTTGACAATTAAAACATTTTAAAGACCAAAATGGCTATGGTTCATTTTGTAATCCCCCAAACAGAATTTACCCTTACGAATTCATGACCACCCGGGTTGTTTTGCCCACACAGGAGTCCTCAGTACATCATAGGTAATAAAAATACCGAAAACTATTTGATTACCTGGACTTTTGATAAACAAAAAGAACAAACCATCTTAGTTTCAAAATAAAATCAATCACGAAGCGCGAAAACAAACGAGTAATTGGAAAGGAAACGGAAAATTACGTAATATTATGAGAATGTGGCAAAGGCCAAAGTTAAACGAAAAGAGAACAGCGTGTCAGTACAGAGAAGAATGGAGAGTGCTTACGCCTGTCACAACAGATAGACAGCGAGCCGGAGACAAGGCTAGGAAAGATAGAAACTTCCTTCTTTGAAAGACACGTGTGGCTTTAAGAGAGGGAAATTATTTTCGGGTTATGAAACTTTGTTATCTGACAGAATTCACACACCTACAAATTTTGACAGTAAGAAATCACGAATTCGCTTGGCACACCTCATCACGATTTAAGTCAAATGATTTTTTTTCTTTTTCATAAATCATTTTATACGGGCGGGACCCTTGTTCCTATTTGCGTCTATGGTTTGTTAACTGATTGAAAAGTTTTCCATCCTGAAATATCATTGGGTTTGGCAGAGACAGGGGGATAGCTGCGGGCCTGCTCAGGTATCTTGTCTCGACAGCTTGGATGAACCTGCATCGGCACATTGAACTGTTTTGAAAATACAGCCACTTGATTTGGAGCGTACGGTGCAGCGTTGCTTCAATTAACTATGTATAGTCTAATTATAATTAAAATAATTTTATTTCCTTCGACAACGGCAATGGCGTCCAACACGGAGGTGGATCGAGGCTATTAAAAATATCCCAGTACTCTAAATGAAAGTCACGAGCTACCCATAAACTCGTCCAACGTATCCTCCACAAGATGAGTTCATCGAAACAACAGCGAGCAGCTGATAAATTTATAGCATAAATTAAAATAGCACGGACCGTACGTATTACGTAGGTATTATCTACGAACCATACGGTAACTAACCTAAAAGTGTGCCTATCGATGGTAAGACTTTCAAGAGTCGATAGGCATACCCAAAGTTATCCAAGTGGTACAAAATAATGGGATACGTTTTGCGTCAAGGTTGAAAAATTACAGTACCGTGGCCTATAGGCACCGATTAGACCACTTTCGTAAACACAGAGATCATTTATAGACGGTACCTATGTACCTACTTGGCTCCTCGTTAATTCTGCAGACATTTTAAAATCTTATAAATTATTACGCTAAGACAAGTCTCGAGGGAAGATATAGGTTGGAGAGCCTTCTCGAAGATTCGAAATATTTTGTACGAAGCATTTGGGCACCGCTAGCTTCGGGTGGGTACGAGAAAAGTTGAAGACGTGCGACGAGCAACGAGAGGCAACTCACTCGCAACTTTTCAAAGCATTCTTCAGCAAGAATTTCTCAAGATGGCGCAGTGTGGCGGCAAAGCATAGGGTAAGTAGGTACGTTCACAGAGACGTTCAAGTTTTGAATATTTCAAAAGATATGGTCGGCTAATGCAAAAAGTTAGGTAGTAAAATACGAGAAAGAAGGGTGAATAAGTCGACTTTATTTCGTTTTGTTATTCATTTTCACTTTCATCTCCGATTTAGACCGAGATTATTTAGGTGTAAGTACGGTATTTAAAAGTTTTTTTTTTCTTCTTTTTTTTTTGCGACATCGTTGGTGAGAGTTTAGTGATGTGGGAAAAACGATGGATTAGAATGTTCAGACCGAATTAGAGATGAGCAAAAAACGTAAATCGTATTCGTATAAGTTATTTGAAATTATCGTTTTATCCGTTGAAATGAAATTAATATTGTCGAATACGTGTACTTCGTTAGTTAATCTGTAATATTTAGTCATTTCATCCAATAAGCAACGGTCTCTCATTTCAACTTTGAGCTTACAAGCGAAGCTCGAATAAATACAATTTTAAAAACTTTGAAATAAAAGAGCAGGCGGGGGCTTCTTCGGGGGCCACAACCAGAAGTTTCTTGAGTGGACAGACGTGACGTGGCTGTTGCGTAAGTACACAGCTAATATAAGTCCATCAATCGTACGATGTAGCCTTATTTCGAATTTTGCGGAAATCATTACGTCCTTTCCTATTGTAAAGATACGTCAAGCATTCACACATAGTATAAAGTATTGCGGCTGTTTCGATCCAAGAGAGTTCAATGAACGATTGTTCGCAGCAGAGCAGATCGCACGGTGGGGTGGAGGTTCAACCCCCCTGACAATAAAAAAAAGCAAAATTAGAACCAAGTAATCTCACGTATTATTTTTAGTTATGAATAATGCAACCACACCATGCCATTGCAATTCAACCATCATTGCATTTATTTTCAGACAAACCTCGTCGTTTACTATTTTAAAAAACGTATAAAACTTTTGATTTCAAATTAACTTGTTCGATTTTAATTTTCAAACTTTTTTAAATAATTTGACTTGCGAAGAGGAGGGTCCATATCTGAGAAGGAAATCTTAAATCCCAAAGTGTGACTTTCAGGGAGCTCGTAAAATAAAATAAACATTTGAATTCACACTTAGGTAGCAAAAAACAAAAAAAACCCTCGAGGAAATCTTGCGGCCAGCCCTGGTTCGTAGGTAAGCTATCATGCAGTAAAATTAGGACATTAAGGCTTATTCAATTCCTTTTGATTCACTCATTCATTTTGTAAGTGTTTTTGAAGTGAAACCTCCTTAGACCCCTTGAATTTCGATTCACGTAGCTGAGATACCCACTTATATTACATCCATGGATAAGTAGTGAATGTTCTGATGATGATTCGTATAAGGTGATTCTTTTTTGTGAATTCCACATTTATACATTGTACTACATTATTACTTCGTACCTACTACTTTACTACGAAGTGCGATTCTGGTTGGACGTAGTGAAGTACCACCATTTCCGTGAATGCTGTAAGAAAATAACTGAAATAAACCACATTTAACAACTTATTGCATTCGTGAATCCTTCCCATAACTTTTCTTGATTTGTAAATCAGCTACGAGAATTACACTTCCTGAATTGCTGCGTGACACTGGAGGGTGAAATTTTAGCAACGCAATATTATTCGGATCACCAACATCTGAGACCATATAGTGAAACAGTGGTTAGTCACTCATTTTGATTTAGTTTATAATTGTGTAGGGCGCGGCCATTCCCATAAAAATAAAAACATGTAAATAATTTAAATTTCAAATTTCAAAATATAATTTCCCCCTAGCAATAATATTGACGGTGCGAGCATCCACAGCTAGGTTAGCCACCTAGCCTAGGTATGTAAGTGTAATGTAACTTCTCTCTCCATTTTGAACTTCAATATTTTCTATTTTTAGTTACACTGTTTTCCTTCTACACCAGCAACACGTAGCTCTCCTCACTGGCGGTCATAGTTGTGGTCTGTACCAGGTACGTATTGTTATCCCCAATCCATGGCTTCCCCATCCATTTTGTTTTCGTGGAAAAACATCTCAAACGCTTTTTCAACTGTATAATTTTCGCTACTCCGATCGTCCAATGTTTTATTGTCAAAGTGTATGGTCATATATTCTTTTGTCAGCTCGAATTTTTTATATTTTCAATATATGATGTGTTTTTACAACATATATTAATTTTTACTTGCAGGCAATGGGCCCACTTTTGAAAATGAAACAAGGATAACCCAGGTGGATTCCTTTCATGGGAACACCTTCTCGGAAAACATGAGGCTAATTTTGTAAGTATTCCATTTTTTGTTACATGGTATCCAGCAGTTCAAAGATAGCCTGACTAGCTGTACAAGTCTGGACCAAAACTCGCATCCTCACTGGATTTTTCTGGTGGAGAGGCTCTCGGTTAATTAATTGACTGTTTTTTTTTGGGGGGGAGGGAACTTATGTTGATTTGTTTTGGGATGAATTCTGCCACTCAGGGTCGCATACCACAGTTGTAGAACAGAACAAGTATGATATTATTATCATATGAGAAATGTGGGGTAGCAGATACCAGTAACTCTGTTTTCCATTACTGAATTATAAGTTAACCTTAAATGAAACAAATGAGGCATGTCCAATGGAAAATGTTACTTTCACTATGCCTCCCACAATATAGCCATTGTCTTGTTCTTGGGACGGACATTCACCCTATTTAAAAGTGGATATTGAGACATTTCACAAAATGTTTTCAAAATTACAAATTACTATGTTCAGGGGTAAACCAGTCACTGGATGGGGTAAACTTTTATTCATATAGGGACACCATTGATCATCTGCATGTGAGCTAAAGATTTTGTGAAAATTTAGCTGAAATTGTACAAGTAGTTGGTTCTTGAGATACCACTGTTATTCTGTTCATATTGATTAATTTAAATGCTATGAATTAAAACAAGTTATGAAATTTTAGAAAAATATAATTAGGCTTTTGAAAATCAATGATTCAATCAAGGTCGTGTATTAAAGGGATCCTAGGAGTCTTAACTTCCCCTAGACAAGGAAAAAAGGCCTGACCTTTAAAAATTGCGTATTTTTATCAGTTTTTGTGATTTTTTGTTGTGAATTATCAAAAGAGACCACGGAAAATGTGTTGATGGCCCCCTTAGGACAAAGCTATGTACGCCCTTTGATATAGGTGAACTAAAATTTTGCCAAGACATTTATTCGTTACCTAACTAAATATTCCGTGAAAATTTGATTAAAATTGTACGTTTGGTTCTGGAGATATTACTGAAATTCCCCAACTTGATTGAGTTGTTATCGTCATTCACAGGATTGGAACAAAATTTCAGCAATATCTCGAGAATTATTGGCACAATTTAAGTCAAGTTTTTTCAGAATATACTGCTAACGCATATTGATGTCTCATCAAAGATTAAATTCGATCATACGTTTCATTCTTGAGATATATTGCTAAAATTTCCCACAATGACTTTGGATAACTCTGATTGAACAGCCCAAAATCCCGAAATCACTAGCTCTGTTTGATAGGACAACACCAACTTACACCAACCTAAACCAGGAAGGCGATTCCACAAATGTAGGAATACTATATGTCTTTGCACCTAGTTTTACTTGAATATTTGTGGAATATCCTCACCGGTGTAGGTCAGTGTAAGTTAGTGTAATTCTATCAAACAGAGCTAATATGTTTCACCAATGGTGCCCAGAAGGCGACTACTGTGATTTTGGATCTCAATTGTAAAGCTCTAATGAAGGCACACTATGTATCTTTGCACATGCGTGATAAGTCATTTTTTAGTAACTTAATAAAAATACTTAGTTAAAATTCTTCCATCACAAATAAATTTAGAATATTTACCGAACTAAAAAGAGGAAGTATTTGCGATGGGAGAAAGATATAACATTTATGGAAGAAAATAATACTTCATCTATGAGAAAAAGACTTGCTGCACATTGGCAGATACCTTCTCATCAGTTTGTGGTTTCACAACAAATGATGACATCCTCTGTTAACATTTTTGTGAGATACAACAACTTGATAGGTCCTTATCCATACACCTAAATGATCGAAGAGGTAACTCAATAAAATTGGTTTGGGAAGACAAGTAAACTACGGTTGTTGATGTTGAAACTTCCATCACATGAACTCACACACATATTTCAATCACACCTTATCTTTCCTTCTTTCTTTGTACTACACTCGTTCATTTTGTCTTCTTATCGTCTTTTTTCTAACCATTTTTAGCATGTACTTCTTCTTACAATACCTATTCGATTCTGTTCTTAATTTTTACTCGTCGAGTTAGTTTGTAGTTTCATTCTTTTACTTGATGTCTTTAAAAAAAAAAATTTCGTCATGTTGAAGTACAGTTTGTTTAATTTTGTTTTCAGTTTTATTTTATTTTAATTAATTCAAAATAGTCCGCCTACAACGGTATATTATTGTAGCCAGTGGTGTCAAGTAATTTTCAAAATTATGTGGATATTTCATGCTTATAGTGCGTATACAAATAGCCCTCCTTCGGAGAAGGCAGTCTAATTAGTAGTCAGAACACTCACCATAGATCATATTTTGAGTTCAGTACCTAAATGATAACGAATTTAATTGGTTTGAACTTAGGTCCAATGTACCAATACCTTAATAATTCGCTGATCTGACATCGACTAAATTTCATTTATTATCGCTATGTTTTCAAACAAGAAATTCTTACTCGACTACATGTAATATTAAGAATGTCTAAAGGATGCTTCCCTTTTGTTTCACTCCTGTGATATTCATTCAGTACCTAAGTAAATTCAAAGTGTGATAATTTTCAATTCAGCATCATAATGCCAATAACATACGGAATTCATTTTGTAGTTTTTTTTAACTTGTCACAAAACAGCGTTTGCTTTTTCGGTTTTGGGATAAAAGACAATAGTTGTGGGAAGAAGAAAAATTACAAGAACACAAAAAACTCCAGAGCTTTGTTTTTTTTTTTTTTTTTTTCTTGCGACAATCGTCACGTTAAACTGCCGCATTCGCAGTAATTAAACTTTTTGTTAGGGACAGAAATTTTCCACCCTGTTAAATTTTCGAAAGGAAAATTAAAAAACAAGAAGGATGCAATAAGGCATTATTTTTGTTGATAAATAATAGACTTATAAATGCGATCTTCGTGAGGGGAAAAACATAATTCAAGGGTATAAACTGAAAATACCCAATTCTGTTGTCAAATAAAAAAGGGAAAAATTTTTATCATTGATTACAAAATTCATTTCAATTTTTTGGAGTGAAAAACAACGACTGTCAATGTCCGGCGGTTTGATTAGGCCACCACAACTTGGTTGGATTTTCGAAAACAAAACAGGTATGTCATTTCGTAATTTTGGATCGGGTGGTGGGTACTTAAATTTGGTCTTGTATTATTTTAAGTAAGTGCCGAATTCGTCGAATTCGTAAGGGTGGATTGAAATATTGGAGTCCATATTTGGTTGAAAAAATAACGACTTCGAGGTGAAGCTGTTTTTAAGTACCTACGTACGCCGGCTACGCCATGCCGTGTTAAGCAGTTCTCGAACTTTGTTCCTCGAGCCGAGTAACTTAATTATAGCATCCGGTAATAGACCGAAGCATCTGTTCCAGTGGATTCAACCACCGAGTAGAATTGAAATAAACTTCCACGTCCTAATTCTAATTTTGGTGTCAACTAATTCGATCAAGCCAATCATTCAATCGATTACGTCATAAATTAATGAAATAAATTTTGCACACAATAGACCAAAAATAATATTGCAAACATAAAAAGTAAAATATCTGGCATTTTTATTGATAAATGTATTGCTGCGGTTTTGACAAAAAGTTTGTGGGGACACGTTCCTGATGTTTGAGTAACGTATCAAATTATAATGTTTGTTTTGAACGAGATTTAGACATTTTTTCTTTTTCCAGTTTAGGGAGGAATAGTTTTTCCACCCCTTCCCTGATACCACTGATGTTTCGCTCTCTCAATACGTTAAATAACTCCATAAGAATATCGCGACAAACACAGAAAACACTCAATGTATGCGTGAAAAGTGAAAAAACTGTGGCCCAGCAAGCCTCGTTAGAAAATGTAGGTTTTCTTGAACCAAAAAAAAGCACAAATATATAAGTGTAATAAAAAAATTAAAATATGATAATTATTTGAAATAAAATGCTAGGTATAAAAATTACGTTTAAAATGACGTGTCAAGGAAATTCATAATAACTTGAAAGAGTGAAGTGTGTCGCAAAACGTACGCATGTTTTAGCAAATTAAATAAAAGCAAATCTGCTTTCGACCAGCTTCATTGGTTCATCTGGACTTTATATTCTTTTCTTAGCAATAGTTTAAGAATTTTTCGAATCACTTTTACGGATTTACCTGGAATATAATATAATTATTCAATGTCTGTATTGAATTTCGTGACCATTGATTACAAATTACACATTTTAGAACCACCGAAGTCTCAAAAATGCCAAATAATAGGACGTAATGGACGAACCATAGAGGTTATTTGGACCAAAAACAATAGGGTTTTTCGTTTTGTAAATCCAAATAAGTGAACCTACCTAATTTTAAGACTATCGAATAAAAATTGCGACCTATACCGATTTCAACAGAAATTGGTATTGTATATAATAATTATATTCATGAATTTATGCTAATAGTACCAAAATTTTCCTGGGGTCGTGAAATGAAAAACTAACCTATCCTCACCCCTAAGTCTCAATGAAAAATCAATTTTAATAAGTAGATTTTCTTCGAAAACCTACATGAAAATAAAAATATAAGACAATCGCGATAATTGAACGCACGCCTCAACGTGGTATTTACACCAGGAAAAAACATTTCTTTTCACTCTCTGTGTTAAATGCAGCCGTCCTTTTCAACGTTAATTATATCTACGATTATTTCACCCCACAGAGTAAACATTAGCCAAAACAAAAAAAAAAAACAAAAAAAACAGAGAAACAAATATATGAACAACACAAAAATTAATTTCTGAAACCACGAAATTTACGCTGGATGCAATTTTGAGAAAATGCGGAGAAAATTTTCAAAACGAGATTAAAACGATTTTAAAAAGGCCTCGGAGTGGAAATTTAACGCCCTCATTTCTACAAGATAAACATTTGGTAGGTCTTTTTTAGTCGATACGAGTCTAAATAAAAATTTTGAACCCATTACAAGCCATTCGGCAACATTTGTTATTTTTTCCCCTATTCGACTTCTTTTTTTCCTCTTCTGTTCCCCTCATGAAATACCATTACTTCGTCGTCTCCTCGCTATATTCGAGCCGAAAAATACCTATATATGTAGGCTATAAAGGCTGCTGGATATATGGTATCACAATATTGTGGTTACTATAACAATAACCGAGATTTAACTCGCGCAAGGTTATAATATACGAACGAAATACACGGATTTTTACTTTTCAAAAGCGTTCGAAGTCTAAATAATGGCCTAATTTGTGGATTATTGTTACGATAGCGATTTTTTTTTCTCGAAAATTCTCTTTTTTACGCTAAAATCGATATTATTATCGTTATTTTAGTAGCAGAAGTTGTGACGATTGCAATTAACATTGAATTTTGGCACATATTTATTGCTAATAAAATTCGGAAATGGTACATCAAAAAGTAAACGAAAACAGCTTCCACACTGAAAGAGGCTAGTTTGGTAGAAAGTTTATGGACTCCATTCCCTCGAATGTTCTAATAAAAATGAAGCTTTTCTTTGACAGAAGAAAAAAAAAAGGATATCTAATTATTTTAAATTAAAGCACTTCTTTTCATGTTCAAGATTCTCCCAGATTAAATACAATCAACCCATTAAAACCAACAACTTTCTGCATTTGTCATTAAACTAAAACCATTAATATTTCTCATAATTTTGAAAAGAAATTGACTTCCACACTTACAGAGGTCATGATCTAACTTACTACCAGGCATGGTGTTCTACGCGCAGAATTCGATATTCTACATTTGTGATGTAGAATATGAAGAATATGAGTAGAATATAAACAAAATGATAAGTCTTATCAATGTTATCAGTACTTTGTCACCTATCAGTATTATTTTCTACATACTCTACATATTCTGTGAGAAATTGGATATTCTACTTTACATATTCTACGCGTGTGGATGTAGAATTCAATTCTAAATCGCCATCACTGCTTACTACCCATCCAATAAACTATCTCGACCATTGATTTGCAGTCAGTATCAGGTCGACTAAAAAACTGACTTGAAATCACAAAAAAGTACCTGGGAAAATTTTCAGTAAAGCTGAAAAGACCAAACAATGTCAACAAAAACAGACTTTGAATGGACTTGGTATTACCTTAATAAGCCAATGTAGTATGCCTGGTGGGGACATAAGACCCAACTACTCACAACTCCGACCCAATTTTCCACCAAATAAAGCAAGGCCAGAGAAGCTTGGCATAAATCATCTATACTGGATAATGGCTGCAGAATTACCACAACCCAACCCAAATAATCTACCCGGTATCTGTTGACTCAAATTTCAACCATACTTTGGTTCAATTATAACACCCTAAAACCATTACTAAACAATAATCATGGACCTACTTACATCACTAAGCCATTGAAATGAAGCCAACAACTAATCCATTATGACTAGAAGAAACTCAATATATTATGAAAAAAACATCGTCATACCTGTACTAAATATAACAGAAAGAAGGTAACATAAAAACAGCAAAAATATTATGACCTGAGCCAGTCCATAGTCAGCACAAGTGTGTGATAAACAGCTGAAAATATGGAAAACATCTGGTTAAGAAATGTTTCTCATCAAACAGAATTTAAGAGAGAGGGAAAATCAAACTGTTTGTGGGACAGAAGTGATAGAAAATGATTGGTTCATTAGGTCTGCAGCAGCAGCTGAGGCAGCAACTGTGACAGCAAAGAAGAAGTATTGAAAAAAAAAAATAAGAAACATAAAAAGATAGTGAACAGCGTGGCAGCATCTTTGAAGGGAAAAGAGAAGGTAAGAAGAAATAGAAGAAAAGTTGTTTGGGTTGTGGTTATGAGGAAGAAGAGAAGGAACAGTAAGACAACAGCTATGGCTGGGGAAGGAAAGGAATAAGAAGGTGAAAGAAGAAAGAAAAAGCTAAAAGAAGTTAAATGACAACCATGGCAGCTACACAAAAAGAAGGTAAAAAGATTCAGTCTACAGTGGGTTGAGGGGAAAGAAAATAAAATTTTCTAAACATGATAATGATAAGCATATACGCATACCCTAAAGTGAAAAAAAGTTAGATTTTGAGAATAGGGCAAAAATTAATAAATAAATTTAGTAAAGATGGGACTGTTAGTTCAATTGAACAATCTAGTTTGATCGTTATCATTCACTGAGCTGTGTGTTTTCCAATGTTTAGGAAAACATCAAACAAATAGAGACTATTTTGTATTATCTCTTTACTAATATTGAAACTATAAATCACAATAATATTAACACTTCAAATCTTCATTTATTTTTTGTGACCTTAAATTTATTTCTATCTTTTATATTAGTGAAACCTGATTATCTACAATCTTCTAGGGTAGACATCTTAATTTTTCAGTTTGAGAGTAGTCAGAGAAATGAGTTTGTCTTCATTTGAAGAGAACACGGTGTCCGTAATTTCATTATCACTATAAAAATGGCCAAACTAAAATAGGTGGTGTGATTTTGGAACATCCGCCAAATATAATGACTCTTCATTGTCAGCATATCTGGTGGTGTTTGTTCGTGAGAATAAGTATCATATAGACGGCTATTATTCCTAGAATTTGGAATAATAGTCGTCTATATTTTGTTCGACAAGTTTTTGTAGACAAACTGAATTGTCTGCAAAAAGGTGACCGAACATTCACCAAATTGAACTAGTTTAGTGGACTGGATATAGTTCATAATTCATTCAAAATTTCATTTTTTTTCCACTTATCAGAATATTTAATTAACATTTCACATTTCAGTTCGTTTGTTATCATTCAATCATCTGATCATTGTTAGTTTGTTAGTTTTTAAAAATGTTCTTGATTCATTTATTCGTTCAGGTTTGTTCTTCGTTCTTTTATCAGTTCATCACTTAATCAGAGATGAATGATGATCCAAATCATTCGTATTGCAAATACTAAAATTTGAACTATAATTAATTTTTGAGTTCCGAACTAGTTTGACTCGTTCATTGAAATGACTCGTTCAAATGAACTAGTTCACAAAGGAACGACACATATCTAGATTTTAGTTTCAACTAATCCTAAATAAGGGGGTTATTATTATTTTGAATTTTGAAAGGGTGATAGGGTGGATATGTCACTACCACGCAATACTGGTACATCAATTTTTTTGTTAACAGGAATTAAAATAAAATTGCATTATCCATATATTTCCCTTCTCAAAGCTGCTATCTTGTGATGATGAATGTTTTGGTTCCATTCATATCGATGTGCTCCTACAATTTATTTATTGTTCGTACGGCCACATAATATATAAAACCCAAGCAGTGTAAATAGAATTCCAGTCAGTTTTTTTTTTTCAGTCAAGACTACATACGAAAATTACGGATACATAGTTTTCTGTCTAAGTAAATATGTTGATACTTGGCTCCGTAGCCAGTCAGTTAGGTCTTAGTGTCAGATCATGTCAAAGGTTTTACTTCGAGGCTATTGCGAATTATTTTTACTACACCCTGGGAATTGTTCAATGATAATGTATTCTCTAAGGAAGCCATATTGGAAGTCAGGTATTATTATACCGCATAATGCAATACTTAACCGATGGAATTCACTCCAAATCCTCTCTTTCTAGGCACTCGCATCAAATTAATGCCATTGCCTACAATTCTCAGGTTAGTAAAAAATTATCCTTTCCTATTAACTTCTTCCCCATTTTCAAACTAAAATAAAACAAATCAGCATGTGCCACGAGCTAATGGAACAAATTAAACCCGTCAACATCAACCTCATTCATCTTCCAGGCCACTGACAAGCTTTCGTTTCACTTTTAGTATTTTATACAGTTCACATATTATCGTTATATGCGTACTTCTTTCACGAACCCCCTCCCAAATAACTAATTCCACCCACAAGTGGATTACATGATTTTCCAATACCTCTCGCATCCAATTCACAACTTATCAAGTTGGTATATTTCTAAAGCAGCTTCGCTATCGTAATTTTCTGTTGGCAAAACTTCCATATTATAAAATGTAGGAGTATTTACAAATGAATCCGCAAGCTCCGTTCCCCTTTCCACTTTTAACCCCTTGAAACAAAAATAAAGGCTTAATTTCACGGTCGTTAATGTTATTTAATATTCTCTGGATGAAGTCTACATTATTCTCGTTGTAAATACTGAACAAAATTAATTTATTAGAAACCCATTTTGACATGATGATGTCATATGATTGGCAGCTATTCTGAATTTTTCTCATCCGATATTTGTTACGTGATTTTTTTCATCCAATTTTTGTTAGGGAAAAAGTGCTGACAGGAAATGATGACGACACGACTGTGGACTTGGAAATTTCAGGGTCCGAGTGAAAGGTTTGAGACATATTACACACGAACCATTGTTTTTCTCAGAAAAGGAAAATAAATTTTTTTCATTCTCAGACCTAACTGTGGAGGATTATTATTTTTAATTATTTTACCTTTACTCGTCTTGTACTGTACTCTTACTACCCCTTTACTGTTCTCTTACTGCGCCCTTACTAGCCCCGTATTTTTGATTCTTAATTCTGTCTTCACTATCCTCTCAATGCACCTCAACTGCTCTCTTACTGTGCCTTTACTACACTCTTACTACACTCCTGCACCCTACCTCAGCCTTTAATGCACCTTTAACACGCCCTAAATTTACCTTAATTTATTATTTTCAATTTCATCTTTACTGCGCACCTACTGCACAGTGCCCCCTTTATGCGCTCTACTGCGCCTTTAATGCTCTCTTAATGTGCTCTTACCACGCCATTACCACCCCTGAATTTCATTATCATTGAGTAGTTTAATCATTGGACTTGGAGAAAGATAATAGGTAATGTAACAAGCAAAATAGAAGACGGATAATATTTCAGAAATAATTTGGTGCTACGATAATGGACTGATTTGTGATGGTTGGTAATCTGATTCAAAGTTTACTGGATGGCGAATCCGGCCCAACAAATTTATACATTATGCAAACATTCAACTAAACTTTACTTCATTTAAACTTACAACCCTCTACTCTCAACAATTTCTCATTATACCGTCTCCATTAGTGGAAAAAGTAAAATGTTCTATTCTTCCAAAATTCTGGGCAAATAGGACCACTAGTAGAGGGGGAATAGGACCTTCAAAAAATGTACACATCATCATTCCAATGTATGTATATTACTGGACAAAGAAATTTCAGTGACATCTTTCAAACTATGTTCGATATTTACGTGTATCTACCCTCAAATCTTTTGGTTACCCAGCGGTGAGAAGATGGCGTGTCTTTAAAACAAAAATAATAAGTTCACTGAACTTAATTTTTAAGTACGAAATAATATTTACTTGTATATTTTTATTCAACGGTTGAGTAAAACATCTCTAAAATTCACTAATGGAATAAACGTAGGTAACTATTTGTGGTAGAAAAACGAATGAATACTTTCAGGCTGTGAAACTTTAGCAATTGAATTATGGGTATTCTGGTGAACGTCTCTTGCCAATAAATTTGCAAAATTCGTCGTCATTTATTGTATGGGAAATAAAATGGAAGAAAAGTTCGTTACGGAATGAAAGCAACGTTGTGGAAATATCAACAATTTGTGCAAAATTTCATATTATTGATTCACATTTTGATAACGAATTTCAAAATTCATTTTCGCTGGATTGAGCCACATTTAATATTGATGCGTCTTTGTCGGATATTATGTGGTAAATTTGTACACAGTTACAGTAGGGTACGTAGCACATGTTGTTGCCGAACCATTGCACATAGTGAACAGGTATTATATTTTTAGTTCGAAAAAATAGCGTCAAATTTAATATCGTTTCCCGAATTTCAAATTTCATTTCCATCGATAATATTACTACGATTAGATTATATTTTGTGAAACGACGGGTATAATATTTTTGAAGAAATTTTACGATAGGTAAAGACAAATTTACCCGCGAATTTAAAACTTGATTATAGCATCTTCGAGAATTACCTACATGTGTAATTTAGTGAGATTTAGATTAGCAATGCAAAATGAATAGGTATTATGGGTGACCTAATAATAATATACAACTTGAGACAGAAGTTTTTATCAAAAAATAATTTATTTTATCGTTCACCTCCTTTCACAATTATAGAATATTATTTCTTATGTTAAAACGATGTAAGTCAGCTGAGTGTAAAAGTTTTAAAATAAAAACCTCTACAATTTGAAAATATGGTACAATGAGCCTAAGAGAAGCAAAAAGAAACTGTTGTCTCGATTTCAGTGGACTATAATTATAATATACAGAGAGAATCCAAAAAAAATTGGTAGCTCGAACACAAAATTATCGATTCACCAAAAATTAGTAAATTTTTACAAGCTATAATTTCAAATTCCTTAAATCATTACGAAATCCTCGAAGTACCTAACAAAAATGTTGAAACCTACTTGGAGAGGCATAAGGTTAATAGATGTATACAAATTGTGGAATGCAAACCCGGTAGGCTAAATCCCCACACGATACTCACCAATACCTCCCAAACTCATTCCGCTAAGTTGCCGAGGTGGTAGACTGTCAACTATATCCGACAGCCACCAAAATCCCTATAAGCCTACACAGCCAGCCAGGCGATCACATTTTACACGTTTTATTCCATGTAAATTAATTTAAAACAATACCAAAGTAGCCATGCACCCAAGGTGGTGCTCAAATATAAATTACGTTTTACTTTACCCAGGTTTTTGCCGAGATCTGGCCATGCCAGGGGAAAAAAAATCAAACCATCACATAAAAACACATCGTCTAATGATGAAAAGGTAAAAACATGAAAAAATCACAGAGAGAAAAATAATATGTGTTTGTCTATCGAGTAGCAAATGCTGATTGATCGACCAGGCCAGAAAAAGATTTTACATCAGTTGAGAATTACAGCTAGTCGATCAAAAAAAAAAAAAGAAGGGGCATATGTACCCGGGTAGAAACACTTTTATTTATTGTATTAGACCACCAAGGTGATTTTGTGGAAGGAAAAAACAGAAACACATTTTAAAATGGAGGAAGGAAGTTTGTTCGTCGTGAACAAACCTAGGCTAATGCAGTTAGCCTAACCTAGGCACTCACGGCGAGTTTTATTATTATTTGGAGATATATTTTAATTTTAGTATTTTAATATTATTACGTATTTATTTTTAGAGTAAATAATGCGTCTAGGGGCGGGCAAAAATTACTAGGGGTAATTTTACATAATAGGGAATATTATTATTATTTTTATCAAGCCGTATCCGTCAAAATATACGCAGTTGGGTGTTCCTGGAGGAAAGCCCGCCTAATGAGGCAATAAACTAATCAGCGTTAATAATTATTAATATATTATTTTAAATCCACATTCGAGTCAGTTAAATGGGACGAGTAGCGTACATACATACATGCAAATCATTTCGCCACTACATACACTTAAAATAGCTTACCATCGACTTCTCACCACCAAATGACTGGCAGGAAACTTGTTTTGCATAGTGTATGAGGCAAAGAACTGATTGAAAAAAAAAAAAAAAAATCTATTTTGATGAAATAAAACAACGGAGTGATTTTTGTGGCCGAAGCATGCCGTTTCGCCGTGGAGATGGAGATGATAGGATATTATACGTCAGTTTACCTGTCAATTTCTCATTTCACTGGGTAAATACTAACGTAAATTTTTATGGACAAAATGTCACCTTAGGCAAATGAGTAATTTTCATCGCTGTTCTGCTATTTTTATTTTTATTTTTTATAACATTATGTTTAGCCAGGTTATTCTCGACAAGTGTTGGTCCTCTGCTGGGTTGGCAGGAAGTCATATTCTGAACGAAAAAGCAACACAATATGCAGAGGAAGAAAAAAGTACAAATTAACTTTGGTAAAAAGAGTCACTAAAAACTACCTATAGCTTCCGATGTGTTGAGTGATTTTGTTAGAAACTGAAAATTGTTCTCTTCGAAGGTAAAATAAATTCTAGCTGTCGGAATGGTTCCACTTTCCACTTCTGCAGGTCATAATGTGTTCGCAAGCGAGTACTAATCAGAAAATTCATGCGATAGGTCGATATAAGGAGGGAAAATACAATAAATACCGACATCGGGGCGAAGGATCAAGGAAATTTTGTTTCCTCCGTTGAAAAACGTATAAATGGAGAGATTCGTTGTTTCGCCAGAACCGCCAGGGCTGTCCAAAAATGCAACGATTCGACACTTCTACCTATAGTGAATTATTATTCAGTTCTATTTCACTGAAACTAGAAACATAATATAGTATAATACATTTACTGGGTGTCAATTTCTCATTCTGTCGTTCACAATCGATAAGAATTTCATTCACGATCATGCAGCTGCCAGAAAGCACCTACAGCGTTTTTGTGTGGCGTGCACAATCTAACACGCGCCAACCTATTCGTGACGAAATGAAAATCGAGTCAAGTCGACTGAGACGGAAAAGTGGTCGCACATTTCCCGAAGGAAGAGAAGAAAGTTGTTCAGCGAAAAAGGGAAATGGCATTTTATCGACTGGGTGACGACGACCGCGAAGAGGCGGGCCGAACGAAGGGTTGAAATTCAAATTTTATAAAAACAATTGCGCTTTTTCTTGCTCTCGCATTCGTGCAACTGTCGACTTTTTCAAAATCCTCTCATCTCCGTAAGGTCAAATTCCGATCCGAGTGGGTATCGATACTAAGGTGAAAATTGAATATTATTTGTGGAATAATCTCTATTCGCAACAAAATTCGATGATATTTTGCTCATGTTCGTCCAACTTTGAAGTATATTATTGTGGCATGCGGTCATCCCCAAAAATAAAATAAAATAAAATAAAATCCTAAATTAACAATAAACGCCGCCAGTGTCCTCGGCTAGGATAACCACTTAGCCTAGGTACGTATCTCAAACGTAATTTTTCCCTCTTCCGGTCCAATTTATTTTTATTTTATTAACTATTTCCTACACCACCAGCACGTGTCACTGCCCTCCGGTGGTGGTAGTTATGGCACTGTATTAGGTACAGTTTAACATCCACAGTTGTTGGCTTCTGCCACTTTCTTCTCACAAAGCAGCAACTTAAAACACAATTCTCTGTACGTTTTTTACTGTTTCCTTTTTATCCATTGTTTTGTCACCGACCAGTGACGGTCGATTTATTTTTGTCTGCTTTCTTTGATCAATTTTTAATTCATGATTTACTTTTTCAATATGGTTTAATTCTTACACGTGGGCAATGCGCCCGCTCGAGGAAATAAAATGAGGCTTACTCCGGCAGGATCCTTCCTGAAGATGCCTTCTCGGACATCTGCTATCTTGGTAAATATTATTCTCCATATTTTAGTTGCATGGTATAAAGTGGTATACACGATCACCTGGCTAGCAGAGTCTTCACAGTGCTAATATAGTCATTATAGGAACATGCAGCATTCGTACTACTGACTATATACTACTATCATAAGCAGACTGACAAACCAATGTTCAATTTTTTCCACCAAACTTGGATCCGAAAAGTTGAACCCACCAACAGGTTTTACTGCTGTTGTGGGATTTGAGTTTGAAAATGAACAAAAAGTTATATGTTCATTCACATTTTCTTTTGTATGCAGTAAACATCCCTGTTTAAAGGGTTTTGATTTGTACTGTCAACAGCAGCCAACTATTAATGTATAGGTTTTTTATGATACCTAATAAAAAAAACTCCTGCTCAGGAAGGTTTGCAAGAAAAAGTAGATATTAATTTCTTAGGACCATTATTAGAAGGGTAAAAGAGGGAAAATCACACTGAATAGATAAAACGTTTGAAACAAATTTACCAATCAAAACCTAAATTGGTAAGTCTGATTCTTGTATAAAAAGTATTATTTGTACCAAATTCCATGACTATTGAATGAGAATTTAAACTTTTATTGACATAACATGAAAAATTAGCAATTCCAACCGTCCCAGAGGAATGAACCATAATATCAATAGAAACCAAATTTTTTATTATGTTAGATATATTTTAAGTCAATATTTGTACTAAATTTTTTAACTATAACTTGAAAATATTACTCCTTTTAGAGCCATCAATCTTCCAAAACTGCAACATAATCGATCCTATTAGACGTACCGTAAAGCCTGTCCGCACTAAAATTGGTAGGATAAGTATACAAATTTCATGCTTATCGATTAAAAATTGCAACCTATACGCTGTTCAATAAAAAATGCATATAAACTAACCTACAGGACAGACTATGGGCCCCATTCAGTCCAAAAACAATAAGATTCTTCCTTGAGTGAATTTGAATATGTGTTTCAAATTTCGAAATCATCCGATCAAAATTATCCCTGGAAATGGACTCAACGCAAAAAGAAAAAAAATGAATTTTCAAAAATAGCGCCAAAATGCTCAGAAGATCATGAAACAAAAAACGTACCTACTCCCACCCTTGGGTCCGAATACTGAGAAAATTTTAATAAGTAGATTTTTTTTTAAATCCACTTAAAAAGGACCAGTTGAAGAACAATTTTGGGACATATTTGTGAAAAAAATAAGATACATACGATTAACGCACCATTATGTTTTAAAAAAGTAAACTAGATTTTCCGAAAAGAAAACTTTTTCATAGGTTTGTCAGTATTATACGTGTAATTAAGTTAATGGTTCTTACTCACCAAGAAAACATTATTAATATTTTGCAAAATTTGATTTAAATTATTTTTTTCTTCAATTTTCTTAATTTTCTCGACGGTTTTTAGACGGATTTTATTGAAATTCGGTAGTCTATAATATTATAGGATATTGGAGATGTGCCAAATCTATTGCGGTAAAAAACAGGTTTTTCAAAATTACTCCGGCCAGGATGACTTTGAAAACAACTTTTGAACTTTTATGCAGAAGTCAATTTTAAAGATGGTATCGCCTGTAAAAATTAATTTCAATAGTCTTAATGGGTACGGTTCTAATACAGAAAGATTTAATTTTTAATTTGTGCAACTCATCCTACTGCATTGAAAAAACTTGAAAAATGTATCTATAATAGTCTTTTATCGAGGTAACTGCTCACTTTTTTTAATCTTTTTCGTATGATTTGTAACTAAAATAAATGAGCTTGAAAAACTGCCTTTGAGGCACATACTTTCCCAATTATCTCAGGGCCACGTTAAGATCGAAAAGTGAAACGTATCTAAATCTCGAGGTCGTATCTCTTGCCCATATTTATAAAATTTTTCACATAAGTTCATTATTGAGATTACTTCACTACGCCTATGCCGTTAGACTCTTTATGCGAGGTAAATGTATGCGAAAAAAATATCGTACAGTTATCACCGATACTTGGTGAAATTAAATCCGCAAATATTTTCCGGGTGTCTCATCGAAGCAAACAGCTTTATAAAAAATTCACGAGTCTGGTACGCATCAGTTTCAGGTCTAAAACCTATTATTTTCACTGCATAAAAAAAATTTACAATAAAGGATTATGATGTGATAATTCTTTCGTCGAATGAATACAAAGGCTGTCATTGTAAAGCGCCAAAAAAAAAGAGAAAAAAATTCGTAATTTATTACCATCGATAATGGCAAATAAGTGGGGTGAGGGCAACGATTTTTTTTCTTCTTTCATTTCGAACCATCGTACAAAAAGTCAGAAAGGATTTTTATCGAAATGACGAAGAATTCAATTGTTGCGCGTCGTTTATTCTTCCACGCCCGTTTTTACTCGACTTTTTTTTCTCATTTTGACTATTTTTTTTGTTATGCACAAATAGGTTCAAAAATTTGAGCACAGGTTTTCGGAAGAATATAACGACTTTCTTATCCATGTCGAATTGGTGAAATTTGTGACTGAATTATATGACAGAGCATTTCATTTCAACGCAGCTGACATAATACACCAGAAAGTTGGTGATTGTGGCGATTGTACAAGTTACATATTGAAAATGAAAAGGGCAAATTGATATAATTTGAAATTACTGAAAAGGAATGTTTCACCAGATAGGTATCGGGCATATAATTCAAATTGGTGTTCTCATAAGTAAAGCGAAGTGATACAACAAATGATTAGTAAATTAATGAGGAAGACATTTTTGACGTGTAAACATTTTAGTGCTCAGTTTACGGTCGGGGCTAAATGAGAATTACAATTGTCAGATTTGCATAACTGTTACTTTTTCAATTCTAACTCTTATTTGTGTGTGTTACATGACATGTAAATGTGTGGTTTTGTGCCTGCGCGACACATTTTGCATGCACACAACCACACTATTATTATGTTTACATATCAATCCTTCATGAGTATGCCCCAGCAGAACTCTTGCCTTTTCTTTTTTTTAAATTGAAAATCCTCTGAAAGATAAAACAACTTTCTCCACTCACTTGAGTTAGATGCCAATACTTGGAAGCTTTTGCAATCGGATCCGTGACCTGAGTTGAAGCAGCTCCAAATAACATCAGTTTATTTGGTTGATCGTGCATGAAGTCGAAAAATGCTTTTACTCCTACTGCAGCATTACACTGAAAATAGAAAAATAAACTGACATTAGAACGTAATAACACAAAAAAAAGGCAGATGGGAATGAGGTATAAATTTAGGATAGGATAAAATGATATTTTAAATAAATTGAGTGTGCCAATATAGAAAGAATAACACAGAATATAAGTGAAACTTCTTCATTTTTCATTTTTTATATGTTTGTATGATGTCATACATTTAGCCGATAAAGAAAAAATCATTTCCCATAATTATAGGACCGACTTCTAATTTTGGTTTTAATTCTCTTCAGTGATAAGACGGAACCTTTTTGACACACCAAATTAAAGAGAAGACTCCAAGAAATAAAATAAGACCACAAACAAGAGGTTTGATTCCTTGGAGTTTCTTTTCTAATTTGATGTATCACAAAGACTTCCTTGTACTTACTGGCCATGTATTGAATCTTCGGAGCTGAATGAATGGTGTCTTGCTGAGTGGGTTTTATTTTTATGTAAGTAACTGGAATAGTACTTAAATTCACCAATGTTGATAGTAAATATGGAATAAGAATATTAACAAGAGGTGAGATGACTAAGTTATGTATTTTTTCCCCTTAGTTACATTTGTAATGAATGACAACACTGTAAATATGAGCTGGTGGAACTCATGACAAAACCCAGAATTGAAGACCACTGAAAAAATCTTTATCAAGACCCCATAAATGTTGTTTTACAACAGCCAGTCAAAAAATACAAGCATCTGTGATAAGACAAAGAGGATTTCAGAAAACGTTTAAAAAAAGAGAGTAATAAGACTTCCCCCTTTTTTGTCACTGTTTTTGTTTTTAATAATTATATAATATAATCTGGCTGATCCACTTTCAAAGATACAATGCGAAAATAAAACAACAAAATAATAATAAAAAAAGAAAATTAAAAAAAAATTTAATTCAAATAAAAATTCAAATATGGGTCGCCAGGTTGATATTCCATGCCACATAGCAACGAGCCTAGAAGAAGCTTTCAAATTTTCCCCTTTAAACATCACTACAAACAACACCACTCTAAAACCACCCCTCTAAAAACACCCCTATGATAACACAAATAAAAATATCCTCTTTGACTGAATATGGACCTTTCTTCGAAAAACACGTTTTTTAATGACCCTTGACCGAACAAAAAGTAGTGATTTTCAATAAAACATGAAAATATATCATTAGACAAATGCGCAATTTCAAGTTGACTTTATCTCACAGCTCCATTACTTTCTTGCATGGCTCAACTACTTTCACATTTTTTGGTTATTTTCTATAGTTTAATTATGAAGTTGACTATTTGGTTCTAAAAAAAAGTTTTCGAGTCATTTACTCCGTGGTTGGGTGCATGAGATGGGTGGGGATATTTATTGATTAAAATAAAGTAAAAATAATAATCATTTAGAATTTGGTTCTAAGAAAAAAATTATTTTTTGGTGGGGGTTGTTGCAAAAAATAGTGTTTGACACACGTGCAAAGTAGGTGATTGATACTCTCGCCTTCGGCTTGTACAGCAGAATTCTCACTCGTATCAAAATCTTTTACTTTTTGCACTTGTATCACAAATAACTATTGGTCTACTAGTTGAAATTTTAAATATTATTTGCAACGAAAAGTTTGATTTTCTCAATAATTTATTTAATAATTTAATTTGGATTCGAAACGGCCTACGATAATTTACTCGGTATACCTACTTATTATATATAGGTAGGCACTAGGTGTAGGCTGATTCTTTTAATTAATGGGATGTATACGCTGCCCTAGCCAATGCCGGTGCGCTGAATCACCTGTTGAAGGCTCTTGGCTATACCTGGCTTCTGAATTGTGCTATTTTGGCTTTAGCGAAAAATAAAAAATAAAATTTCGTATGACTGAAGTAGGCTATTATTTTTAGCCTATTATACTGACGAATTCTCATAATTTTATTATTTGAACTTATATCGATAGGCGACAAATTAAAATTATATCCTCCTGGAAGGTAGCCAAAAATGAAGATAGGCTAATCGCTCTTGCATACCATAGTACCATATATACCGGCCATGAGATATTATATTTTGAGAATAATTTCCATTTCTTGAAGATATAATTTTCCGCTTGGTTTTTACGAATATCATATTAGGAGCAGCGTTGATACAGCGACCTGCAGAGAAAAATTTTATTGTTCGAATCGATAAGTAATGATGGATAGCGTTTATGGGAAAAAATGAAAGAAAAAGAAAATAATATCGAGAAAAAAAAAAGGTTCAGTTTATAATTCTTAATCTCTCTTCACAACCCGTCAATGTTCGAATAAGCGATTTCTTTTTCGTTCTTTCGTGAACTCTAATATCCGGAGAATGTTCGTTTTGGTTGAAGCAAGAATGGTTAAGTTGATTTTTAGACTTCTTAAAACCATCCTTTTTTCCCCTTTCTTTTTCCCCATCGCAAAAATCTTTCGGAAATATCCTGACCAAGATAGACCTTGTTTTTTTTTTGTTTTTTTACGTAGCATTCATTGTAAAGAGGTTCCATTCTCATGTTTTTTTTCTCCTCTACAACACGTAGAAAATTATTCTCTTTACATGATTGATGTTATACTCGATGATTCCATGTCCTCGTATCGTTATTCTCGTTTCTTTTATTGGGTTGCGTTGAGCAACTTGGATCGATGCACGGACGGGGATGTATTTGGGTGGAGAACCAGTTTACCATAGCTGTGATTATATGGATCACAATGTAGGAACAACGTAGAAGCACAAGTACCGGCGTCTTATCAGAAAATATTTTAAATTCTCGAATTAGTTACAAATTTTGCCACTGCAGCAACTGCAGCGCTTACGACGACTACCAGACTACCCAGTACCTATGAGTTGAATTCACCCAAAATATTCTTAAAAATCAAGAGTTGAAAGGAAAAATTAAGCAAAATTTATTGAGAAATGGATGACGTATGAAACTCGACACAAGGCTGTAACCTATCTCTTGTATCAAATGGGTCCAATTGAATTCCAGGAAAGTAAGGATTTCAGACATTTCAGTCTTCTTACGGCAAGTGCAAGTTAGTCCGCTTTGAGGTACGGAGTGGTATGTGGCAGCTTTTTCATTTTTTCTGGTCGGGAAAGTGAAAAAGCCTGCCCGAGCAATGACCTTATTTGCCCCCTACTGGTTACAGGCCTGACTCGACAATCTCTAACGAAGTACCCAACCGCTATTTAAACAAAAATTTCGGATAATTTTTTCACTAGCACTCTTCATGGCAGAGATGTAACGGCCAAAAGAGGTTGTGTAGTACCTAGTTACGACCACTTTTGGGAGTACACCATACACGAAATATCACGTACTTAAAAGTAGTAATATTTCTAAGATAAATTCAGATTAGTCATCCACAAACTATAGTGGACCTTAACATTTGTTTGAGACTCAATAATATTTGAAACACATGAGTGAGTTAACACATTTAATAATATAATAATTTGTACATACAGTACATATTTCTACGTTATTATTAATACATATTCAATCACAATTCAACAAGCAAGACTATCTGTTCACCAGAGACTTCTACGAGAGAGGTTCCAGGTACTTAGAAGTAGCTGTTGGAGAACTGAACTAAACTGAACAACTATACAACTGAATCGAGGGATTATATACTCGTTCAGGGTATGGAAACGTACGTGTCGGATAGGTAAAGTGAGGTAGGGTGTTGTTATTATAGGGTTGTGCTGACTCGTCGAGTACTCGAGGGACAGGTACAACTAGGTCATAAATATACAGAAGGTATATCTGTATATGTAAAATTAAATACGAATAATTTGGTGGTTGTTTACAAAGAGTTATAGGATGATAATTGTTGATAAATATCTACATTTTTGGTATTCGAAAATGAGTGAACGAATATGTTCGTCATTTCTTAAAATAGACGAAAATATACGTTACACAATTCTCCGGGGGGAACAAAAAAAAAATAGGGAAAAAAAAAATTTTCCAAAGTCTATTTAACACATACATATGTCCAGATAATTCTGCATAATTAAAATTACATCATATAATGCGAGTATGAGTATATATACTTAGAATAAAATTTTTATGAATATTAATTATGAGTAACAAATTTTTCTTACGTATATATATAAATAATTAATATATCGTATTATTTTGCGTAATTTTTTACAATGCTGTGCTTTTTGTTAGGTTCACACAGTTTTGGTGGCAGGTTAATTTTAAATATACTATAATAATTATTAAAATAAGTGAGATTGCACTTAACCATATTAGGAACATTTCATTAATAAAAGTTATATAATCATTGAAGTTTTGGTCGGGTATTTGAAGTTTAATGGATTTAATTTTGTTCTCCAGATTGTTCATGGGAACAGTGTGAGGAACAAAGTTTTTCCAATTTGGGTTATAGACCTTTGTCGTTGCCAGATCAATGGCAAGATCAAAAGGTTCTATAGAATCAGAAAAATATGTCCACAAGAGTGGTAAGTGATTTTCGATTTTAATAGTCTCTCCTAATGATTCAGAGAGACAAGGGATTTCTATGGGGATGATTACTGTATTTTTGTTATTTTTATCAATATCTTCAATTTGGATGTGACAAGGTACGTCCAGAATGAAGGTTCCAGGGGAATCATTGTTTATTTTTAATTTTTCGGATTTTTTTGTAACGGAATTAGTTGCTACGAGGGAGTTAAAATTTACAATAGCAAACTTGGTGTGACCAATAGGGTGCACCAATGTTTGATTATTATTAGGATTGCATTTAAATGAACAAGATTGTAGCAAATTTTGGTTTAGGTCTTGGAAGAATAAGTTCTTTGCACAAGACGATAATTTATCACTTCCTCTATTAGAAGGAAGGAAGCATAATGGTTTATCCGAGTTACAATAATGGAGGTTGGTTCCACTAATATAACGTACAGAATTTGTTCTGATTTCATGAATGATCAGAGATGGTTCTTGATCCCAGCTACACAATTCATTAGAATGACTTTTGAATGTGAGCGGAATAAAGTCGTAAATTTCATATTTAGATTCTAATTGTTTTAGGGGAATTTTGATTTCTAATTCTAACGTATTTTTAAAGAAATTACAGTTTACAAGTTCAGCGTGATAATAGTTTTGAATATCTTTGATGGGGATTGCTAGGTCAAGGCCTAGATTTTTCGTAATTTTCGAAAGTTTTACTAAATCTTTTCCTAATATTTCCTTTGAGATAATTGAAGATGGGATCATATGAGATTTACACGACGTTAGGATATTTGATAATCTTAACGTGTTTATCATATAGTTATCATAAAATCCTTGTATAAAGTTTAAGGAGATTAGAAGTTCGTGTTCTTCTAACGAATTTTCCATAAAAGAATTTGTATGCGAGATAAATCTTGTCATAAAATTATTTGTATGGTCAATGAAGCTATGCAGATTAGTGGACGTATTAACTAATGCTGCATGCTCAGTTAACAGTTGGTTTTTTATAATATCATATTCTTCTTTCAACGAGATTTCATTCGCCAAGAAGTTTCGTCCATCTCTAAAATTTAGTACTCGACAGCAAAAGCGTAGCGCATCTCCGAAGAAAGATCTGATTGGGGTGAATATGCTTCGTTTGCTTCGAATAGACGATGGTGTCGAATAGAAATCTTGTATCATCGCAGTATTTTGTTCTTTCAGATTCGTAATAGCATTTTTTAATCGTTTTGCCATTTCTGCATATTTGCAATTTTTCCAGGTTGTTTCATTGCACAACCGGTGTTTGAAGTTTGTTTCTAATAATTTATCTGCTGATTCATGCAAGTCTAGCTTAATAGAGTAAATTAATGGGGCAGATTTCGAATATACGAAAATATCGCTTATTTCTTGAAAATAAGCGCCAGTTGACGCCGTCGTAATCCTATATGGGTCAGACGATGTTCTTTGCGCAATACTAGTCGAAGAAATAATTATTGCGAAATAGAAAAGTAGATTCGTATACATTTTCTGAAACAGAAAGAATGCAACGTCTCAATTATTTACGAGACAGATGGATTATGAATTTTAGGAATTTATTTCGACGTGACTTAGTTGGGGCACGGGGAAAAGACACATATTTTGCCGACATTAACATTATTAATTTCGGTCAATTGATTAATATAAAATTATTGGATTCGAGTGCAGTTAGTATTCAGTCTTTGCCTGTTCTCAATCCGTTCAACTTTTCGTTAATTTTTTTTTCGTGTGTTTTTTTTTTTTTTTCCTCAGTTTCGAGTGTTTATTTGTATTACCAATTTTTTTCCAAAAAAATTTTTTTTTCTCTTCCAAAGTGTTTGTGCGGGGATTTTTTTCTTTTTTTTTTTTTTTTATCTTTTGTTTTTGTTTTGTTTTTTTCTGTCAAAATGTCGATCGTCTACATGAACGACCGTATGTTCATGTCGACCGGTATTGTGGAGGCAAATGAGACCTGGTTCCTGGGAGAACAGGTTCTCACTAAAATCAGGCAGTTCCAGAGCTGCATGTGCGAGCCCCGGCTGTACTTTGCGCTCCATCGCCTTTTTTCACTTATTAGGTATTTAAATATTTTTGTAGAGCGAAAAAATTATTTATTTTTCGTAAATACAGCGAAGGAATGTTTACTTAAAGGGATTAACTTCACATTTACACGCACATACAACCACACCACAATGAAAAAAATACGTTGGTTTTTAAATTTTTATAGACTTCTCTCCTTAAAAATATAGTTATATTATTTAGTCGCTGTAAATGTACCAACAAAAAAATTAAGATTCGCAACTGACGGTGTTACACAGTTTCCTGTCCTTTACAATAATTTTGATTGATTATTGTAACAAAAAAATGTTATCCGATGCCAATCCATTACTGGTTCCCTGTACCTACTTACCTACTTACCTACTTGAATCTTCAATAGCGTGCGTAGACCCGCTAAGTTATGGGTGCCCGAGAAAGTGTAGAAAATGTTTTTACCCATTAGATTTTCATCATCCAACCTTTTCCCGTAATGAAATCCATTATTGCGTATTACAGACAAAGTAATAAAAACAGTCATCGTCGATAATAGACGGGCAATACAATTAATAATGGCAAGCAGAAATGGGCAATTCAACAAAATGCTGGTTACTTTAGATATCTAACAACCTAATTTATCACTTCGATTACTACACTTTTTTCGAAACACCTAATAACCTGAAAGGTTATTTACATGTAAGCATACGCATACAAAGAGTTACCTATCATCCGGATTTTTGTTTTCGGCCTTTTTCTCAAAAACCGCTCAAGTTTTTGGGATATAAATTAGCCTATAATAGGCTATGCCAGGAGGTACTCTGCGTACTTACCAAGTTTCATTCGAATCCGTTCGGTAGTATTGGTTTGATTGGGCCATAAAGTTACACACATTACTCATTTATAATGTCAATAAGATTATGAAAAAATAAAAGTCGCCATGGGTACCTAGCACCCACAAGAACCCACGTGCATACCCCTATGTTTATCTTCCAGACTTTTTTTTTGCTCCGGTGTTTTATTTATTTTCACTTCGAGAAAACAACGAAAATGTAACTTATCCACTTATTTTTTTCTTTCTCGATTGCCAGAAATAACAAAAATAAGTTTGCTATAGTTCAAACTTCTTCGGGATTTTTTTTTTCTGATTCCTTCATGTTCACATTATTTCTTCGAGTCGAAATAAAACGAACAAGAAAACTTACGAAACTACCAAAATAAATAAATTGTCGTAATTAAAGAAGAAAAACATTTTTTAAAGCTTCCCAAAGTTTGCCAAAAAGCTTTCATGTTTGTTTTTTTGTCGAGTTTCGCGAACCGTATGAAAAAATAATTATTTTTTTTCATTTTCAGCGAACATAGGAGGAAGGAAAAGGCAGATGGATTATTCATTTATTTCCAGAATTTTTCCCCTCTTTTTCATTGGTTTGTCTTCTATGGTGGCTTAATCGAAAAACATCGAGAATGGCTGGCGTCCCTTCGTCTGGGGAATGAAATCAATTTCTTAAATGGATTTTGTTTCTTTCCAAATAGAGTAACATGATCGTCGTAGACATCAGACTCTATCCGCGTTTACACTGAAACCCTGACGACGAAACTTGTATTTTCGTGGGTTATTTTGTTGTTTTTTTTTTGGGGGGGAGGGTCTGTTTCTGTTCTGTCCTTGACTGTTTGGTCGACGATGTAGCTAGGCGTTTAATTATGAAAACATAGAATTGTCTTTTCCACGAAATGACAAGTGCAGCCGATTACTCGGCGTTGGTGACTTGGAATAAATTCTCGGAACTTTTTCATCGAACCGTTTCATTTTAAATCTCAGTTAAAATTTAGAATATTTAAGAAAATAGATTTTGCGGTCTTGGGTTATTTCTGTTAAGCTGTCTATGCGATTATACCTACCCACCAATACTTCGGTGATTAGCTTAGGTCCATTGAAGGTAGCCTCAATTTTTTACAGACTGAGAAACAGAGTTGGTGTAAATGGTATGCGCAGTAATAAGAAACAAGAAAAAGTGCAAGACAGTAAAAATTTTAATGGATAGAAAAAATTTAACAAAGTAAAATTTTGTATGCAACCTGATTAAGTCAGATCCCACAGAAATTTGATTGAAAGAGTTACCTGATATAGTTTATTCCAAATGAGAAAGATATGACGTTATATAAGTTTATGGATCATAGGGGAGAGAAATAGATAGAGATTCACCCTAATCAACGAAGGCTGCATTCGAAATGATTCTGTTTACACCAATATTTTTAGCTCGACTGTGACGTCATGTCTTTTATATTCGAAATACCAATAGGGAATTAGTATTTTATCAATCTCTGTAGATTTAGATATTAAACATCTTAGCGCTTGGTCTAGTACCCTCTGGTAGTGACTAAAATGAGAATTACAATTGTAACTCGTGCATTTTACAATATTGTAACTGTTGGCATGTAGGCGTGTGCAATGCAGATGTTCATTAATATTGGATAAATTTTGTTTTGTCAGTTTAGTAGCCTGAAAATTCATTGTGACTGGTTGCTGAAACTGATATAATATTTATTTGAAAACCAACATGCATGAATAATACCTGGTGCTCTACATATGGACCTAGTTATCGTAATTTTGATTATACAAACTTATGAGGCCATCAGTGTAATGATTCGATCTTGTCTTGAAATTTTTCAAATTTAATTTTTATACTTGAATTACTCAGGATTAACATCTTTGTTGATAACATTTATCGATATGTTTGACTAGAACCATCGTAATATCATTCATCACTCATATTGCATTAGTACACTGTGGAAGTGTTTCTTTTATTTTTGATGGGTAAATATCTTGGTGCTTGATCTTATACTCTAGTAGGGGCTAAAACAATAATTACAATCGTAACTCATAAGTCTTACAATGTTGTTAACTATTGGTGCAAAGGTATGTTGTTGTGAGCATGCATGTTGCGCATGCACAAAACCACACTGTTATGTTTACACATTAATCTTTCATGAGTCTCCATTGGAAATAACACTTTTTTTTTTGTAGCTACGCATTTGTCACATTTTAGTAACTTCTTCATATTTTTTCATTTTTCAACCTTTCAACTTTCTTCTCAGTTTTGGAATGAGTATGTCTTACACACCTTTTAGGTTTGTTTTATTTTAATTTTTGTTCACTGAATTTCAACAAAATATTATTGTTAGGGCTTTGGTTTGGGAATGTCTGCACTGAGGATTCTCGTCTTCAATTATAGGTACCTACTTACATCTCTCTCTTCTATATCTTTCTTTTTAGTTGATTACGACGCCATCTCATAATTATATTTTGATGTATTTTGGTAATATGATGTCTAATTTTACTCTCAATTCAAGCTTTTTTTCCATAATGTGTAGGTTCGTGTTTCAGTCGCCACATATTTTCATTAAATTTAAACCTTTTAGTTTTTACCTCTTGGGAAAATATAATATATTTTTTATAATACACGATAAGAAAGGCAATGTTTACAATCGTATTTTTCGGGAAAGAAGAGACCCTTGTCATTCGTGAATTTATGCTAGCCTCAAAGTAAAGTGATTTATCTCAATTTATAATTATAATTTTTTAGAAGAATTTCGCCACCCATGTCGGGATTCGAACCTATAACCTTCACACTAGAGGGTAGACTTCTTAACCACTAAGCTAAGATAGTTGAGGAAAAGCAGTCTGTATAACTGTATCTGTTTATTTTGATTATTTTTTTCTCATTAAAATTGCTTATTAATTATTTCGTTGCTTTCTGATCATTAATTATAAAAAATATCTTCCTCAAAAAAGTTTGAAAGTTAGTTTACATGACTCGGGAATTGTTCAATCGTTACGCTCATTTTGCAAACTTGCTCTCGAATGCAATTCCTCACTTTCAACTTGGTTTGATTTTTAATCTGCTCGTTGAAGGAATGGCCAACAGTCGTGTCATTATGTTTATTACACGATGCTAAACCCCTATAATGCATTGTACCCTTGTATTTTAGAGCAAAGGTTAAACATAAATAGGCACTAATTTACTACCTGTAATCTGCTATTTGGTTTCCACGTTACAACGTGCCCAATACAAAATTGTATCGTTTAATCTACGATGAAAATAGGTGGATAACGAATGAATAGACTGTGAATGAATGATAAACGATGGTTTAATTCTCGAAAATTGGAAGCACACTTGCATTGGTACTTGAAAGTTCTATACGTAAACCTTGTTTAAGTTATGTTCACCTACCTATTTTTACGCAGCCAAAGTGTTATTCAATAGTAAAGTGAAAATAAACAGACGGATCGTCTGGAGAATTTTTCTCCTTTTGAGCCTGTAACTTAATCGGATTGCAGACGAAACCGTACAAGGATAGCGTACATAAACGAACCTACTGCAAAGTACGTTAAAAGGTACACAATGGTTGCCTATCTGGCGCCGGCATGTCTAACTAAAAAAGATTGTTCTTTTCTGGTCCAATACTATACAGTCAAAGTACATACCTATAACTGGTATTAATCAAATGGCAAAGTACAAACACAAGATGGCGGCTTATCTTCTATCACCGTCATACCTATACCTAGCTAGTTGTAAAGAGCCTTATGTTTGGGTAAGTGTGAAACGTTCTTGCGCACTCTTCTTGCGCATGCTGTTCACGCACACAATCATGGCAGCCACTTTGGCATTCGTGAGTACTGGAGACCATCTACGAACTATCTATAAGCTTTATAGCTATGTCTATAAAGCAGTTATAAGGGCTATATACGTCTTGCTTATCGTGACTTCATCGATCAATATGGATATGCCCAGAGGTGGCTACTTAAGTCAGTAAGAGCTGTAAAGAGTTGGGAATAATTGCATTTGTTATTTTTACAATGGATTTTTTATATTGATAGTAAAAACATCATCTCATATCAATAAAAAGTTAACTTCTGCGCATGCGTTTTGGTTTCATTATACAAACAATTCGTATACACCTCTTTATAATCATGATTTTCTTATGGTCCTTATAGATAGTTCGTGAATGGCACCCAGCTGATCGTGTCACTCAAACCATTTTTACATGTTTTGGGCATTAATTTATGTGCCCCATTTGGCTACTAAGTCTAGGCTATAGCCTACATAAATTTTGTACAAGGAATGGGTGACACCTTGTTGTTAAAATACTGGACGATATAACAGGTTTTATGGATAAGCAAGTGCGTGTCACAATTTGGTAGATTGATCAGGCACTCTTGTACCAAGTTGACTCAGCTGAAGATATTAATCTTTAATTTGGCCTCAAGCATCTCATTCAAGAGAAACTCTAAAGCATTAGAAAATAGTTTTTAATAAAATTATAGAACTTTCACCCATAAATTTCATTTCTACAAATAAAATATCTGAGCTCCACACTTTGGGTATTTTCTACAATTTTTGAGTTCTTGTTAAAGGTCTATACAAAAAATTAAGATTAAAGGTAAAAAATTGAAAATTGAGTATAATCTGATCATTTCAGATAATCTACATAATTAGATCTCATACATAGATCAAGATCGTGAAAAATTTAACTAATCTAAATCAGATAAAATATCACATTCATTCTTTTATGATGCTTAATAATACGATCTTCTATGATCTGGATATAGATCATGCTCGTTTCTGATAGAGTGTGACACCTTGATGTAACACCTAATTTAATAGAGCCTAATATTATACTGCTGTCTAGTAGGTACAGATGATATGAGACGGGCCATGAGATAATTATAAAGCTGACTTTGAGGAAAATAAATCTTACACCCTTCATTCTGGCTATTTCTATTATAATTATATTGAAAAATGACGTTTTTAGTGTCAATAGGGAAGGGTGGAGAGGAAGGAAAAATAAGCAATCGTGTATGCCTACGTGTATGCATTTTAAGTTGTCGTTCAGATAACATAATATCTTACATGCACATAAAAAATTGTCGACTTGATTGATTATAACCTTGTGTGGCATTATATCTTTGAAACCTAGTAAATCCGTACAAAAATTAATTTTTCAAAGTGTTTTTTGAACCTCGTGGAAAATTTAGTATTTTGAATTTACAAGGCCTCAGAACAGCAACGATAATATTGCAAAATTGTGTGCAATGGTCGTTTTTCCACACACTGCACGTACAGTTTTCATCATCCGACAAATTAAAGGTCGAATTGAACTACCGGACCAATTAAGGTATAACAGTGATGTTTGATCCTTTTTGGAGATGAAAAATGTTTTGGTCACATACACAAGCGCATGCATACGCCTACACGTCGCTTCTCGCAAATCTGGATGGAAAAAAAGGAAGTATACGGAAAATACGTGGTCTCGGTTCACTTTACTCCATACCTCATTCTGCGTGTGGAATAATCGAGCCTATAAAATTCTCACTAAGAAATAGGCTACCTCCTATATTAAATGTACGAGTAGGTAGGTGAGGAAAGAAATGAGAAAAAGAGGCATAAAGTGAGAAAAGGTAAGTAAGGAAAAAAGTAAAAAGTGAAAGAGAAATAAAGAAGAGGAGAAAATAGTAATTTACAGCTTTGCTCGGCTAAGATTAAAGATAATAGCTTTAAAACATTTGTCTCGACCATAATAATAAAATACGCGAAGCACGTACAGTACTTTATCGAACGACGTTTCACGTTTGCTAAGTCAATACGGAAAATGTAATTTGGATTTTTTTTCTTCCTCATTTTTCCTCCATTTTTTTTTTCGACTTTGGGCTACGACCAGGCGATTAAGACACGAATTAACCCACTCTCTAATCGACCTTTAAATAATACTATAAATTCTATTCGAAAAAAAAATCTCGATAGTTAATGGATCGACGAGATATTATTTTCACCCTTCACTTTCCTCCAGTGAATATCAAAATAAGCTTAATAACAGAAAGAACAAAAAAAAATTTAAAAAAAAATTATCCACTACCTAGGCACTTATATCTTACTGGTAGATGGAAATCTGAAATATTTCTGAAAAAATTTAAAATTAAAGTTTTTACTTTATTCTAAAAACACTCATTTCAAGAATTATAACAAAAATATTTTTTTAATAGGTAGTCACTTTATAAAAGAAATGTTAAGACAATACTTGTATTAGGTAAAAGGGGCTTGTACTTCTTGACAACAGTCGCTGCTAAAAGGCTGACTTATATTCATCTCTATGATGTTGAACAATTACATGCATGTACATTTGTATGTTCTTATCTATTCATATGTACAAGTAAGATACATTACACGGACTGTGACAAATTACCTGATAAAGATCTTGGTGATGTCACAGCCCAGTACCAAATGTACTGCGTTGTTTCTTATCACCTTATAGAGATAGGAAACGACATAATGTTATGACATAATACCATATGAATGTGTACATATATTATATGTCTGTATGCGTGTGCCAAATCCACTATATAAACTCACAAAACTGGCTACAAGACCACCAGTGTTTACCTTGGATTTGGCTCTTCCATGCATTCGTGTATGATGTGGCAGAACACGCAAAATGGTTGATTACTTTCTATGTGTGAATTCTTCTCACAACAAGGTATTCCACAAGAAAATTTTGACAACATTTAAATTTCCAACTTACGTATTGAGAACCTCTGTCTTAAGTAGCTTAGGCAGTTTAAATGTTTTATGCTTGAAGTAGGAATGGGTGGACAACCTTTTTAATCAGAAGGGCAAATCTATGGAGTAAATACAAAAACACACCATCAAAATTTAAATTCATTATACGACATGAAAAATAATTCTAAAGGTACCTACCTATGTTTCTACTACTGCGTCCAATATTCATAAAAACCTAACTGGATAACTATAGACAATATTAAATGTTCAACATTGTTTTCTTAATATGAAGTTTCAACTATCATTATACATATTCGTCGAAGTTATATCATTATTGTCGCTTGCTTTGAAAGTGTCTATGATTTCGATATAATTTCGATTTATATAATTTATGTCATCAACGACATAACCTATATCACCTATGTAGCAAAGTTACCATATTATAATCGGTACCTTAGGCGCATATCGGGTACAGAATGTAGAAGGTCTTCAACCCTCCTCGATTACAAACTCATGATAACCGACGGGAGCTTCGCCATCACACCTCTTGGAATGGCATACAATCACCTTTCACTGAATACAGAATTCAGTCACCTTTAATGTTCATCTTTAGGGAGATCAAAAATTGAAAAGTTTGTTGCCAAAATTTCACTCACTGCGCAAAGCAAACAAAACAAAAAACAACTATTCAAACAACCACTAGGACAGAAAGAGCAGTTTTTCAAAAATCAGCCAATCGCACCAAATTTGGTAATAAGCTCTTATACTTAGATTATTAAAATTAATAATTATACTAAATTTCGCAGATGTTAATCAAAATTTATTACCCTATTTGAAGCCCAAAATCAGAATAAAATTGGAGATTATTGACAAAACATAGAAGAGATCGACACCAAACTTCTGTTGGTAAGTAACATCTTAGAATAAATTTCGGAGCTATGGATCAAAAATTACAAATTTTAGACACGTAAAACCTTGAAAATTGGAAAATGTACGTCCGACCAATTCACTTCAAGATGAATATGTCTATTCATTGACTTCGTACCAATATTCATTACTATCCAATGAAAATTTCAACCTTTACAGTGGTAACATTAAAATGGAATATCTGTTATAATACATTGTATGTACCTAGTACCGTACATACCTACGTATAAATTTGAGCATTGATGTTAAACATTTCCTTGGGCATTCTAACAAATGAAGTTCTGGGTAGTGGGAACTAACCCTAAGTCGGTTTTTGAAATCAAAATAAATTAATAAAAAAATTTAAATAAATTTAATTCCGACATTAACTTCTATGTTTTTCATTGGTATTCGAAATAAACAGAAAAGAAAAATACAGTCGAAAAACCAAAAAGCTCCCGTAATTTCGAAATTAACCGTGTCGCAGTTGGTTAAAAGTAAGCATATAGCTTGTAAGCAAGTAAGGAAACATATCCCTACTTCACATCTAAACATGGAAAAGTGTTAGAAAAACTGACTTTTTGAAGTCTTTTACTTCGTTTTAAACTAAAACAAGAGTTTTTCTAAATATTTTTTTTTTAAATTACATTTTACAACATAATATAAATTTACTTGTCTTAACCTACAACGGTTATTTCAAGAAAAAGAAGGAACCAATCACAAAAAATCACATTTATTAGCAGACAAGTCGAGAATACATTGGTCAATCAAATCTAAAGCCAGTATAGTTTATTTACCTATATCTTAGAGGCTATCTGTGTACCAAATGTCAACTCTTTTGAAGGAAAGTGCCATTTTAGAGCCATTAGACCTCCAATTGAAAAACATATCAATAGTATGAATCATAGTACCCATTGCAAACAAAATTAATTCATATTGATAAAAGCTTCCTATCACGAGCAATTCTGAATATTATGCTAAGACGATTCTCGTGCATTTATTAAAAATACTTCAATGTGATATCGAAAAAAAATTAATTTCTCTGTTACCTTCCTAATAGGCTGTGTACATAAAACAGCTCTGACCAGTACTCGAGTATTTCCTGCATTTTACTTAAAATAAGTTTCTGGAATGAGTTGGAAAATTGTGAAGTATGTAGGTATTCAACAAGTTCTTGAGAACCTATTTTTTTAGCTTCTCCACTTCTTTGGGACAGGGGAAGAGAGAGGAATTATTTATTTTCATGTTCAGCTACCAATGACATAATTTTTGAGGGCAACCGTAGTATCCGAAACGGGGTAAATGAGTTACATTTTTGCATCTTCATAGCAGACAAACGATCTTATCGCATTATTTTTGCAATAAATTTTTAGTTCAAAGTCCAATTCCCAGCAACAGTGCAGTTAATTGTTTACCCGTAGTTTTTCTAATTGATTATATAACAGTTGTGTTTCCCTGGAGAAAGTAAATAAGCAAGTACGTACATGTAAAAAAATTATAAATTATGTAACCTGGTAGCAGTTCATTCTGTACCTACTGCTACCACTCATTTGTCCTAAACGAACCCAAAGGTACTTGCTCCATATTCCAACTTCTTTTGTTCGAGTATACTCACTTTTGGCAGATATACCTACTAGTGGTGTAAAATATTGATATTTAGTTCTAAATATCGTCCAATAACGGGAATAGCGTTAATTAATTTAGTTAAATATCGATATTTTAAAGAATTTTTTCATATAGAAACGAAAAATAACGATATTTTCTCCAAAATGTCGATATTTATCTATACGCATCGATATTTTTCGCACCTCTATTACCTACTCATATTTTATGCCTTTACAATTACAGTTTTTCATTCACATTTAGTCTTCGATGGACTTCGTTCAAACTGATTGAAAAAAATAAACAAAAAAATACAAAATAAAAGAGAAAACACTATTAAAAAATGTATTATCTTGAAAAGGATGTATAATGTATATTAGAACAATTTTATCGAGGTTGGTAATTACAGTGAAAACATAACTTTTTTCTCTCGTTTTGCGTCATTAGAGTCACCCTCTGGGAAAATAAAAAAAAGAGAAAAAAAACAAGAGAAGAGTGAAAAATCACAAAAGTAAATGAAGTTTTTTTTTTTTTGTACAAAACGAATATTATTAGTCGTGTTTTCCTATTATAATTTTCTTCTCGTTCTGAAACGACTGATGATGCAGAAAAAAACTAGGAACCTACTGTAAAAGTTTCAGGTGATTAATTAGATTTTTTCTTTTCTAATTTTATTATTATCGTACCGCTACTTTTTTTTTTCCCAACCGAAAAAATGATTAAAGAACGTCCGACCGATCTAATTTTAATAACTTTTGTGTAATGAGGCGAGAATGAGTATACATTTTTCCACGTAAATAAGTTGGTAAAAACGAGCTACTTCGCTCATAACTTTTAATTATTGTTTATAAAACGAGTTTTAGCAAGCAAAAGACGTTAGAAGCTTTTCTTTTTCCAACCTTTTTAGTTCCACCATGCGACCAACCGAATAAAAAATGGAACAATTTTATCAATCTCTGTGAATAGTAAATATCATCGTTCGATTGAAAATGTGAGAAAATTCATTGACTCATCTCACTCGACTAAAATTTGTCGCCCAAGTATAAAAGTATGTCATGCAGAATATTATTCAATTACCACACACCAAAAATAGGTTATTATGGTATTAAATCGACTTTGATTAGTAAAGTGAGAGATATTCAAATTAATTTTGAAAGATCGATAACGATTTTCACGAAATACTTCACTAGTGTAGTACCTAATAGAGTTTTTACTTCGCTGTTTCTTTGTTTATTCCTTCAAGGCACCGTTTACATGTACACAAGGGACAAAATGTCCTACAAACAACCAAGTTCACAACTCCATAATTATTTGATTATTGTCCACAATTCTGTTCATCGATGAACTTTACCTATGTAATCGTGAATAATAAGTTAACCTCTTTTTGGTGGATTTGCTGAAAAAAATCGTACTCCGCTACTTAGCCCCTCGTGGAAATCAACTCGTGGCGATTACAGAACTCGCCTGCAGATTATGCAGCAACTATGCAACTTGTTGACAATTATTCGTTTTACTAACTAGTTGAGTAAAATCTTTGAGTGCCTATTGAGAATTTTCATCAAAGTGGCTGATACCTGGTGGATTTTGTTCGAACTAAAACAGAGGTCATTGTGTATTATATCAGTAATGTGAAATATATAATTTAATTTTTGTTTTTCTATTGATTTTTCATGGATGATTTGGGTGTTGTAATTTATTTATCTACAGTCGTAGAATACAATGGTGTGAAAGATGATAATCGTCTTTTCAGAAGTGCCGAAGAAATATTAAAACTGCAAAACACCGAGAATTCATTTAAAAATTGATTGGAAGTACTTATACTCACGTATTTTCATCAGTATTATCAGTATGTTGTTATCAGTTAATAAATGCTACACCATCGTCTCTATTTTTGTTCACTGTATCCCTCCTAGTAGCTATGGTAACTCTCAATACGCATATTTTATAGAGGGATGATTTGTAAGCATAACATTTCTCTACATACTTACTCTCATACATAGATAGTACCTATTTTTAGAAAATGAAATTACTTTTTCACATATTATTATACATACTATATATATATATATATATATATATATATATATATATATGTAAAGGCAAGTATATACAAATAATTTTATAGATATACGTTTTAGGTAACTCTGTTTCCCAAAAACACCCTATGGTTGAACAACGGAAATACAAGTTAGGGCTCAACTTGGAGACGTAACAGAACCGTACTCATATTTACCTATACATGGCAGTGAATCAACTGTCTTACTTCATAGAATGTAAGGCAAGCTGGAGATTTTACACCTCTGCAAATCGGAGTAGTGAAGTGCCAGTTGAATGAGTCATCTTAAGTCGACCCATTTGGGTGAACATGTATTTCCCCAAATGTGATAACAGATCATCGACTTTTCGTATTTACCCTTTTGCCATTGCATCACAAATACAATTGATCGTCTCACAATACCAACTGATTGGTTGGGACTAGACTCGGTTAATCCTAATTTTGGATTCAATAGGGTTAGGTAGCCTACATGGCAAAATGGAGTTATTTCAAATTATTATTAGCAAATTATAATATTCTTGTCTGTCATCTGTAAAAGTACACCAGAGGAGAGATACAATAGACAAGCATAAATTTAGTTCAGTTAGAGGACTACTTGTCGACGACCACTTAATTCCTCAAAATGAGGGTTTTAAAAATATTTTCTTTTTTATCCCACGAGACTGGTGCTACGGAAGATGTGAGAACAAAAATTGACCAAACTATTTTTGAGAACTTTTTCGAAAGCCCTCCGCTTATGCCAAACTTCTAAGAGGCCAGTCGGTCGGGCGAGTAAATAAAAAATTTTTTTTCTCTTGCTCTTAACTGTGGCTCCTCTAGAAAATATTATAAAATAAGCGTCGTCAACGACTAAGTATTCGATTCATCATCATCGCCACCGCCGCCGCCACCACTGCTGTCGAGAAATAATTCAAAAACCTCTTCAATTTAATAACCATTCGAGACTAGTGTTTTTTTTATTACATCCCCCTGTCCCTCTTTTTTGACATTTCATTCATTTCAGGTAAAATAAAATTCTCACTCGACTGAAGTGTTGCACCCTGTTTAAAGAAGAAAATAAACTAACTCCTTTTTCATTTCCGCAAAACATAGCTTTTGCTCGACGAGAAGCAAAAAATGAAAAACTTAAGTTGGAAATAGGGAAGAAAAAGGGTAAAATGAAAGGAGACAAAACTCGTATCGCTAATTTTCATTTCATAGAGCCATTTTCACCCATTTCCCGTTCGTTCTTCTCTTAGTCCTCGAGCTACTTCAACTTTTCACTTTTCTTTTCTTCTACTCAATAAATAAAAAAATTTAAAGCACCGATATCAGTTTCATAATTCAAGCTCCATTAATTTTTATATTTAAGTAGCCTCGAGGTGATTTTTCTTCTTATTTTATTTTTATTTTTTTGCCGTTATAACTTTCGTCCTCGCAGACACGACCTACGGCATAATATTATGGATCGTTAAGTCATAACAGACTGTAAAATTATTTTTCAATAAGGTATTTCGTATTTTAGAATGGGTTTTGTCATTAATTGTTATCACGCTCTGAACCAGTAGTATGTAAGTACATCTGCTGTTGTGGGAAGGGGAATGAAATCATCATCGTTTGATGACCCTTTCTCGTTGATGAGCAAGAATCTAAATGATAAAATACTCGCTACGCGTTCAACCATCTCGACCATCGATTTTTAGCCGATATCATTTTGACTGTACTATCGATACAAATTAAAAAAAAAAAAAATTAATGATTTTGAATCAACTAAAAACGACAGCTGAAGAAGGACGTCGAATACGAATTTATACCTTTTCATGTCAAATTTCCATCCACAAACATTACCTAATTTGTTTTTCAAAAGAGCTCAATAGGCTGATGACCCTCCAGAGGCTATCTTTCATTTATAGGCGGTTGAATGGTTGAATATTTCATTCGTGTAAATTGAGCTATTAGGGTATACACTTCTATTTTGGCAGATGAAAAACAGCATCTACTCCCTTTTCCCAGTATGTACTTGATTCGTATACCCTTAGCCTTCCCAATTTCTCAAACTGTGAATATTATCAATTTTACGCCACTTTTTATTTTGAAATGAGCAAAGTTGTTCTATTTTATGTTTAAAACAACATAAAATTACTTTTTTCTTACAGAACTTGATACTAGTGGTGCGAAGTATCTATATTTTTTCGTAACGGTATGTATCGATATGGCAGAGAAAATATCGATTCTCAAAATATCGTCATTGTAATGGTTAGATTGTGAGTAAATGTAATCAAATATAGATATTTTCCGATATTTTATGAATCAATATGCGAAATGTCGATACGTATCTAACCCTACCGATATTTTTCGCTCCTCTACTTAATCCTCTAAAATTTTAAAGTTTTCCTGTTATTGCCCCAATTTTTTTTGCAATTTTGTGGCGATTTTTCAGTCAACCTAATATCTATTCAAATTCGATGGTCAGGATGATTTATCGGAAATAAAAATTTTTATATTACATTTCCGTGCTATAAAGTAGGCAGGTAAATTAGGAACAAATTAAATAGGCTAACCATAGACTTTGAAAGTTATTGCCTGGAAAAATGAGACAGTTTTTTGATTGGTATCACATTAGCCATTTTGCACAAAAATTCTACCGTCACGTAGTTAAAAATTTGGATAAAAAATTTGGCTTTATCGAAAAGGCGAGAAAAAAAAGTGTCGTAATAAATAAGAGGTCGACAAAAAAAAAATCAAAACAGAGGATGCGACATTGATAGAATAAAGTAATTGAGTGATATAAAATTTCATTCGTCAACGCCAATGAAATTTATAATTAATTTTTTATATTGTCGTACCTTTGCACCGGAGTTGTATTAATAGGTACCTGCGTAGGTCGCTTGGCTTTTCTTCATCTAATGACAAGGAAAAATGTTTAACCAAAATTAAAATTTTCAGGTAGGCTGTAGACTAAATAAAATGTCTGTCAGTGAATGAGATTGAGTCAGTGAAAGAAAAAATAAAAAAGAGAAGCATTATAGTGAGTGGTTTGGTGCTTAGCCTTGAAATTAAAAGGTTGTTAGTTTGAGACCAGCAACCGTCACATTCCAACCCAAAATGGGGGTGTATTCAGTTCCATTGAAGTACCTTTATATTCTTACAGTCATATGGTTGGAAAATTCAAGCTAGGAGAAAACTGATTGCTGTTGGAAATATTTGTGTTTGGTCGAGTAATAGTTGGCAACACTGATTATCAGTCACTCCCGTAATTCAGTTTGTTTATGTTCGTTCCTAATTTATTCCTTTCTGTACATTCATAGTACTTACAAATCTATTTTCATGCAAGCTCTTCATGCCAGCTCACTCAAAGTATCATTGTGTCTTTTGTCATGTGTTATATCGTCTATGAGACAAGCATTTTTTTTTTTGTAATATTGAATTTTCACATCTACTATCAAAGATATACATGAAGATACCAAAATTTAGCAATTATCCCCCAAAGAATTTCCATAAACAAATGTAACAGGTGTATGTTCATGAACACAGCAAATCCAGTCACTAAGCCATATCTTAACCTACTACGCCGCAATGACCTTCCCAAATCTTCAGTTTTCAATGCCTTATAACACACAACTGTAAGAAACATATAATAACAAATTGTAATGATACTTTGGGTTAGCTGGAACGAGGCTATTGTTTGTTAATTACTCAATCAAACTATTCTCTTGGTGGGGTATGTGTGGTTTTTCTGTTTTTAATTAAAATTATACTCGTATTTATTTGGTCATCTATTTCAAATACTCGGTTTAATGGACAACTACCATCATTTTCCAATCATTGTTGCATCATAGACAACTCCTCCTACCCTCCTCATCTTCGATAAGTTATGACAAATAATATCAAAATAGCTTATGCGAACAAATGGCTTTGGTACCAAAACACAATAGCAAAAAAATATGTATAAATAAATATCTGGTAGTTAGATGCCTGACAAAATCATGTTGCCTCTACTTCAACATATAACTTATTTCTCTGGATAACTTTGGTGTGGCTTGTTTGGTGTAGGTAGATGCTACCTATACGAGGTTCATGGAACCAAGTAAAAAGTAGTTTGCATGTAGGGCAACCAAATTGTATCTCAGCACCGGTAGCCAGCCAGTTTAATGCCTAACCATACATAAAGCGTACTAACTGCTTAGGACAATCATCCAAAAGCACTGCGGTACCATATACATACTGTGACACACACTGTATCAACAAGTACGTACTAATTTACATACTCGCCTTTTCCATTTGCCATTTGTAGGCAAACGTAGAAACATTATTGTCTGTATGAGTGCATACAGACGACGTATTTGTTTTAAGTGCAATGCACTAATAATTTGGGTCACAGGCTTTGGTCTGCAACCAATCTGTTGACGCAGGGCTGAGCCCTGTATGGAGGATGTAAAGGAAACATCCCCACATTCGGCAAAGTTTATTGAAAGGTAAATTTAAAATTTTATGAGTCAAACTGTCAATTAGATAACTCTAAAATTGAAAAATTATTGAAAAACACTTTTTTCATCCAAAAATCTAACCAACTTCAAAAAACAATGAACGAATAAAAATTCTCTAAGAGAAAAATAATTCTTTTAAAATTTCTCCAGTACAATCTACCGGAATTAAAATGAAATGAAAAAGCATTATGGAAAATTAATAACGTTTTTCAAAAAATAGAACGAACTTTTAAAAATAAATGCGTTTTAGTACATGTTGAGGTAGAAGGGAACGTTTAATGTGGAACACCTTTTAATAGCTGCGGAGTCTTCACCTTATAGGAACCCATTTAAAAACAATATACAATATTATCTCTTCTAAAATCTAAACAAAAATAATTTTTTTTCAAAGTGTATTCTGGCCGATCCGCACCAGAATTGCTAGCATCATTTTGTAACCAAAATAATATCCAAAATGGCTGCACTGTAATGTACCAACCGTAAATACCATCCGGCCAATAAACGTCACAATTAGTAATGTTAAAATAGGTCATTATAAATATTTATTCTAAATTACATTCCCAGTATTATATTACGATACTGCTTGCCCCCTTCCTCAATTTTTCATGAACTTGACTGCATGATTATTCAATTCTTATTGGTTCTTCTTCGATTTTCGTTAAGTTTTCCTAGAATTGACAAGTGCGTCAGTACCTATACCTAACAACGTTGAATTGTCGAAGCAAAAACGAAATTCGGTCCGTCAGTAAGCTTACCAACCATTTTTGCCAATTTGAATAAATTCTCGATCGAATAAAGTTGAAAAATGAAATCTAGAGACATGTAGACTCTTAAATTAGTATTAATTTCAAGATGCAGTGAAGCAAATAAGTTAGATAGAAACGTACTTAGTTGGCAAAAAATATTTTAGGATTTTTTGACCAAGTTGATCTTTTTTTTCTTTTTTTTTTTTTTATGTGATTTTTTACGTTTCGCTTACAATTTTTTGTCTATTTTTCAATACACGAATGGTTGGTAGACTTTAAAACCCCATAGGATGCGTAAATTTGCGAGAAAAAAACGACGTCGCTTCCGCTTTTTTCTTCTTATTAGTTTACCTAGCGAACGGTAGGTATGGGACCCTTATTTTATGTTATTTTTTCATCGATTTATGGTCTTCGGAGAGTTTTCTAATCCAATATCGAAGTGACGTCGATAATGAAGAATAAAAGGATTTTACGTGCGTGCACTTGTGCGTGAATTGACAAAAAGAATAAACTCGACGTCGTTCGCTGCGACTGTTGACTGCAGGCAAACAGAAGCAGCAATTTTCGATACTATTTTTATTTAGTTCCCTAGGGCACCGGATGAAGGACACGAAGTGGCGAAAAAATTTATTCGATTTGAGGCGCGTGCGAGGCTGTACACCAACTATACCTCATCCAAGTTTGTATATATGCGATTTCATCAATCAATTACTTAATGGAAAGTAACTAATGCGTCCATCGCACCAACATTCTATTCGCATAATCCTTTGATCTTCGAACTTGGATAAAATTAATTAATTATATACGCTGTCCTCCAACGATAATATAATATTTGACTCAATGGAGTAACCCAGTTATCGTTCAGTAAATCTTTTCTCCAATCGAAACAGCGCCAAGTCTTTAATGACGAATTCCTCCTCCGTATAATGGAGCAGATTAGGTTAATGGGGTGGTTTTTAATTTTGATTTTGTTTTCTTATCAATAAAAAGACACGCTTCTCTTGCCCCTGCCTTCAATGGGTGGTTCGATAAATAATAACACGGATTTTTAATTTTTTGGTTTTCAATTCACTAGAAATTTATTGGGTGCCTAGCGTTTTAAGTAAGTTTAAGTACCAAGTCTTTTCACTACTAGGTATGCGCATGATGCCAATAAGAGATGAGTCGCCATTTTGAGTTTGGTTTGTTCGCATTCAAGAATACAGAACAATAAGGAAGAATCTACAGATTTTTTTGATTTCTGCAATCGAACCCCTTACTTTGAAAGAATTGCAATACTTACTTGAAATGGTGGATCATCTTGTATCACCTTCATTGGCATGCCTGTTGTGGGGGACGTCAACCCATGTAGGCGCATTATCTTATATTCAATCGGAAGTGGCATAACTGCCTGGTAGTGTGGTTGTTGCTCCAACCAGTAGGTCGTCAGTTCACATCTTCACGCATGTTACCCACAATATTGGTGATGTTGCCGTGATCAAGGTAGCTGTTAGGTTGGTCACTCACTTTAGCTAAGCTATGTTTTAAACGTATCTCAACTATTTTTGTTCACACAACTGATTACAGCTATGCAAAAATGCAAGATTTCTGCTGTAGGGCGTGAATTATAATTTCTAAGTGACGTTTTAAATGTAGCTTAGCTGAAATTTGTGACTGGCCTTCAGCCTCATTAACACTTAAGTAGTTTTCTAGCTATTAGTCAGCGACTAAGGGCACTATTCTGTCAACAGTTGAAGTCATTACACCATTTCAAGGCCGGTTTTTCAATCAGTCATCTAGTGCTAAAATCCTACCTAAATCTTACTTCGATAAGCCAGTTAAATTAACTGAGAGCCTAACTGAGGTTGAAAAAAAACAGTACTTAATTATTTAAAGTCAATTTTAACTTGATGGATAGTCTGATAAGAATGTTTAACTTGATTTTAAATGATTGAAATGGCTAGTAAATTCAGCTCTTAACAGAATAATGCCCCAAATAGCTGGCTAGTAGCATAAAAGTAGCCAAGTGTGAATCAGGCTTTAAGGTTGTGGAGAACAATAACCTGGTGAGAATTATTCTTTGCTTAGTGAAGGGCCAGTTTTTGCACATGCCTTGTAGTGATTGGCTAAAAATAACGCATATTTTTGTAAATTAATTTAAAGTCCGATTTTGTAGAAAATAGACTCTTCCTTACATGAAATAGAGATTGTTTATTTAGAAAGTTTTGGAATATAATTTTAGAAATATTATTGAACATTAAATCTGAAAATTATCTTCTAACACCTAAAAAAACTAAATAATCTTTAAAAATTTCTAAAAATCAGAAAAATTTTCAAACTGGATAAATTAAAATTTTCAAATCGTATGATAATACGTCCAAATCTCCCTGATAGAGCTGAATTGAATTTTTCAGTGTTAGATGAGATACCAACGGAAAAAGTGGCTGGAAAAGCCACACAACTATAGAAGCTGCTCAGCAACAGTAAATGCTGAATGAATATAATTATAGGTATGAAAAGCAGTGAAGTTCATTCGAAAGTTTCAAAGAATATACCAATGAAAGAAAAAATAAAAAAACTCGGCGCTTCGCGCCTCGGGAGGGGGCTCCGCCCCCTCCACCCCCGGGATGTTATTACTTTGAGCCTGACGGCTAAAATGTAAAATACCTGACCCTTCAGGTTTTAGCCCCCTCTCTCTCTTCCTCTTTCGATATACAATCAGTGTCTTTATTATAATGTGTGGTCTTATATACGCGCTACTTTTGGGTCGCTCTTTCCTGTCGTTTTTTGGCTGGGGACCCATCGCTAAAACCTGAAGGGTCAGGTTAAAATTCATGAGAATTCCATTATCCTGATTTGTCTCACCAAAGTCGGGTACTCATTTGTATCATTTAGCCATATCATACCATCACATTGTCTCAATATGTACGAGGTGTGTAACTTCGTACCATATCAAAAAATGATACGATGTTACCATATGGTCCTTTTCCATTTCATGTCGGTATTCTGCAGTCAAATCAAAAGGCGCTACCTGAGATTGCAAAATTTTCAATGGAATTTGGTGGTATGATACAATCACAGGCAACACCTCACAAAATTAGGGCCGTATCATATGTACGTATCATATCATGAAACGCACAGATGATACCAACAACTCTGTGGAAACATGCCTACATAAATAATAAATCAATGTAAGCCCAGACATAAAAGAATGTCCTGATGAAGAGGAAGATCTTTACCACTAGTTTATAAACAAAATAAGATCAACTTTTGAAAAAACTCAGAGATGAAATGAGAGAGCCGATGCGTGGAATAGCCATGGGTGATGATAAGTAAACAGTATACGCGACCAAATTATAGAAAATGGTGAAAATCATGTACCCCTCACGGTTATTGCAGATCCGTTATATCGACATCGTACAATCATAATAATTTTAATATCCAGAAACCATGAAGGTAACGCTATAGGAGATACAAATAAGTTTTTCCATCATACAAGGGAATGTCAATTGAACTAAATCGAAAACATAGCCATGTTTGGTCAGGACTAAGAACCTTTCAACTGTATGGGTCAGCACCTAACCATTTCGTCATGCAGATATTTTCCAAGGTTCCATAAATACAAGATTTATTTCTGTTGTTAATTCCATTAGGGCAGTAAACACCAAAATTGAATTAAAACACACATTCAAAACGAGCACCATGACAGCTTTCAGCGTACAGAGCTCTTTCCGTATTATAATATTAAGGGCAAGAAAAAAATAAAAATATTATCATCTCTGCATAAAACTTGACTTGTTGGAGGTATGGGAATCTACAATAATAACACGATAAAAAATATTGCAAGTAACAGTAGTCATAACACTTAATTTTTCTCAAAATCGAAGCTAATATTTTCTGTATTCTAATATTCATGAGCATCCATAGGTTTCATCAAAATCAAAACCCTAATTTAGACGCGTATCGGTATTAAAGTGTTAAAAAATGGAATCGACGACGTATCCAGTCGGCCTATTTTGTGCAATGATCAAGAAGCTGCTCTAAGAAACGTCTTGCACCTTAATCCACGATAGAGAGTATAGTGAAAGTAACAGTTTGCTTTTCGATTCAACGTGTAGGTTGTCGGTTGAACTAATTTCAAACTTCCTCGATGAACCCCCTCAATCGCTCATCCTGTGACGTTCATTTTCATCCCACCTGAGATCCTGTAACGTCGAGCACATAAAGCTTTCCGATTGGCTATTAATCCGCTGCAGTTAACTTAAGAAACTCTCAAATCGAAAACATTTTCTTCGTTTCGTTGAACGTGGCAAGAAATTACAGTGAAGTGAAGGCGTGCAATTTGACGAACTCGAAAAAGAAGGGAAAAAAAAAAGGGGCAAACTTTTCGTTCGCATTAATTTCTCGAAAGAAGATGAAAACAGACCATCGATCAGACCAAACTTTCGTCTCAGTTTTTTCACGCAATATGTCGCCACCCGATGAGCACACGTGAACCTATAACCACCCATAGCCAATGCTGAAACCGAACTTTGGAACTTCGCTTTCATCTTTTTACCCAGTTTGCTCGTAAACAGGGTATTAATATTGACCTCACAACAGGGTCAAGGGTGGGGATGATAAAAATTATCCGTTTCATGAGAAATGTAAACGATTGGTACCATTTTTCCATTTTGACCTAAATTTTTTTTATATATTAATAATAATAATAATATTTATGTATAATTATGTTTCGCCCAAAATTTTACATTCACGGTTTTACGAAAACCAAAAAAATTGATAGAGCTGAAATTTTTACGAAACGTAGGTACTAGTTCTTATATTGAAGTAAGTCTGAAAGTAGTTTGGTGCCTATCGATTAATTATTGGTTTCTGAGAAAACTGAAAAACAAAAAATTCCTGGAAAATTCGGTTTTCCGGGATTCTTAAAAAGGGACCAGAAGAGTCAGGCTGAAATTTTCGCGATAGATTTTCCTTATGTCGTTACCAGTCTGATAGACGTTTAGCGTTATTTGTTTGGTAGTTTTCAAGAAAACTAGAGAAGAAAAATTGCTGGAAACAATTCCGTGTTCACGGTTTTGAAAAAACTACTAAACAGATACGACTGAACTTTTCAAGAAAGATGCTAACATACGGGAGTAAATCTAAAAAGGTTGGTGCTAATCGATTTGGTATTTCTTGAGAAAACTGGAAAACTAAAAATTCCTGGAAAAGTCATTTTTTCAGGATTCTGAGTAAAAAACAAAAGTGATGGAATTGAAACTTCAACCATTGAGACGAAAGTTTGATAGAAATTTGATGCCTATTAATTCGGTAGTTACCGATAAAACTGGAGAAGAAAAATTATTGGAAAACATTTCGTTTTCACTGATTTGAAAAAATTACGCAAGTGATAGGGTAAAAATTTTAGCAATTGGTATTGCTCATACGGGAACAGATTTGATGAATGTTTGGTGCATATTAGTTCAGTAATTTTCGAAAAAACTAGAAAACAAAAAAGTTTTGGAAAATCAGTTTTTAGCAATATTTTTGTTAAAGTTATGACCCTGTGTGGAATACCTTGTTGTGAGAGATATCCACACTAGAAGGTCTTCAACAGTATTTGTGTGTTCTGCCACTTCATACGGTTAAGTATGGGAGAGCCAAATCCTCGGCGAACACTGGCGATTTTTGAGCCGGTTCTGAGAGTTTATATACAGGATTTGGTACACGCACACAGACACACATGCATACCTACATGTACGTAATTATGTCATGCGTTACGTTGTTTCTTGCCTCTGTCGAGGTGATAAGAAACGACGCAGCGCGTTTGGTACTGGGCCGTGACATCACCGAGATCGTTATCAGGAAATTGATCTCGGCCCGTGCAATGTATCTTACCTGTACGTACGTACAGGTAGGAACATACAAACGCACCAGTGTAAATTTGTTTAACGTCATAAAGACGATTATTGCAAGCCTTTGGGCGGCGACTGTCATCGAGGGGTGCGAGCCCCTATTACCTCATACGAGTATTGTCCCCACACCTTGGTTTTTTGTAATTTTTTTTACCTGAAAATAGCAATGAAATATCGATGTATCGATATTTTTACCAGATATCGATAACTATTGATACAATTGATATTTTTCTGCAATTTTTTATAATTTTTTTTTTTTTAATTTTGGATAAAAATTGGCAAACTGGGTTTTCTGTCGAAGTATTGCCGCGCTAGAGATTTTTTCCCTTCATATTTTTTCGTTTCCTAATTCTGGTACCTAAAGTTTTAAGGCATTGAAATCATTCTCAGAGGAAGGTAATTTGTGCAAAATGAGTTGAGAACTTTGTCAAGTACATCAAAAAAATAAGTTCAATATTAAAAATACTAAGTGGAGCGCTGAGAATATTTGCGCTGATAGGTAATTCACATCTACATAAATTTTGTCTTTTTTGTTTCGTCGTATGATTACAGGAGAAGGAGGAAGATAAGAATCGAGTTAGATGTACCTCGAGGAAGCAATTATTTATCCGATCTCGGTGGAAGCGTAACTGTTGATAATTAGAGGTTCGAAAAAAAGTGAACGGTAAAACCAAACATGAGCAGCGCAAGTGGCCGCATATTAAGGTGATTTTTTTTTATTCTTTTTCACTGAATATTGCAATCGATTCGCAGAATGTCGGTTTGTAAGTAGGTAGGCACTTATTTTTTCTGTCTATTCCATTAGGGCCTATGATTGGAATTATAATCTTAGGAAGCTACATGAAGGAATTATTTAGGTAAGAACAATCACATTTTTTATTAATTTAGATTAGTAAATTATTCACTTATTTTAATACTATCCCTGAAGTGTCTCTCCACGGCACATTGGCTTGTGCCAGTCCTGGATTTTTTCTGGTAACACTGTAGAATTTGTTGCTTCTTAGGAGACAACTGACATTTTTTTGTGTCTATGTGTAGCTGTGTCAGTAGTGGCACAAGCGCATCAAATATGAAGGAATAATTGGTGAAATAATTAACGGCTTGTACATTTATTATAGTGATAATCGATCAAAGCTCAAATTGAAAGTAGACGTATCTATGCATACGCCTAAGACACTGTAGGACACAACTATTACCAAAAAATTGCAGCATAATGTTATTTTAATGCTGAGAAAGTCCATGAGAATGATTTTTATTAACCCGCAACGTTAGGTACAATTATTGATATTCATACTTTTTCTGAAATTGTTCGATCGAATATTACATTTGGATACAGTGACCCAAATTCCAGCTTAGAAGGATACAATGGTGCCATAAATTAGAAGTTCATTTCTAAAGTTCAACCATTAATTTCTTGAGAACAGCCAGCCTCAGTGGCACACATCTGTAGTTTAATGAGTTTCATTTCGCGGTGATACGTCACTTCGACGTGGGTCATCTGTCTATAAGTTGAGTTATTTTATTACTTGGTATTTTAATCGTTTTCTGTTAACGCTACCTCCACTTTTTTCAACACCACCGGTGGACTGCCTCTGAACGAGACAGAGCGAATGAAAAACTCCTTCTCATTCAAAAGATGCTTTTCGAAAGAAGGTAGACTGATGAGTTGGAAATGGAAAAACTCGCTTAAAGAATGTGGCAAACTCCAAAAATGCCTCAAGACGAGTAACTGCTGGTACTAATAGCCTTAATCATGTAGAGCGGCTCCGACCTTGTCAACAAATTCGTACATGAGAATGTGTATTTTATTATAAATAGTAGGCATAATTATTGGTTTCGCATTCACGCTTGTGGGGTTTGATTCCAGCGAGAACTGAACGAGAAGAAAAAATTAAATAAAATACGAAATATGGTTTTTATAATTCTGCAATTCTAATTTACCGGCTAGCGTGCTGAAGCGGCACTCTGAACGTACAAATTAAATGAAATACATTATATTCGGTACACCTATTTACTTATCAATTTCAAAGCATTCCCTAAATGTTCTGGAAACTGCGCATGCCTCAATTCGTACGTGGCTGCCCAATCGGCAGTCCATTATTTACTGTATTTTCCACCCAATACATTCCAAATGGGGCTAATCTGAAAGTGGAAATAAATCTAATGACACACGCTCGTTGTAATACGTTACGAATGGGGTATCGTATAACCCGTCTTGAATCATCATTTCTCTTTCTCCATTTGTTGCGAAATAAAACAAAACAAAACAAAACAAAACAAAACAAAACAAACAAACGTAATTTGTCTCATTTTAACGGCGTAGGCTTCCATTCGCTTTATTTTTAGGGCTATTCCAGCATCATCGATGAAATGGCAGAAATCGCACATTGCCAGCCACAGGGTATGTTTTCTACTCGATGGCGTTACAACGTCGGTTATATTAGCCATTAAAAATAAATCGGAAATCTCGTCCCTTAGTTTGAATTATTCGGCAAGGCTTCCAGCGTCTTGACACAGGCTCATGAATATTTCAAAATCTAAGAACGTTACTTCGTATCGATCGTCTGTCTCAACGCTTCCCTTAAATTGTAAGCTTTTTAATTTTCACTTTGTTAACAAAGCGATGATTTTTAGCTTGTTTTTTTCTTTTTTCTTTCGCTTCCTTTCTATTGAAAACTATCTGGGAAATTGCTTGAAGTTACGGGCATGAGAACGGTACCAATTTAGATAATTTTATTTTTCAATTTTTGTCACAAAAAAAATAAATAAAAATATGCCCTAACGATGAGGGCCGTTAATTAATCGAACGAAATTGATAAAAGTGTTGTCCTGCTCCCCTGTAAATTATTGTAAATTTGTACAGACAAAAAAGAAACGGTAAATTAATTCCCAGATTTCGCAGAGACTATAATAAAAGCACGTATATATTTTTTTTATCTTTTCTTGTCGACTTTTTGCTTGAAATTTCTTCTCAATTTCTGTACCTACTTGGTATAGGTGAGGCGAAGCCAACATCACTTTTCAAGCCACGAAGTAGAATGAAAATAAATTAAAATCGTTTTTCAACACATATTAAGGCATAACTTGAGAAACAATGATGAAAACGATCAGAAATTTAGGACGAATTATATTTTCGAAAACGAGGAATTCGATAATTAACTTGAAAAATTTTAGTTCTGTCAAAAATCCGCTTCTTCACTTATCAACTTGCGACGTTACGATTTTCATTCCACGGCTTGACAAACGAAGTTGGCTTTGGGTGAGGCTCTTCTCTATCATGTAGGTACGCGCATGAGGGAGATAAGAGATGAACCGCCATTTTGTGTTATTCTGGTTATCTGATGTTTTTGAATATACTTAATTATAATTTATACGTTCAGTAAATATATAGTACGTAATAATGAACTAATAATATAGGATATAAAGTTAACGTACACGAGACTAACACAAAATGGCCGCTCATCTCTTATCACCCTTATACACATACATGATAGTAAAGAACCTTAATTAGTATAAGTTACTAATTACGATGCGAGAGAATTTTTTTTTTTTTGGAACTCGTTTGTGATTACTTTGTAGGAATTATTGTCGGTACATTATTTATTGTTCAATCACTAGTTGGTAACACTATATCGTCATTCTCCAGTTCCTATTCAGTTGCGTCGTCAATCTATTCAGTTCGTGAGTTGTGTCTGTTCATGTGAATATCTCTCTCTTCATTAAATATACTTATTAGTGCGGTACTTGTGTTTTTCTCATTTATTTATTCTCCAGTGATATAATTAATAATCGTCTACCTCATACTTCAACGGACTCCAAGCCCCCAGAGTCCAACATGGTGGAGGCACCTGGTACCTCGCAAGAATTTGGATTCAACTGTTCCGGAGGTAAAACGTGATGGTACTCGAATTCTGTAAGTATCGTGTAGGCATAAAAAGAAGATGGGTATGTGAAATTTATTTATTTATTAATGGTGTTCGTAATTTGAAATAGTGGTGTGATAGTTAATTAAGTGGCGTGACAAAAAGGCTGTCGACAGCAAGGCATGAGGCGCGTAATATTTTTCATTGTGTGGCGTGAAATTTTATTGTATGGCGTGTAATTTTTTCACTGTGTGATACGTAATTTTAATCGTATAATGTGTAATTTTAATTGTGTGGTGCGTAATTTTAATTATTGGCGTGTGGCGTAAATCTTTTTTATTGAATGACAAGTGATGAAGTAACAGGCGTAAATCAAAAGTGTACACTATAATTGATCGATCTTTTTTATTTGTTGTTTAAATAGAGAAATTTCTAGGTGAATGGAGATGAACAGAGATGGTGTAAAGTCAAGTCAATTTATTTATTTAAGTCGTCAGTCTTTATTTGAAACGGGGAAAATGAAGACGTAATGGCGATCTTTTGTAATTTGGAGTATATAAAAAAAACAGGTGTATTATAATAATAGTTAAAGGGTGAGATGATATATTCATTTAAAGAAGAGGTGAGCGGAGAAATGGCGGTAAACTGGTGTAAAAACCCTGCTGTTAAAATGGAGATTATTTTTTTTTATCTCACTCTATTTAAAGCAGCCAAACGGAGAAGAAGGAAGGTTGAAAGGAGAGAACAAAAAGACATATATATATATAATTGTGTGACGTGATACTGGTTGTCGTCAGTATACACGCACACACAAGTATAAAAGACTGAGAAACCTGTTGTTGTAGCAGAGTAAAATGGATAGTTGGTGGATGGTGAAACGTATTTGTATTTTATTTTATTTGTGTGTTAGTATTGGTGAGGTGGTCAACGGAGAAGACAGAGACGTAATAGCAGACGGTGACAAGGCGAATTGTATAGATAGGAGAATGGGAAATTATATGTACACACACACACACACACACACACACACACACACACAAATATATAAAGGAGTTTATCTGGTGAAACGTATATTGTGTGTCAATGAATAATATAGTTCCGTGCATTGTTGGATATAGCCAACTTACATGAACGTAATAATGTGGGAATTTTTATTGCCCCTTAATGAATATATAGTAAATGGCGTATAAGTAATTCTGGGAAACGGAGTAAAACTTAAATAAAAAAAAATGGAGATGGCCAATCAGAAGCAAGGATTGTGATCGAACTATTTACTCAATGATTTTTTATTGGTGATCTATTGTTTAGAGGTAATTGATGACACACATATTGCTATATTGGGGATAGCTCATTTCATGGCTCATATTTTGCGAAATAAGTCAGTCAATGTCAGTTCTTGGTTCAGCAAACATCGTATTTTTGTCTTGTTAATTGCGTTCAGTCGACGTTAGTGCATCTTTTATTACTATTAATGAGCTTTAGTGCAATAACCTTCGTATTTTTCTTTATTTTGTCATTTATTTCGAATCTTTTTCTCGTATTTTCTGCTGTGGATTATTTATTTCGTGTATTTTATTAATTGTCTCGTATTTATTTTCGTCTTCTTCCTGTTGGCCATACATTTCGTCTTCAGTTTTAGAAGATTTTATATCGAATTTAGGTAGTATCGAGCAGATTGGTAAGTCAGTTACTAGTTTTCACTTTCTTTGGAATTTTGTCATGATAGACAATGATGTTTTTAAGGTTTGGTTCATTTTTATTAATCATTATTTGGGGAAATAGTTTCGATCGCGACCTCCGCTTCGATATCGATATATATAATTATATAAGAGAAAATTTAAAAAGGATAATATAAATGATAATAATGGAGTGAACGGAGAATAATCTTACAAATATTCGTGCATAATTAAACATATATACATGTATAATGTAATAATTATTTTTTTTGAAGGGGCGAAATAATAATATTTTTTATGTGCCTCAATAGGAAGCGATATAAATTATTTCA